>OX621209.1:13146765-13494032 GCA_951640565.1 Petrophora chlorosata
TTATTTGAATGACTTTGCCCGTCTAAGAGCCACCATATTGTTTGACTAAACCTGCTCAATTGTATCTTCCTCGACACAAATAAGTAACTAAAATTTCTTACAAACTGTCATTCTATTTTCTACTAGCCTATATTGTCCCACTGCTGGGCAAAGACCTCCCCCAACAATGATAATAAATAAATAAACACGCCCAACGACCACATACATAGATCCTGCCCCTAACTAGGATTTCCTGTATCTAGAGAACCAGAAACTATGAGGACCATGGTCCCACAACACCCAGACACAAAGCAAATGTTTGCGGATTTTTTTTTGCACAAACATTTCTCCCGACGCGGGAATCGAATTTGAGCCAACCTGCCCAACAACTCCACCACAGAAGCTGCTGAATGATGGCAAATATATTATTACATAAAGTCATCTTTAGTAAAAAAAAAACGATTTATCTCGTACAACGGCAGATTACATGCTGTCTAATATCAACTCACACAAGCTAATATTTCAAGTCCAGTCAATCCTATGCAGATCACACACATGTAACCACACGCACACCTTCACACGTCACCAACTCACAATACTCACACGCACGCCCGTCACTCGGTTACCGCACAAGGCTGTCAGCGCTAAGCCCTGATGTTCACATAGGGAATTTTATATCAACGTCCAGCGTCCAGGGGAGCACAGATTAAAGGATTACAAGTCAGCAATGCGACTGTATAGGCACTTAGCGTAATTCGTTGTACTTTGTTTTATGTGCATTTTACTAAGTAAGTGTCATAAGATGGTATTAATGGCCAGTAATGGAACCACGAACCTGCGCTTAGCATTTCTGAAATGGTCAAAGGCATCAACAAAAAAGGTAAATAAAACAAGACAGTAACAGAAAAATTACAGCCTCTGTGGTGTAGTGGTTGGGCAGGTTGGCTCAAATCTCATACGCCATTAAGGTTGTGGGTTCGATTCCCGCGACGGGACAAATGTTTGCCCACAGAAAAAAAACATAAAACATTTGTTTCGTGTCTGGGTGCTGTGGGACCATGTTCCTCGTAGTTCCTGGTTCCCTAGATCCAAGAATCCTAGTTAGGGGTCAGGATCTATATGTGTGATCGTTGGGCGATGGACAATTTTTTAAATTAATCTAAAAACCCCGTTTTAATGCGTCTTTTGAGATTAGGTGACATTGCATGCTAATAAATGGATTTAGAATGCATTGTCATCGAGTTGTGAGCTACACTGAAAGTTTCAGCCGGATAGCTAATCGGGAAGTGCTCGAAATTTGAAAACAAGAAAGTGACTTAATAACAACGTGGTTAAAAATAATTGAAGATCAACATAACGTTGTCACCGAAAAATAAACAATCCCCCTGCATACTCGTAAGCCATATGCCGTATTTATACAATTATCGTCGACGTTCAACGTTGTCTAATGTCGAAATAGGTCTTACAAATAACAGGTATACATTTTATCAAACAAAACGACTTCAATGTATCTTCGAAGTCCAATATCGATGAAATTTATATAGGACCACTTCGTAGCTATACTGAACCCAACGCAAAAATAATTTTCCAAATCGGTTCATGAATGACGGAGTTCTGAGGTAACAAACAAAAAAAAACAATGGAATAGAGGACCTTCTCCTTTTTTGAAGTCGGTTAAACATGGCATAAGCCCCATTTTTATTTATAGTAAAATCACCGGCGTTCATCATGCTAACGCTTTTTAAACAGTACAATAGTCATTCACCTTAGCTGTTTTTAATATACTTGTAAAAACCGATTCCTCCCCTCAAAGTCGTTGGTCTCTACGGACCATCGTGCAAATCCAGGTTACAAAGAATTGAGCGCGGTTCCACCGTCTGTTGGACTGTGGGACGAATCACTTCAATAATAAGTGGGCCTATTCAGATGGAGTGGATGGTGTGATGCAAGACGAGACCAGAAGAGTGACCATGAATCACACTGTGGTAGTCGTTATAATCTAGATCTATATACATATTTTGATTTGAAGTGGTAAAATAAAATGGCAATTATTATTGTGGGTAGTATATTTATTTCTTTTGCTCGGTTCTTAATGTTAAAAGTAAATTATCCAACTACACATTACAAAAACTGTTCTGTACCAAGTATGCACTATGTCAAGTGTAATCACACTAGTCACATTTACGAAGTTTATATATATATAGTTTATTTTTGAATGCGGCCTGCTGTTTACACTCTTTGATAATGTCCGGTAGCTGGTTGTATAATTGTGCACCTTCATACAATACACTTCGCTTCCCGTAGTTAGTTCTTGGACAAATCACTTTCAATTTATTCGTTTTCTAAGACAATGCTTGTATTTATTTTTAGTAAAAGATTTGCGAAGCATGGGTTTGGGTTTGGTAGCATTAGTCCTAACTTAGATTATGTTACATTAAAATCGGTTGGGTGACTACGAGGATACAGCTTGACCTCTTCGTATTACGCGTTCTCATATTACGAGGTCTTGCTAAAATGATCTTGGAAAAAATACGAATATGAGCTTAACTTGTCGTTCACGCGGACGGAGTCGCAGGAAAAAGCTAGTACTTTATAAGTAACTGTCTTTATCTAGCACAAACCCATCCTTGCTTGAAGAAGCGCCGTCGCCCACAGCAGTCCCTACGGAGCCAGTTCATAATATTACGTATTTACTAATGTTTAACCAGCCGCGGCCGGGACGTCGTTTGGAAGACGACATAACATATCTTATTCAAGACGTGTCTCTAAAGTCCTGGATTTGTTAGACAGCAGTCAACTTATTTAATTTTTTTTTAGTGAGATATTTCTTTTTTCTTCCTTGTTGCAGATCAAATGAAGAAAAATAGCTCTCTTTTCTACAATATAAAATTAGGATTGATTTCCAAATTAGGGGGAATTTTTACGAATTCAACGAAACGTGTTATCAAAGTACTCTTGTAGTTTTCTCTATGGAGTTGAGTCACAAGGACACAACAAAAAAAAATTTGTCTATTTAAACAAAGGATCCTGTTGATAAAACTTTTCCCGCAACCCCTTGAGCAAACTTTCCGGCTGCTATATAAAGCGCCGCAAGTCTTCCAGACTCTCAGTCTGGCAGCGACCTCGGGCGCGCTATGTTGTCCCTGTACCGCGCGTGGCTCGGCCCGAGTCCTTGCGTGGCGAGACCCGCGCCGCCGCCGGGGGCACACCGACCCGTGCCGAGAAGGGCGAAGGCTCCATCTCCGCCCGCCTCGCCACCACCCCCGTCACCATCATCCACTACCTCCAGCGAGTTAGACGTGGAAAGGATCGAAGGTGACAATCCTGAGCCTCCGAAACGATCTTCGAGCACAGTTCTAGATATAGCGTCTTGTGATGGACCAGTCCGCTTCAGCCGCGTCCTGAACGACGCTTGGCAAGAGGGTCCGGAACGGAACTGGCCGTGTCGTCACCGGAAGCAGCGAGCTACGCTGCACTACTACCCATGCAAGACTTGCGGCTCGAAATTCCCTTCGTACTACTTCGTGCATAAGCACAGAAAGCGATGCCATGGAGAGGAAACTCCTGTCAACTTGACGAGCGAACCAGAACCCGAGCCGAGCACTTCGAGCGCACCGTCGTAAGACACCAAGCATTTTTGTTTTTGTCTTTTGACGTCTTATTAATGCACAATATTATTAACGTCAAATACACCTGCTTCGAACATTGAAATCGCCGCAAGATGTTCGATGATAATGGGTTCCTTCAACAATGTTTGAGGTTGCTAACAGCGCGTCTTAGAAAGAACTTTAATACTTAATTGAAAAGTGAATCCAATACTGCCAATTAAAACTAAAAGTGTCAAAACTGTGCCATGTACTGTATTTTCTTTTTACATATACTTAATCTATAAAATATGTTCGGAGCGTTTCGATTGTGTCCAGTGAATTTTAAAGACGTGTAGATAATCCGCACATATCCTGATTATTCATTAATTAAATTATTAGAGATCACTTTGAACTCATCGGGTGTAGGTTAATTAACTTTAATTTAATTAAATAACATATCAGTATTATTATGTAATTACCTATATTATCAAAGATCGCATTGAGCTTATCGGGGTAAGTTAATTAATTTTAATTTAATTAATAATTGTAATTGTTGAAATAAACGTTTGAACTTAAAATTACTTTGTTTTAATTGTTAAAATTAGGTATATAAATTAATTTTGAATATAGTGTCAAAGGAAAGTCAGTATTTAAAATTAATGGAATAGAATAGCAGTGCTTCTTGTTTTTTAAAAACAATTTTGCGAACACATTTAATTTATTTTATTTTTTATTTAAATTTCGACGGCCCGCTTGATGGCAAGCGGTTACCGTCGTCTATGGCCATCTGCAGTACCAGAGGCATTGCTGATGCGTTGCCGACCCTTAAGGTGTCTATTAATACCCATTTTAAGGACTCCATGTTGTAGCTCAAAGGAAAACGGACGGAGGTAGGTCGTTCCACATCTTACAAGTGCGAGGAAGGAAAGTCCGAGTGAACTGTGGGAAGTCCAGTTTTGTAAAATGTGGGAGTGAGCTTTTTAAAGATGGACGCATCGATTGCAATAAAATTAAAACGGTAAATAAATGCCATATTACGAAGAAAAAATATTGAGAAAATCTATACAAAACCTACTTAATCCTACATACATCTTACTTAATATTAGAAATGCAAGTTTGTGTTTGTGTGAGGGAGTGTGTGTGCGGTTTTGTATGTAACTCCATAGCGACTGAACGAATTTTGATAGAATTCGGTAAGTAGCCAGGTCCTGGAATAAGATTGGAGTCTCGGAAAAATCGAAGAATTCCTTAGGTAACAACAATGAACCGAATTCTCGGACGATTTTTTGCTATTTCAAATAAAGTAAATTAAAAAATAAAAAGTCGCGGCTATCACTATCAGCTGGTAGGAGTAGTAACACACGGGTACATTGTTTTATAGAACTGAGTAATGAGACGAGCAACTCGTTTGCCTGATGGTAAGCGCCACGCCTGCCGATAACAACAGTGCCACCCAGAACTCTTAATACCGTAAGCATTGCGCTCCATCACTCCAAGACATTTTTTCTTTATAATTATTTTATTAATGATACACGTTTGACCACCATCTCGCATGACGTTAAGCGAGGATGTGGCGGAAGATGGAGCACGTAGATTTAGATGATACCTATTCACTCTAGCCTTGAAGATACCAAGATTATAGAATAGAATAAGTCTTTATTGTAACACCAACATACAGAAATAATTAAAAACTAAAATAACAACTAACTTAATAATAGTGTCACAATGGGCGGTCTTATCGCTCAAAGCGTATAAGCGTAAGCAAATTTTGTTGGTAGATAGATACATAACGTAGCGTAATATACGTAAAGATACGTAACGTAAATTATAGTTATAAGGAAACAGAAAAGACGGCAAATAGTTCCATCGAAATTTGTGTTCTCTATGACGTCATAGAGGATCATATATATATTATATATGAATGCGTCATAGAGATAACGTTTATTAATGAAGGAATCGACGTGATTTCGAAGCAAGGAATCGCCAAGTTGTCATAGTGAATTGGGGCCCTGTACGCACTATAAACGTAGAACCAAAACATTATACGGAGTGGCGCTAAACCTGCAGTACGTACCTGCTTCCGGGGTGGGTGGCGGCTGCGGCGTCGCTGGTTGTGTCGGCGTCATTGTCGACGTCGGCGTCATTGTCGGCGTCGGAGTCGGGGCCTTCGCGGGCTGCGGTGTCGGCGGCGCGCTGGCCGGTGTCGACGCGGGCGGTGGCGTCGCCGACGACGACACTACTGACGTCGTCACGACTGACGTCGTCGCGGCGGTTGTTGACGTCGCCGCGGTAGTGCTTGGCGCCGGGGACGGAACGGTAGGGGGCGCTGACGTCGTCGGTAACACTGACGTCGCTGTTGAGGTTGGTGTTGACGTCTGCGGGAGAGAAGTGGAGTTGAGACTTTTAACAGACAAAAAAGGAAGAGATTCTCAATTCGATTGTATTTTTTTACGTTTGTTACCTCAGAGCTCAGTCATTTATGAACCGATTTGGAAAATTATTTTTGCGTTAGTTCAGCATAGCTACAATGTAAACCCATATACATTTCTACGATATTCGACCGTGGACTTCGAAGATACATCAGAATAGAAATCGTTTTATTTTAATGAGTTATTTATGTATGGGTATCAGTCCCTGTGTAAAGAAAGAAAGTGTTGGGGGCCTTACAACATACGTCCCCAATGAGCAAGTAATAAAGAGTTGGTTCTTTATACTATATATATATATATATATATATATATATATATATATTAACACTTTTATTTACTTTATTACAATGGTTACAGCGAGATCATTTTATTTAGACAACTCAACGTGACATCAGGTAATAACAGCTCTGCCAATATGCAATAGGTTATCACAAAATCATAGTAGGCTGCATATGTGCTATATGAGACCTCCATCAGAAAGAAACAAACAATCCACATAAAAACTCACCGTAACAGCAGTTATCGTGACCGTGACATCCGCACTTGTGACCGTTACTGACGTCGTTTCCGCTGTCGACGTCACCGGCGTCGACACTGTTGTCGGCGCCGGCGACGTCGGCGCGGTCGGTGTCGGCGGAGTAGGCGGCGCGGGCGGCGGCGCCGGGCTGTCTGTCGACATACATATCGACGTGGAAGTCGACGGCGCGGCCGGCGCCGATGACGCGGGGGGTGGCGACGGCGGTAAAGGAGGTGTTCGGATCAGTTCCGTCCTGCAGACAAAATGATACCAAGTTCAAGTTTATTCATTTATTTATTATTAATGCTTACATGTATATTTTTATGTAACTGAATAACGAGACGAGCTGATCGATTGCCTGATGGTAAGCAATGCTCATAACAATAACAGCACCACCCAGAACTTTGTTTTGCCAAATCCTGCGCGGCGCTGTACTGCGCTCGTCACCCTGAGACAATTAGCTGTTGAGTCTCACAATGCCTAGATATATCGCTGGCTACAATGCCCTACCAATGTTATGTACCAGACAGGTGTTAAAGATGTCTTATAGACTAGATGCATGAGCCCTGTGAGGGAGCTGCACAAGTTTTAAGTGGAGTTAGTTTATTCCTAGTCACTTGATTACTATTATTATTTTTTTATTTTTTTACTGCGCTCGTCACCCTGAGACAATTAGCTCTTGAGTCTCATAATGCCCAGTTATTTCGATGGCTTCAATGCCCATTAAACCCGAACACAATAAGGCTTGCGCACTACTGTATGGCGGCAGAATAACTAGCAAAGTGGTGGTACCCACCCAGACGGCCTCCCGCATACGAGAAACCTACCACCAGTATGGTGTATTCTTGATAGAAACGTGTTTAAACAAATATGGATTGATCAATGAGCTGGCGGTCCCAATTCATTATAAAGTATCATAAACCTTTCAACAGAATAATCTGTTAAATTACTACCTACTAATTATAAAACCAAAACAATCATGCCGAGGGGAGACTGGGGCAGCAAACATAATTAGCCCGAATCGTCTCGTTTAATCATTCGCGCCCGCAGCCCGCGACGGGAGAGCGGGGTAAGCGCGGATGACGCCGTTAAATCTCGTGCTATAAAATGGACATGACAAAATAATATAACAATGAATGTCAAAATAATATAATAATGAGAATGTGTAATTTAAAGACAACACGTAATTCCCTTTTACGTGTCAGTGAGATTTGTCATTCCATTGTTACAAAATTACAATATAATTTATCATGTACCTACTTAACGTTGCAAGTAACAGTGAATTCATTTGACGAGTAGTAAAAATGTTGAGCTTTTGTTTAAAATATAAAACTTAGTCATCAAGCAATACGTTCAACTATGAAAAACAGATAAATTTACATTTAAATTACATAAATATGATTTACTATTAAGAGATAATATTAATAATTTTTATTTTCCGTCACTGAATAACAGGTAGAAAATGCTTTAGCATTAAGTTCTCCTTTTGTACATTACTTGTAATAGTGCAATTAAAAAATAATAAATAAATGTATAAATAGAAAAAAGGCACTCATTATTAAAACCTGTAAAACTTTATCAATACACTGCAATAGTAGAAAACACAAACACACGCAAAAAGGAAAATCGATTCGCTGAACCTAACACTAGCGTATATTTGTACATCATTAAAATCGACCAATTAATACACCGCTGTACCGTGGTAATTATCTACGAGCGAACCGCGCTTCCGCGGGGGGTGTGCAAACAGCGGGGCGGGGGAGGGGGTAAGGGTAAGCCCGACAATCAAATTAATCTGATCCCCTGGCCGCCGTTGTGATGTGACGGTGTTTATGTTAGTTTTGACGGTCGAATGCGTATTTTTTTGTATTTATTTAAATCTTGTTTGTGCCTAACACCACACAACGAAATCATTTTTATTCTAGCCAAAAAAAACGATTTTGACTTGTTTTTTGTAAACAAAATTTCTCGAGTTGATTTTATTAACGCATTTATTTTCGACTTATCGTATAATGATGACATAAAATAACTTTAATACATTATATATCGTCCTAAATCAGCTTAGAGTTCTTGAATTTCGTGAATCATCAGCATTTACATATAAAAAACGCCAATTAAAACAAAACGCCAAATCATCGTCAAACGTCAATTTTCCAGAAACAAAACCTCCTCCCGTCAAACCTATATCAACAACAAATCGAGCAAATAAAAAACGTCGGGAAAAAGCTCCTCCCCATCCCTCAGTTGCCGATTGGAACATTTGGACCGTTTTTAATTAAGCCAATTAGAAATATGGCGCGGCGGCGTGTTTGCGCAAAAATCTAAACAAGCCGCGCTGTGGGATAGTCAGTGTAGTCATTGCTGGGGTGTTTCGATACTGAGAGAGAATGGTACTGAGAGATTGATTTGTTTGGAGTGGTAGGTGTTGATCTCTTTATTCATTTTGGCATCACAGACGCACTTATGAACGTTAAATTATCACCATGACTGCAAGATACGGCAAGAAACTGAGAGGCATTTTTTAGAGATTTTGCTACAATACTTTGGTTTTCTACAATATTATGTTTCTTGTACCAGTTGGCTACTTTACATATCTAATCATTTTAATTTATAGATTTTGTTTTTTGTGTTTTCTACGAAAACACATCAGCCAGCTCCTTTGTTTCTATTTGTTTGAGGATTCTAAGGAACTTAACTTTTATGTAAGATACCAAAAGTTTACATTTATCAATACAGATGTATAGAGTAATTTATTAATTATTACAGGTACATACTTTGTAAATTACAATCAAATATTAGCTTAACTATGATCATGTAAATGTTTTATGCCATTACTTCACTGTGCCCACTACAGCCAACAAATTTTGTTAAATAAAGCAATAATATAACAATTTATTGACACAGCATCTGTATCGACAATCGTACCGCATCACATATGCTGATTGGGAGCTCCCGCGGGATCGGTGCGCAAATAATCAGAGAAGTGATTGTCAACACGACAGCGCACGGAATTATTCTGCTTTTCTTTAATACAGCTGTCTGCCCCACTCTCCCCTACCTTGGCAATCTTCGACTAATATTTCTAATATAAGTTATTAAATATTTACGCAGATAACTTAATGGTGTATAATCAATTAATCTTAATTGCCAAAATGTTTCGATTCGACACGGCTCCAGATTTAGAATAATCTTTAAATTAACTTAGTAATTATTAGAAACATTATATTAAAGGGTCCTTAAAGGTAGGCAACGCACCAGTAATGCCCCGAGTGTTGCAGGTGTCCATAGGCGACGGTAACCGCTTACCATCCAGGCTTATGTACAATAATGTACATATATCTTTTCCCCGTCCTATTAAAACTTTTGTAATTATAACATCGTTGAATGAAAAATTAAAAACTTCTTCACAAAGTTACAACTCATTCATTGCTCCCAAGATTCCAGAAACAAAACCTCAAGAGTTCCCCACTGTCCTCTTACAAAATCTCAAGGAACGCGAGGCGATACAAAACTGTTCTTTTAGAAACTCTGAAGGAAGGAAGAAATAAAAGAACGATGAATTTTAAACGATTAATCTTTGTGATGAAAAATTGAGCGATTCTCGTTTTCTGAACCTCATAAAAGCGAGTGGCGGTGCAAACATGGTGAAGCAGGGGCGAACTTAGGGAGGAATTGAGTGGGCAATAATAATAATTTACAAAATTCTTTTGGAGCCTGCCTGCGAGGCACACTGGTGGTAGGTTTCTCATATGCAAGAGGCAGTCTAGGTGGGTACCATCACTTTGCCCGCTATTTTGCCGCGAATTAGTTATGCGCAAGCATTACTGTGTTCTGGTTTGAAGGGCATTGTAGCCAGCGAAATTACTGGGCATTACGAGGCTTAAGAGCTAATTTAAGATTTGGAATTTTTATGTACGAGGGTGCATTTTTAAGTTCGCGGAATGGGGGGGAGGGGATAATAATAGGTCATTATCGGGATGGCCTCGACTTCAGCCACTCAATATTAGTATAAATACCAAGTTTTATCTTAATTGGATCATTAGTCTCTGAACTATCGTCAAGCAAACAACTCAATCGGGAAGAAAGTGTGAATTATGGAAAAAATCGAGTACCGTGCCGTAATATTTGTTTTTGTTAGACATCGTAAGGAGATATCATACAATATCTTGCTTAAATTAAACTGCCGTAATAAAAATATCTGGTTTTTTGTAATAATATATATAGGCTACGTATTATTATGTGTTTTTTTGTATAAACAAAAACTCTGTATGAGAAGTAACGATGCACTTATAATCTTAATATTTCAACATCATTATTATACTTTTAGAGCTTTAGGAAGTATCTGCATTAGCCTTATTTCCCTTTTTAAATTTAAGTTTCCTGCATATTGTACTATGTCTGTAGTTGATTACTTGTACTTATTATGTGTAAGTACAAGCCTGTATGAATATGCTAATTTAATATTTTATGTGATTTTGGGCGTTGGTCGCTGCCGAGGTACACATTTGTTATCTACTCTCAATTTGTTAGCCTTCTATATTATGTTAGTCCAGTGTATCAGATTATATTATTTATTTTGTTTTATAATTATTAATGACGTAAATTATTTAAATATGTACCTATTCGCTAATAGATATCGAGGAAACTTGGTTATAAATATATACCTAATACATATCTTAATAACCAGCATTATTTGCTTACACATTCATAAATATCAATATAAAATATATACTTTATTTATTATACTTTTCCAATATGGGTAACAGCAAATTTTTAAAGGTTGGTTTGCATAATGCTGGATCTTTAGGTACGGATCATGATAATTTTATTGCAGCTATGGAGAAGTACTCAGTAGATATCATGGCAATCAATGAGACCTGGCTGAGAGCTGGTCAAAATGATCGAGCCCCGTCAGTTCCAAATTATAGACTTAGGCACATACCTCGCCCGGCGGGGATTCGCGGCGGCCGCGGCGGTGGCGTAGGTTTTTACATAAAGCGGGGTGTTAACGTGCGTTCCTGCACTTACCCAGCAAACCCCGATGTTGAACAGATGTGGCTCAAATTAAGCGTCAAATCATCTAAATTAGTCATTGGCACTGCTTACCGCCCAAATCCAGCTGCTACCCGGGCTCCTTGGCTGGATGTAAATGTTTTTCTTGAAGCTGTTATGGATTCAGTAGCATCTTTTTCTCACTGTGATAATCTAATTCTCTTAGGAGATTTTAATATCAATTTATTAAATAAAGACGAAACTAAAACTAAAATATTTAATAATTTTCTGGCCTGCACTGGATTAAATCAAATAATAGACAAGCCCACCCATCTCACGGACAATAGCCGAACTTTGATTGATGTTGTTTGTACAAATGTTAGAGCGCGTAACATAGGTGTAGACTTTGTAGGGTCAATTACTGGTCATGCGTTCATATCTTGTGAATTTGTATTCAAAAAACCAAAATTATTGCCGAAATGTATCACCTACAGGCCTATCAGAAACATTTGTTTAGACGCGTTTACTGATGACCTAGAATCGATAAGATGGGACTTAATTGCATCAGCGGATAATGTCAACTGCATGGTTAATCACTTTAATATTGCCGTTAAATGGTTATTTGACTTGCACGCTCCTATTAAATCGAGAATGATTAAAGAAATGCCTAGTCCATGGCTTACTGACAATGTTAAGCTCATGATGCGTCTTCGCGACGCAGCCCTTGCTAGGTATCATAAGACGAAACTAGACACCCATAAAAGGTATTACAAGGACTTAAAGAATCAGGTATCATTTGCATTGCACAGTGAGAAAAAGGCTTTCTTTACCCAGCACATAAACAGTAACGTTAAAAATTCAAAAGCATTGTGGAAGACTTTGAAATCTAAAGTCTTGCCCTCAAAGTCTATTGAACTTCCTTCGCATTTTAACAACCCCAATTTAATTAATGATCATTTCCTCAATGTTCCTGGTAATTTAGGAATACACATTTCTAGTTTAACTTTTTATGAATACCATAAAAACAATGATAATACATTTTCCTTTACACCTACTAACTCTTCAAATGTTTTAAGATTCCTTAAAGAATTAAAATCGAATGCTGTAGGTACTGACGGTATATCCTTAGATATGATTATGCTTACTCTACCGCAAAGCTTAGATACCATCACGGCTATTATTAACAAATCACTCGTTACCTCAGTGTTTCCTACCACTTGGAAAACAGCGATTGTAAAACCAATACCTAAAATGTCTAACCCCCTTGACCTAAAAGACTTACGTCCAATTAGTATATTACCTTGCATTTCTAAGGTGTTAGAAAAAGTGGTTTCTTCACAAATGTATGCATTCTTAGAAAAACATAATATTTTACCTGAAATGCAGTCAGGTTTTCGTAGGAATAGGGGCACAAATACTGCCTTGTTGGATGTCACAGACAACATCATTGCAGCGCAGGACGTTGGTATGGGTACTATTTTGGTTCTATTGGATTTTTCGCGTGCGTTCGATTCTATTAATATCTCGCTACTGCTGTCAAAGCTTAGCTTCTATGGTTTTGACTCTGAAGTGGTACGCTGGTTTCATTCATATTTAAGTAACCGTGCACAATTCGTAGAAGTTAAGAAAGACAGTGGCGGGGCAATCATCTCGGAGACGCGTGAGGTTACCAGAGGTGTGCCACAAGGCTCAATACTTGGCCCTTTATTATTTATCCTATACAGTGCAGACATAATTAATAGCATCGAGCATTGTAAGTTTCATGTTTACGCTGATGACATTCAGATGTATCTTTCCTTTGAACCAGATGACATCCGTTCTGCTGAAGTCAAATTGAACCAAGATTTGGAAAGGATTCAGAATTGGGCCGTGTCAAATTCATTATTACTGAATGCAAAAAAAACAAAGTATATGATCTTAGGTACCAAACTCCAGACTCACAAAATTTCCCAGTTAAGTCCGCAGCTGTTAATTGATGGTGAGATAATTGAACGGGTTTCTGAAGCGCGTAATCTGGGTCTAATTATGGACGAGCAGTTAAGGTTTGAGCGACATATAACCGAAGCCGTACATAATTGTTTTTATCGATTAAAAGTTTTATATAAAATCAGAAGCTATTTAAGTACAGACCTACGAATTATGCTTGTTGACTCACTGGTGCTTTCCAAATTTAATTACGTAGATTCTGTTTATGGTCCCCGTTTACTCTCCAAACCCTCCCATCTCATTCAAAGGGTGCAACACGCTTGTGCTCGTTTTTGCTTTGATGTTCCACCACGTAGTCACATAACACCATTTCTTAATAAGCATAACATCTTGAACATGAAACACAGGAGGGACCTGCATCTTGCAACTCTAATGTTTGGTGTGGTTAAGTCACAAAAGCCGCACTATTTATATTCCAAGTTTGTATGGGCCCAAGACCACAACAAATATAAAACTCGGGCATCCTCATACTTATTGCGCACCCCCCAACACGGCTCTGCTGCATTTCGTGGTAGTTTTCGCTTCTGTGCCACAAAGTGCTGGAATTCTCTCCCCCCACCGTTACGTAAACTACAAGCAAAATACAATTTCCGTATTAAGTTTAAGAGGCACCTATTACATCTCCAAAAAACTGACACGTGACAGTCAAACAAGGATTTTCTGCCTCTATTTATTTATTTATATAAGTTATATTTAATTATTTTCAAATAAGATTAAATCAAGTAATTTATGAATTTATCTTCTTTCTTGCACTGTGGCACGGCAACTCATTCTCTATTATATATTTTTTGTATTAGACTTATTTTATTTTTATTTTTAATGTTAGTAGGTACAGCCGAAATACTTGATGTGGGTCAGCGGGTATTTGCTTACGGGTATTGTTATTGTTTCTGTTTACTTATTCTACTGTGTATTTTATCCATTCTATAGTACTGTAATAGTAAATCAACTTTATTATAGGCATTATATATTTATTTATTTTATTTTATTTTTACACTATTAATTATGTTATACACTTTTATAGAACTTTGCATATTGAGTATTTTATAGCGCTGTAACTGTATGTCCAATTATTTATTTATTTTCGTAACATAACAAGTTCGTGCGTCACCAAGGGCCTGTGCTGAAAACCAGCGTTGTGGATTCTTCACAACATTATGCTGAGCACAGACCCTTTTTTGACTGCACTGTACACGGCAGCGATCTCCATACACACGCTGTGACTGTTTTGTTTTTTTTCTGTCCTGCTGCACATGTGTATGTGCATTGTTTGTTGTGTGCAGTTTTGTCAAAAATAAATTGTTTCTTTCTTTCTTTCTTTCTTTCTTTCTAATAAAGTTCCTTACCAAGCAAGGAAAGTCAGTTCAAAATATACTGGAAGAGATGGAATCCGTTTATGGGGACTCTTGCCCGGGTAAAACCATGGTTTACAAGTGGCACAGTCTCTTTAAACAAGGCAGGACCTCACTTGAAGACGACCCTCGGCCCGGACGGTCGACCGAGGTGACTACTCCGGAAATCATTAAAAAAGTCGAAAAAATTATATTGGAAGATGCCAGACTAAAGAAGAAACAGCTTGCAGAAATGGTTGGAGTATCGGATACGACAATTTTCAAAATTCTACATGATCATCTTGGCATGACAAAGGTCAGTGCAAGATGGGTGCCAAGAATGCTCACGCCGCCTCAAAAACAACGCCGCGTGGAGTGTTCTCGCACGTTTTTGGACCTCTGTAACGAAGATAAGGATGGACTTTTAAGTCGAATTGTTACTGGAGATGAAACTTGGGTTCATCATTATGAACCTGAGTCGAAACAGGACTCTATGCAGTGGCACAAAAAAGGCACACCACCACCCAAGAAGTTTAAAGTGTCACAATCGGCTGGAAAAATCATGGCAACAGTGTTTTGGGATTCGGAAGGGATCCTGTTGATCGATTATAAAGATAAAGGCGTTTCTATAACCGGACAATACTACGCTTCCATCCTCGAGAGGTTAAAAGAAAGCATTAAAGAAAAAAGGAGGGGAAAATTAACCAAAGGTGTCCTTCTTCTACACGACAACGCGCCAGTTCACAAGAGCCGTGTTGCTTTGGCTGCCCTGCATAACGTGGGCTTCGATATTTTAGATCATCCACCCTACAGCCCAGATCTGGCTCCCAGTGATTACTACCTCTTTCCAAAACTCAAAAAAGAACTTCGTGGGAAGAAATTTTCTACTGATGAAGAAGTGAAGGACGTGGTTTCAGCCTATTTTTCGGACAAAGACAAAACATTTTTTTATGAAGGTATACATAAGCTAATTGAAAGATCTGAAAAATGTATAAGGGTAGCAGGTGAATATATTGAAAAAGAAAAATAATTTTGTATTTTTATTTACACTTCTTACCCTCCATTCCGCGAACTTAAAAACGCCCCCTGGTATCTAAATTGGGAGAAGGAGCTAGTCCTTGAAACACAGCGTCAAGTTACGTCGAGGGCTAGATACTTCAATAATAAATTTTAACACTTACTATGTCAATAAAGAATTTTTTATGTTTTTTGTTTATGTAATTGTCTCAGGATGACGAGCGCAGTGCAGTGCCGAGCAGGATTTTGGAAAACAAAGTTCTGGGTGGTGCAGCAACTGTTATGGGCAGGCGAATTACTTTACATCAGTCTGTGTCAGTCTCATACTTCTACATCTTTCAACTCAAGTGACTTCTTTTACGTCTGACAAATATTTTTACCTGATTACTACGAAGTGATTGAATGTTTGATTGATTAATAACTATTAATTGCATAAAAAAACAGATAAAATATTACCTAAAAATTTAAATATTGCTATGCGCGCGGCTGTCTAAACGGTGGGTAACGGTGGTGGTGGAGTGTTGTCAGTCACTACTAGATAACATTACATAATTATTTATTCTAATCCAATTTTTCCTTGGCCCCTCCCTTGCCCCGGCCCTGAACAAAACTCGACTATACGTTATAGCAGGAGGTTGGCTTAGACAACAGCGCGCCTTTTGGCTTTTCTAACCATTTTATGGAAATTAGATTTGGAATACGTTTTCTAAATTAATTGAATTTTGTGTTGATTCAAATTGATGAAACTTTTGAAGGATAATCTTAATTTTATTTCTTGTAAAAAGTATTATTAGCTTTTATTTCATTAGAGCTCTTGTTTCAAATACTAAAAACATGGCAAGCGCAGTAGAGCAGTGGATTTATTACATGCTTTTATTTAACTTACAGTGTTTATATTATTATTTGTTTGTTTGGGTCAAATCTTGCAAGTTGAATTAGGACCAAGTGGGTCCTCTTATCCTACGGAGTTGAAATTTTGCATGCGTGTCAAAGTCCGATGACAATGCAATATTATGGTGACAGCCAGCTGATCTGATGATGAAGACTGAAAGTGGGTAATGGAACTCCTTGACGGATAATCGTAAACTACAACAATCCAGCTCCTCGACCACACGGATATAGTGAGAAGACTCAAAAGAACTAAACCGTTTGAGTTAGTGTAGTGCTAGTGAATTAGTGCAATGTAGCAATTGTTACCCAGAAAGAACGAGGGGTCTCCTTAATAGACACAATAAGAAGTGTTAATGGACGCATTCTATGTTTGTGATCGTTGGGCGTAAAACTAAACTAAAACTATTCTATGTATCAGCTTCGGTTTAAATCACTCGTTAGCCTAATTACATGGCTAGATGTAATAAAAATAGGGAGCAGCGTTATGTGATGCTTCCTAGAATAAGGAAAAATGAACTTTAAATCCTCAAGAAAACAGAAAACAGTATCTCAAACATCGATAGAACAGAACCACCCCAAGTCCCCACTATCCTATCCTTAATAATTTTTTCTACAATATCAATACAGGGATCCGCGATTCCACAGAGCAGCTTTTTAATTACAGAATGTCAACATTTCTCCTCTCTATAGATATGAATAATTTACTAGACGGCCCGAGGAGGGGGTTGGGGGTAATTTTTTTCTTTTTCCACCCACTTGGAGGTTTTTTCTCTATTTGTGAAAGGTAATGTGGCGGTCTTAAGTGGATGAGTTGACTTGCCCGAGGGTGTCTCGTTTTTGGTCGGGATTTTTGTTGGAAAGTAAGGTGAAAAGTTTTTGAATAAATATGTGTGAAAGTAGTTTGTAAGGAGATATATTTGGATAAGTGTTTCTTCAATAATAAAATGGTGTAAGTAAGGTTTATTGTAGTGGGGATGGTCAAGAACAACGTAAGTTTTTTTTATTGCAGCTGTTTACAGTAGAGAAAAGTGCATTTTCTAATAGTAGTAAAAACATGATCAATTGATAAACTTACATAAGTGTCTAGTCATTTGGTAAGTCAGTGTGGATATTCGCAAATTATGATAAAATTACGTCTTCACAGCATATATCGTGAGCCATGAATATTTTTTTAAATCATGAACTAAATACTGTGGTGACATCTATTTCCATTTATAAGGAGCGCCAATTGCAACCCCCTTGTCTACTCTACCCTTGCCTGCGAAATGTTTAGCTACCGCCAGTTTCAGTTCGTAACTTTGGCGCTAGATGGCGCTGATACAAACCTTTAAAATGCGTAAGCCTACGATTCGTAGAGTTTCAAATTTCAAGCTAGGCTAGGCTTTCAAGGATCTTGAACATGGATATTATAGTGCGACCATGACTTCTTTGTCAATTTTTCTCTGTTACACATAGTTCCGGATTAGCTATCTACACTCATAATACATTCACCGGTATATATATATTTTGTTGTATTCAAATGAACTATATAGCCAAGCCAAGCCTACGTACACATCTTACGACCATCTACATATTTTATATATTAAGTGAATTTGAGTATAGTTAAGTTGTTTCAATAGTATCCTTTGATTCTAAGACCACTCTATGGTCGATTATGTTTATGTATCTATATTACTATTGTTTCAATCAGTTTCAATTACAAATCAATACCGAGTGCAGTTTTGACATTTAATTCTGTTAGCAACAAGTGACTGATTGAAATCAGATTTACGTATCATACGTATGTAATCGCCCTGCCATAGACATGTGAGGCCCCACCGGCAGTGGGTCCTTAGTACGTACCTGGCGGGGTGCAGCGGCGCGCAGGGCGGCACGGGAATGCAGGTGATGGAGTCGGGTAGAGGGCCTTCTTCGCCCCCCTCCTTTAGTCCGCCCTCCATTCCCTGACAGAGGACCCGTTGTACTGTGCCTGTAAGAAAGAGTGGAGTTGGTTACTTGTTTCTAGCCATTTTGATGTTATTTGGTGGGTAAGTGTTACGAAGGTTTTGACGCAAATGGCATTTTAAAGCATAAGCTGCCTAATAAGTCACACATCAACAATTCAACCTTTATGTTGCCCGTGATAGATTGTTTATGATAAAATACATAGGTATATCTGTCTTTTTCTTTAATCTTGGGGTTATAAATTTACTAGGTGACCCGACTGCCGTTATCAGTTCTTCCCAAATAACTAGCCAATAGCAATTAATTTTACCACGTTTACCACGTTTTTATTAAGTCACTTTCTTGTTTGTCTGTCTGTCGTTCCGGGAAGAATCTTGCAACTCAAATTACGAGCACTTCCCGATTAGCTATCTGGCTGAAGCTTTCAGGGTAGCTTATTTATATAATTCCCGCGACTTCATCCGCGTGAACGATAGAGGAAGTCCATTTTCGTATTTATTTCCAAAACCATCTTAGCAAGACCTCCCCAGTGTATGGGAGCGCGTGCTACGAAGAGGTCAAGCTATATCTTCGTAATCACCCAACCGATTTTGATGTACATACCCTATAATCTAAGTTGGAAATAATGCTACCAAACCCTGAAAACCACATGAATACCCGTTCAGCAGTTTCAGAGTCTATACATAACAAACAAACAAAAATTCTAAAAACCATAGATTCGTGAGCAGTGCCCTCTAAATAGTTGATCCCAGTTAGTTTTGCAAAAATATCTTCAATGTACAGAATTGACTCAGTTCCATTTTTATAGTAATATAGATAGATAGATCACAATGAAAGGATTGGTGTGGGCGTCCGGTGGTGGTGTACACCCACACTGTGGCTACTGAATAAATGTTTCTATACTGTCTCAGAATTATTCAAATAGAAATTATCAAATTGTTGACTGTTGAATGTGAAATTTATTTAGCTAATATGACATTGTTAATGAAATGATATTGATATAATTTAATTTACATATATTCATTTAATTTGTCATGGTTAAATAAATTAATTCGAATAATTACTAATTTACTTATTTATTAATCTTTGGCAATTGTAATTGTATTAATTTAATTATATAATGTGTGTAAATACTATTCATATTTCATTTATATATATATATATAATTCATATTATTTATAATGTAATAGTATTAATATTTAATTTTTTAATTGTATTAATGTTATAATATTTGCACGCCAAATTATAACATCTCCTTGGTACCTGTATTTTATGCAAATAAATGAATGTTGAGTCTTGAATCGTACCTTGTGACCGCTGCAGCCTGGTGGTGACGCCGGCCGGCAGCTCGGGCTCGGGCTGCTGGCGCGGCGGGTTGCGCGCCGAGCGGCGCTGGCGCGGCTTCCGCAGCAGCTGCTTGTAGTTCTCAGCCTTTTTCGATAAGTAATAAAATCTGTCGACAAAGTACTTCGTAAAGTTCCAATACAAAAAATACATAGTAACGGAAAATCGAATGCAATGGAAGCAGGCGTGACGTTGCGGAAATTCATCTCAAAACTGAAACGCAATGAAAATATATAGTGTAATCCCGCTGAATATTATGTAGGTTGTTGTTAGTTCCTACGGTGATAGTCATTACTTACGGTGATACTCGCCGAACGCTGGAACGAGAGCCAGCGATGCCTCGTGCAGACGGCGAAACACGTGTCGTACAAAGTGTGTTGTTGTTAGGAACTAACAACAACCTACATAATATTCAGCGGGATTACACTATATATTTTCATTGCGTTTCAGTAACGGAAAATCGATTAGACGAACGAGAATTCAAATCATATCAAAATCTCTTTATTCAGTTTTGGCATCACAGACGCAATTTTGAACGTCAAATTATCACCATGGCTCTACCACTGCATCGGAAAAGAACTCAGAAGATACAACAAGAAACTGAGGGGCATATTTTTTTTTAATTTGTTACAGTTTTTTTGGTTTTCTACAATGTTATGTTTCTTATGTCCCAGTTGGTTACTTTGCAGAAGTGGAATGTTCCAAGCATCTTTGTCTTCCATATAATTACGAACAGTTTAGTATGCCTTTCCCATTAGAATAGCCCCAATAGAATTTACGCGTAATTTGAATTTATTACCTAAGTATATTGCTTTTCCTTACATTTGTAAGAAATAAGCTGGTCTGAAGTTACGATTAACTCTGAATGTCGTATCGATGAAGTAAACCAATGATATTACTGTATTTTGGTTTTTATGCAAAAAGCATTCTTGGCGCAAATTTAATAATTTTTTTGGGGGCAAATATTTTCGCCAGATTTGAACTCGGGACCTCTTCTTTCAGTATAGGAATCAGTACAGTAACGCTCTAACCAACTGAACTACCTACAGTCATTACCTGCAGTGACAGCCATTACCTACGGTGACAGTCATTAACTACGGTGATGGTCATTACCTAGTGACAGTCATTACCTACAGTGACAATCATAACCGACAGTGACAGTCAATACCTACAGCGACAGTAGTTATCTAACGCAGTGTCTGACGCTCTTACTGTGCAGGAAGCTGGCGATCTGACCTCAGTGCCGAACTAACATTACCTACAACCCCTGCAGTCGTTACCTAAGGTGACAGTTATTACCTACGGTGATATTCATTACAAATTCCGGCGGTGCATAAAGAACTCAATTCTGACTTCGGGCTGTAGGGGTAGGGTACCTGAGATACAGGGAAGGAGTTTTTGACCCCTATGAAGTAGTGTTTATGGTTTATTAAATTTCATATTATATTTTTGTATGTATGTTAACCCTTAATCGGGCAGAACAAAAAAAAACGCTTTTCGTGGTTTAAGTTTTTCTTGTATCATGTGAGATAGTAGTGTACATAAAATAAAATAAAAATTACTGAAACTAAAAATATAAGGTTTTTTCGGGTGGGAAAATATTTCCCTTTGTCCGATCCCCCCTATAAATTTTAATAGACTAGTAACTTACTCTGACTTTACTTTTGAATTTATGTACCTCGATCCTCAAATAAATGTGTACAGATTTATTTACATAGAAGTGAAGTGGAGGGATAGTGTGCGAATGAAAGATTGACAAGATGACTAGATTGACAAGGTGGGAAAATAGTTCCCTGTGCCCGATTAAGGGTTAATCTGTAAGGTATTTATTCTATGGGCCTCTGTTAATTTTACTTCGTTTTACTTTAGTATTGCCTGAAATAAAGAGTTTAATAATAATATTAATTAAGTGTTGCCCATTACATATCTAAATAAAATGCTCTAAGAGGCCTCTACATGTTGGACTCATGTCCCCGCGCAAACCTTCCGAAGGACCGGGTGTATAACCCGTGAAAAAGAGCGACATAATAATTACATATGGTGTCAGTCATTACCTACAGTGACAGTCATTACCTACAATGATAGTCATTATTAGTCATTACATATTGACAGTCGTTACCCAGTGACAGTCATTACCAACGGTGACGGTAGTTACCTAACGCAGTCCCGGACGCTCTTCCGGGGCAGGAAGCTGGCGATCTGTCCGAAGTTCTTGGGGTGCTGCAGAAACTTGTCCCGGAAAACTTCGCGCTCCGCTGGAGACCACACGTTGCGCAGCTGCGGGTCCTTGTGTTCCGACTCCATGTCCGTGAAACGCCCTGAGGACCAATAAATAGGTCTTGGTTAGCTATGCCTATGTTCTCATTTTCATATTGCGTCTTCCTTAAAAAAAATATACATTTTATAACAAAGACAACCGGCTTATTCTAATGTATCTTCGAAGTCCAAGGTCGAATATCGATGAAATTTATATGGGACCTTTACTTAACTCAACGCAAAGAATTTTCCAGATCAGTTTATAAATGACGGAGTTCTGGGTAAACAAACACAAAAAAATAATTATAAAAATACAGTTGAATTGAGAACCTCTTCCTTTCCAGGACTCGACAGGGGGAGGCCTTTGCCCAGCAGTGGGACAGTATAGGCTAAGAAAAAATAAAAAAAAGCTATCTATCTATTTACTTACTATTGGTGTCTTATGTAGACCGGGGTCGTATCCTTAGGGCCCTCAGCAGGGGCGTTACGATAGTAAGTGACCACATCTTCTTGTAGTGATACTTACTAGGTGTCTATGTAGACCGGGGTCGTATCCTTAGGGCCCTCAGCAGGGGCGTTACGATAGTAAGTGACCACATCTTCTTGTAGTGATACTTACTAGGTGTCTATGTAGACCGGGGTCGTATCCTTAGGGCCCTCAGCAGGGGCGTTACGATAGTAAGTGACCACATCTTCTTGTAGTGATACTTACTAGGTGTCTATGTAGACCGGGGTCGTATCCTTAGGGCTCTCAGCAGGGGCGTTACGACAGTGAGTGACCTCATCTGCTTGTAGTGGTACTTACTATTGGTGTCTATGTAGACCGGGGTCTTATCCTTAGGGCCCTCAGCAGGGGCGGTACAACAGTGAGTGACCTCATCTTCTTGTAGTGGTACTTACTATTGGTGTCTATGTAGACCGGGGTCCTATCCTTAGGGCCCTCAGCAAGGGCGGTACAACAGTGAGTGACTTGTGGTACTTACTATTGATGTCTATGTAGACCGGGGTCCTATCCTTAGGGTCCCTCAGCAGGGGCGGTACAACAGTGAGTGACTTCATCTTCTTATAATGGTACTTACTATTGGTGTCTATGTAGACCGGGGTCCTATCCTTAGGGTCCCTCAGCAGGGGCGGTACAACAGTGATTGACTTCATCTTCTTATAATGGTACTTACTATTGGTGTCTATGTAGACCGGGGTCCTATCCTTAGGGTCCCTCAGCAGGGGCGGTACAACAGTGAGTGACTTCATCATCTTATAGTGGTACTTACTATTGGTGTCTATGTAGACCGGGGTCCTATCCTTAGGGTCCCTCAGCAGGGGCGGTACAACAGTGATTGACTTCATCTTCTTATAATGGTACTTACTATTGGTGTCTATGTAGACCGGGGTCCTATCCTTAGGGTCCCTCAGCAGGGGCGGTACAACAGTGAGTGACTTCATCATCTTATAGTGGTACTTACTATTGGTGTCTATGTAGACCGGGGTCCTATCCTTAGGGTCCCTCAGCAGGGGCGGTACAACAGTGAGTGACTTCATCATCTTATAGTGGTACTTACTATTGGTGTCTATGTAGACCGGGGTCCTATCCTTAGGGTCCCTCAGCAGGGGCGGTACAACAGTGAGTGACTTCATCATCTTATAGTGGTACTTACTATTGGTGTCTATGTAGACCGGGGTCCTATCCTTAGGGTCCCTCAGCAGGGGCGGTACAACAGTGAGTGACTTCATCATCTTATAGTGGTACTTACTATTGGTGTCTATGTAGACCGGGGTCCTATCCTTAGGGTCCCTCAGCAGGGGCGGTACAACAGTGAGTGATCTCATCTTCTTGTCTTCATGTTCCTGTTCATGCAGACCGTCGGCTATCTCTTCCAGTTCCGCTTCCGACTTGACGCGGGCGCCCAACCGGTTAAACCTCTCGCGTTCCTCCCGCTGCTTTCTTAGTTCGGGAAAAACCTGTGGAAACAACAATACAATACAAAACCAATTTTAACATGGTACAGGAACTAATCTTTCTAAACTATAGTATAACGGGGGGACTTATCGAAAAGCGATCTCTTCCAGTCAATTTTTATAACACTTCTATAAGCCTTTGTAACCTTTACAATCCAATAACTTTATTAGTATTTTAGCAGTGCAACAAATCAAAATTAATCTTGCTACCCTAGCTACAAGGACTTTCGTTCTCGTTCTCAGACAATTCCTAATAAAATCCTTCTCCTTACGTTCTCATTCTCAGACAATTCCCAATAAAATATACTTCTTTCGTTCTCGTTTTAGACAATTCCTCATGAAATCCTTTCTTTCGGTCATTATGAATGACTGGGCAAGATATAAACCAGTGGTGTTTACCTTCTCAAAGAATTCTCTATTCCGTGCGTCCTTCGCTTTCCTCTTCTGTCCCTGTTCTATCCTCTCGACCCTTCTTAACCACTCTGCGGCTCTTCTGCTGTACTCTTCTGCTAACGCGTCTTCTCTCTGGAATAGAAGAAATAAAATGTTTAAGTAATATAAGCGACTAATATAAAAAATGTGTCCGTGGCGGTTATCCCCGATGGCGATTCCATCCGTGTCTTTTCCACCGGGGTCTGTATTCCCCGATAAAAATTATTTAAAAGAATTTTTTGATTGGACTTAAGGACCGATCAAAAAACACCATTAAAGTATAGGTATACTCACCTTTTGCTCGAAATGAAATACCTTCACTTTCCTTTTCCGCCAGCAATTTCAAAATCCCTTACCTTTTTCATCTCCAGCTTGATTCTTCACGCAGAACTACGCAGAGAGTCCTTACATTTCCCGCATTCAACTTCGCCTTATAAGTGGTTAGAAGAATACCCTCACCATTTCCGTCTCCAGCTTCAAATATAACCTCACCTTTTCCGCCAAAGAGCTTCAGCCTCCGTATATAGTAGAACTCCGTGTCTTGGGGCTGGTGTAGAGGGATAGTAAATAGAGTAATGTTAATTGATCACGCGGAGTTCTTACCTTTTCCGCTTTCAGCTTAGTCTTATCAAATAGGCAAAAACCACAACATTTCCGCCACTAATTTCAAAAAACCTCACCTTTTCCGCCTCGAGCTTCAGTCTCCGTATGTGTTCCGCCAGCCGCTTGCGGAAGGTGCGGTGCTTACGGATGTTCTCGTGGTAGAACTCCGTGTCTTGAGGCTGATTGTACAGGGGGTACGAGACGGGGGGCCCGAGGTGAGACAGCTCCGCGTGCGCTGATGACGCCTGGAAGGATAGTGTGCAGTAATAAGCAGGATGAACGTAAATTATTATACACTTAAATGATTATATATATATTTATCTACTGCTGTAGATAGGCCTCTCCAAAACTACGCCACTGAGCTTTGGCTTTCCTTCTCCAGTCACTCCGAGTTATCTTGCGGATACCTCGCAGTACCTAGGTTTAGACTGAGTAAAACGAATAAGTCCTTCATGGGCAATTGTGTACGTTTTTACAATAACGGAGCTCACAGAAAGTAGATTCAAATTGAGTGTGAAAAATATTCTAATGAAAAAAGCATACTATACAGTTAGTAATTACATAGAAGACAAAGATGCATGGAACATTCCGCTTCTGCCAAGTAGCCAACTGGCACATAAGAAAAATAATATTGTCAAAAACAAACATAAAATATTGTAACAAAAGTTCTAAAAAATATGCCCCTCAGTTTCTTGCCGTATCTTCTGAGTAGTGGTTCTTTTTCCGATACGGTGATAGTCATTGTAATAATGGACGTTCATAAGTGCGTCTGTGACGACAAAATTGAATAAAGAACTTTTGATTGATTGATTGATTGATATCGTCGCTCCATCTAGTCTATACCTCTTTATAATATTGGTATATATCTATTCTATACTAATATTATAAAGAGGTAAAATTTCAAGTTTGATTGTAGGAGGTAATCTCTGGAACTACTGATACGATTTTAAGAATTATTTCAATGTTAGAAAGCCACACTATTCCTGAGTAACATAGGCTGTTTTATTATATCGACGAGAATAGAAGCCGCGGCTGGTTGGAAGAAGTTTATAATACCTTTTTCCTGTTGTCCGCGTAGACGGACTGCGCGAGGCTGCGGTGGCGCGGCAGGACCTCCTCCGGCTCGGCTTCCTGCGCCGGCTTGGAGGCCGTCTGCTCCAGCTCCTCCTGCTTCTTGCGCAGCTTGGACAGCTGCGCGTCTGACAACGCCATCTCGCGGTCCACCTGGAATACCACGTACTCATGAGATTGCCAGAAAACCATCATTTAAACTCTTGACGCAAAGGTTTTGCTAATGCCCATGCCACAGTAAGCGGGCCGGGGGCATTCCAGCCTATGTGGTGTAGTGGTTGGGCAGGTTGGCTCAAATCATAAACATCATTGAGATTGCGGGTTCGATTCCCGCGACGGGACAAATGTTTGTCCACAGAAAAATAAAATAAGTGTAAGCATTTGTTTCATGTCTGGGTGTTGAGGGACCATAGTTCTCATATTTCCTGGTTCCCTAGATCCTAGTTAGGATCTATATTTGTAATCGTTCGGCGTATTTAATGATTTATTTATAATTTATTCAGGGCAGGGGGCGGCGCGGGCTCTGTTGTGTTGTTTGAATTTGTATGAAACATGTCACGAAGAAGACGGGGCGGGCGCGGGCCGGGCTACGTAAGACGTAAGCGCATACAGCGCAGGGAGCCGGCTGGGCCCGGCTTGTGTGTGTTTTGCGCTAAAACGGTTGGACAGATTTCAGTGCGAACGAACGCTACTTCTGTCCATCATATACTCATACATTTTGCTACATTTTCAATATTTCAAATAAGTAAAGATGTAATCAAGTCAAACAGATGATTTAGTTAGTTTACCTTAGAAATCTGCTGTAACAGGTCATCCTTAGTGGTCCGAAAGCTCTGGTCTTCCACTGTGGGCTCCGATGGCGGGTTGGGTGAGAGGACCTCCACCGTGTTGTACTGGTTCACCGGCTCCTGGAATGTCAGCGGGGGTTGTTATACTTAGCTTGGGACTTCACTAAGGAATCTAGCCTATTTGTTCTATAATCCCTGTCCCCAAAAGATCAGCAGATGTTTCTATAATATATTCGTAGCTAAAAAGCTGTTATAACTCCTCTTACAAAGAGTTTAAAGTCTAAAATCTTTGTGACTAACCTACATGGAGTGGACTGAACTGTTGTCTGACCTCTCCCAGGGATATTATGAAACGGAACCTCATTGTTTCAGAACCTCAATTGTTGATTTTAAGTGTTACTCGTCTGTATAACATCATGACAAAGGACAGTATCGTACAGTACAGATTCCAAATTATCTGTGAAGTTAGTGGTGAACTCAGGTGGAAAAAACGAAAGAAATTATTGTACTTTTTCAAACTATCAATAAAAAACTACGTAAGGCAAGGCGGTATGGTCCTATAGACTTTAGCCTGCCCCAACGGGCGAACAAAAAAAAACAAGGACCGTCAAAACGTAAGGAGGTTCTTGTAGTTCCGAATTCTGCCACACTGCAGATTAAGCGTCTCTCTATGGGTATTTAGATGGAAACTGTTTATCTTAGCATATTTTCTGATAAAAATATTTACACTTAAATTAAGAAACCTCGTGTATTGGATCATAGATCTTTAGTTCATAGTCTTCTCAAAGAGTGTTCCTCAAGGAACAAATACAAAGGTGATATAACGAACAACTAAAACGCTGCGAGCTTCTGATACAAGTGTTCAGAAACTCGCAGAGCGAGCTGATCATATCCTTACGGCGTTTGTGCATTGGTCCGAGGGTCGCGGCAGTCCAGACGCGTCAGACCCTGACCTCAGCCCACACTCGGATCGCAGTGCACAAACGCCCTTACTCTATGATGTGGTTGGTATCTGATGAAGAGAAAATACATCAAGAGGTTCTGAAGGTTGGCTGGCTTGTTACACATTTTAGCCCGATCGTGGTCTGTCTAAGTGTCTACGTCTGTTGCTCTTGTTTACGTATAGAACAAAAGGTTCATGCGGTTTTATGAATCAGAATTGTGCAGAAGACTTTTAATAGGGTAAAACGTGGAGGTAGGTCAAAAACTTTTAGTATACACCTAGCTTTCCTCATGAATAGAAAGTTAATTATTGTGGATATCTAGACCAGCCTTTCAGTCCAATATTTGGGGTATATGGTAGCAGTCTTCCGAGAAATTCTTATCTCGCATAAAGCTGGCTGGATGGCCTGCTTACCCCATGCAGTGAAAGTAATTTTCATCCACCTTTCTCAATGATTTCCTTTCCAGGAACAGAATTATTTTCTCTAAGCCAAAAAAATTCTGTTTATTAGTTATTTGATTTGACTCTAAATCTACTTTCGTATTTAAATGTAAATCCACAAGAAACGATAACTCTATTAATTGGATATTATGGTATTCTTTCAAAGTAATTAATTTAAAAAGCTTTGTTTAATTTAAGACAACTCGATTTGAAGAGTTTCCTGAAGTGAAGAAATGACGAAGTCAACGACTCAAAGTAGTGACTTCTAAAATTCCCGAAACCGGATTGGAATAATTTCGAGCTTTACCGTGAGTCTTACTCTTATCCATATGTTTATTAATGGTTTCATGAAGTGTTGTATGAAAGGATCGCGCATCCTTGAATGGTTAAATTCAAAGGTTTTTACAAATAGGTTTCAAACAGTGATGATTAGTAACTTGCCCTAGTATCAACCCTGAGCGGCTGGTGGTGCTGCGGCAGCGGCGTGACTTGCGTGCGATCCGCGGCCGATATTCTGATCTTCTTGAAGGGCGGCGGGTCGGCCGGCGGCGGGTGGTGCGCGGCCGGCTGCGGCGCCGACAGGTAGCCCGTGCCAAGGATGGACATGCGGTTGTTGGCCCGGTACTCGCCCACTGCGCCGCCGCCGCGGACGTAGCTGTTGTCCCTGGAAGAAGGAGAGAGGACTTTCATTTTTTTTTCTCGTGTGGGTTGTCACATGGTATTAGAGTAACAGAACGCCCGAAGGCCTCCGAGCTACACCCCCCATCACAAATAAACGACGATAATAACTATTAAGCAATCTGTGACAGTAAGCCACTCTCTTACAAAAAAAAAGAACATCCCGCGTTTTGAAACCTTCGTGCCAAATATTGTGCGGGGTAAAGGACGGTGGCAAAAAGTACTCTGCAACTGTTGTTGAATTTACAATTTTGATATCAGCGCAAATTGGCCTTCAAAGTGCCGTAAGGGCTGCAAACGTTGATGTAAGTTGTTAACCTCAAAAAAACTCGACAATAAGGAAAAGCTAGCAACAAAGTATAGCAAACAATCTCCAGAGTTCAAAGTTAAGGGCCAACAAAATGCTATCGCCGAAAATAACATATTTACAGTACGATAACGCAGAACTGACCTTTTCAACTCAATAACGCGGCACCGATAAGCAATATCTCAGATGATTATAAAAAGATTTCTTCTTTTAAACTGCCAATAATATTTCTTGGGAGGAATCCAACACAGAAAATAGTTACTGTTCGTTAGTGCAAACAGAAATGTTTTGTTGAATTTGATAAGAATTGCACAAAATCGAACGCTTTTATACATTTCCTATTTTTTAGAATTTCTGTTGGCCAGCTCTCCCGATTTGTTTATTTGTGAGACGTCACTTTTTTTGACACATGTTTGACATTCTTATTTTTTTCTACGGTTGACACATTTCAAGTTGACGTTGCCATGAAACAACCGAATGAACTTCTTTGAAGTGGTACAATAAGGTTTCATTTAATTCCAACATACAAAGTCGGCTTGAGGAAGGTTTTTGAACAAACTTACTGAACTGAGTATTGAAACCTAGGTGAAGGTCCTATCATGTCCAACTATTCACTATAATAAATATGATATCTTCGGAAAACTAAACTCCAATAAAAACTAAAATCAGAACACTTTAGCGAAAAGGAAAGACTTATGAAATGATAATATTGCGTGTCAAACGCGCATAACATCAATGTTTGCTTCCAGACAAACTAATCACGTTCAAGTTACTCCACCGTGACAGTACCCTGTAGACAAACCTTGAGACTCGATTAGCTATTAAAATAAATCGAAGATAATAACTGTCTACGGTTAAAAATACCTAACATTACGCAATGGCGATTATTCTCAGCCGCATCACATGGCGGGAAGGCCAAGGCTGCAGCGGGTAAGGCGCGGGGCGGGAGGGAGGGCGCCACCGTCGCGCTGTTTACTTTTTTATTTGACATGCTCGGCACGCCGCGCCGCGGCCCACGTGGAGCGGCCAACGTGGCGGACGGATCGGGCACGCTCCTTTACTTTTATGATACGTATGACACACGGCTTAGGTGGCGTGCGATTCACGTCAATGCCCTTTATTTCAATGTGGGTTTTATTTGCAGATCCGGTAGGCAGATACGGGGTTTTTTAAAGCGAAGTACCTCCACACCGTATACCTATATATTTTGCTAAAAATTTATGGACCATGATAATTTCGGCCTAAATGCTAAGTAGGTTCGAAAATTGACTTTGCGCCATGGTACAAGAACTGTAGTTACTTTGTTGCTGCTTCTTAAACTTTATTAGCCGTATGAGTCAAACTCATGTGTTGTTTTTCAAGTCTATCTTCGACATTATGGTTGGAATGTTAGGTATTGAGTTTGATGACTGCACAGAACGTGCGCTGACTGTCTTGTGCCAATTACCAACATGGCAATAAGCACGTCACCTACGATTAAAATAAATATAAATAAGAGGAACAAAAAGCACCAAAGGCAGGGTCACTTATTTAGATATTTGTTAAGATTGCACAATGCTGCCAACTACGTGAGTCGATCGCGTGATTTTATGAAAGATCCGGTTATTTTCCCCGTTTACAGTTACTCCATATCAAAAACGAGAAAGAAGAGTTTTTTCCAAATGACATACATGTGCTAATACTGAAACTTGAAGTAGTTGTTTTGCCAAAACATTGTTTATTTCAGCTTTTCATGGCACGACGAAAGTATTGTGTTACGATGACTGCACGGAACGTGAGCCGCTGCCGGTCGTGTCGACTCCCTGTGGAGTCAATGCTGCCAACGTGACAAACGTCGCGTGACGATGACGAAATTATTGGGCGTGCCAAATTTTAAAGTTTAGGTTAGTAAAGTTTTGCTATATCATAAACAAATTAACATCAGAATTACATTATGATGATAATTTGTTCACTTCGAATCGGCGAATAAGAGGTTATAAAACATTGTGCACCTAGGTCAGTCTTAATTACGTACAAATTCAACCCGTAGGTATTATAGTGTTCACCACTTGTTACCACACACAAACAGAATAGTAATTTATTATTTTAGTATTGGCTCGTCACACACGCGTACCGCGTACTCGCGTAGTGCATTGCACGAGACAACAGATTATAAAACCTAGTATGAGTTTACCAGTATACTACAGGTATATTATAAAAACTTATCAGACCAAATTACTTGCAATACCAATGAATAAAATAAAATAATAATAAATAAATAACGCCCAACAATCACATACATAGATCCTGGCCCCTAACTAGGATTCCCTGTATCTAGGAAACCAGGAAGGATGAGGACCATGGCATGACTAATAATAAAATAATGTTTTTTTTTTGCTGTTGTCACTGTTCTATCTGCATATTTGCGCATAACGTCAAAAACTGCGGAGTCATAAACAAAAAAATATATTGGTAAGTAAATGGTAATTAAGTAGGTACTTGACTCTGGCAGATGCACATGACCATGTGCAAAGCCAAATCCCTCAAGGGAAGAAGAAAAACAAGTAGGTACTTTTAGAAGTTTTACGTCTACGTAAAGTTTTTATTAGGTGTTCTTCCTCTGAGGGTATTTCTAAAGACGTGTAACTTTAAAAAGTCTGGACAACTATACTAAATTTAATTTTACGTTTAGTATAGAGAAGGTATGGTAAACTTGCCCAAGAAAACCATACCTTCTCTATACAAAACGGTCGATGCTAAAAGTGAAAACGATGTGCGAACGTTACATCCGACTAGGAACAACTACCTACGGAAGGTCATTGATCCCACCTTGACCCAGATTTACCTGAAGGCCGGCGTATATCGGAATTCATCGCAAAACGGGAATATCAGACATTTTAAGCCGAACAAATAGACGAAACGTAGAACAAATCTTCATTAAATTAAAATTGCCTAATTTATAAATACGAATATTTAGAACAATATTTTCGTAGATGGGTATTTTTCCTGACGTTTCTTTAATGTTTATTTTATTTAAGATTTATTGAAATTGGCGAAACGCGAAACATCACTTTTCAAGTCCGTTTCTGCAAAGTTTCACCACTTTACTAAAAACACAAACCGTGCGGAACCATAGACAACACAAAAAATGGACAAGCGAAAGACGGCGTTCAATCATTGAGGAAAGTGTGAGACCTCAATGCGTTCAATACAATTTACTTACACTTTGACTAGTGATTTTGTGGCGTGAGCGAGCTGCTAAAGCAGCTCGCGTGGGGGGTGTTGCTTTTTTTGTAGAAGCTCCCTATCAAGTACGTTTCTAAAAGTTATCTAAAAAAAACTTTTGTATGGCGGCCATCTTGAAAAATGGCGGAATCCAAATTTTTTTCATAATCGTAATCTACGACCACAAAACCCCCCGATTAGCAGTAAATTTTAAATGTAACAAACACATTCAGTAAAATCTAATATTAACTAGTATTAGTTTATGTGGTACTTATAGTATATATTTTTATGAAATGAAATGAAATTTATTTGCTTTGATGTGTTCATTATAAGATAACAGCATAAATAATTTATCCAACACATCACCGTCATCGGCATGCAAATTTAATATTAAACCTTAAATAAAAATTTCAACACGACAAAATTTGTTACGTAATACAACATACTATACAACACAATACAACATAATATACATACTATAGGTATGTAACTTTTTTGGGAATAATTAAGAATATTTAAATATGTCCATCACGCACTTTACTGCACCACTACTAATTATTCTTTAGTCCTGATGACTGGTAGACAATGCTAACCAGCATTAAAGTCCTCCATGTACAAATTGTTTTTTGCTAAAGTATAAATAAATAAATTAACTAGTAAAAAATCCCAATAATTTACGTACCAAATCCTGCCTCGATAGCCAGTGACAATCGCAAATAGAATAACGGGAAAACCGCATACCGCGCGTACAAGCTACCGAATTATATGCAAATGATGTCACTACCAGAAATATCCATACACACACATACATACAATTATATGCTATGTTTCCTGATACCACTATCTGTGAAATTTGAAATGAATCATCATCAATATCATCACGTTTCCTCTGCCTGGACATGGGCCTTTTCTCATAGAGTATGGGCCATAATCCAACACGCTGGCCCAGACAAAACATCGTGAGGAAACCGGCATGTCCCAGAATGAATCACAAAAATTCAAAGACATTCGACATCCACCCACCCGCACTGGGCCAGCTTGATGGATTATGGCCCGTACTCTCTCTAAGAGTTCTCTGTTGCCCGAGCCCGTGTCCTAATAGCGGTGCGGTAGGAACATAATGGGCTGATGATGATGATAAGTTATCTCAAATCCGTTTAGCTGTTGCGGCGTTAAGAAGTAACAAATAGACTTACAAACAAACTCTAGCATTTATAATATTATTGAGGTTATAGTAATTACATCAATATATGTATTACATTATATGTTTATACTGTAAGTTACAGATTCTCGACATCTCTGTGGTGTGGTGGTTGGGCAGGTTGGCTCAAATCTCATACACCACTGAGGTTGCGGGTTCGATTCCCGCGACGGGACGAATGTTTGGGCACAGAAAAAAAGCAAGCATTTGTTTCGTGTCTGGGTGTTGTGGGAGCATGGCCCTCATAGTTCCTGGTTCCCTAGATACAGGGAATCCTAGTTAGGGGTCAGGATCTATGTATGTGATAGTTGGACGTTATTTATTTATTTATTTTATGTAATTGTATAAGTAAAACCAGACACAAATTCCCAACATTTTATGATTCAAAAACAGACACTTGTCAAATGTCGAAGACTTAACCTCTGCTCAAACTTTGGATCCCTTCCAACGGTATTATGAAACGACGAAAGGATGTTCCAAAATAGACTCGCTAACTGCGTGACAGACATACGTACATGTCATACCTACTCGTATCTGCATACAGAGCGCGTGGTATGTATTGGAGTTTATTTTAATTTTGGCAGTGACATCATTTATTTCAGATTCATCATTCATTAGGTAAATACCGCGCACCTTTGCAAACTTCAGCTTGGCCTGTAATGCACTAGAATATATATATTCTAGTGCATATATATATATATATATATATATATATAATATATGTATATAATAATTTGGGTAAGTACATGAATATCACGCCTTTTATTATAAATTTAATGCTAAAGTTAGTGTGTACGTGTGTTTGCTCCCTTTTTACGCCGCAATGGCTGGACAGATTTTGACGAAATTTGGTATAGCGATACTCTAGGTCTTGGAATAACCAAAAAAAAACAGGAAGAATACGTCGTCTTTATCTTTCACTAACAAACATTTTGCTGACGTAAAATTATCTTCTTCGGGATTCTATTCTGATCAGAATCATTCATTCATTTTGAAGAGTTCAGTTTCAAAACCTTCCCTTGTTAGAGATACTTATTATTGATTTACATCAAAACATCCATTGAAGCAGAAGCTTGTACAGCTGTACTGAATACTATTCGCACAATCGAATCAACGCGCAGTACTATTCAAATCACATCACGGCCCGTCATGCGCTTGCGCCGACAACCGTTCTTTGTTCCACACAATGAGACATTTACTAGCTTTCAGGGGATATCCTGTGATTATACCGGCTGGGCTACACTAATGGCCTATAGGCTCGATGCTTCAACATTAGTCGCATAAGCTGCATAATGAAGACCTTTACATGGAGTTCATGCAGAGAGGCACGTTTCCGAGCGCGTTTTCCGCGCCGCAGAATAAACGTGTGGGCTCACTAAGCTTGTATAATGCATGCTTGAATAAGCAAGCATTACTGTGTCGCGGTTTGAACGGCATTGTAGCCAGCGAAATTACTGGGCATATGAGACTTAGTATCTAATGTCTCTGGATCATGAGCGCAATGCAGTGCTACGCAGAGCTTTTTATGCTATTAGAAGTTCTGGATGGCAATGCAATACGGGATCGGACAACTTTTCAGAAAGTGTATTTAATTAACTATAATGAATATATATAGCCATGAAAATAGTATTTTATTTAAATAACGCTCTAAAAGTACCTAAAACAATGTTTAAATATCATGTTTCAAATATTGCCGTGCAAAAGGTCACCTCAAAACTTGTGACGTCATATGTAGGTAGAAATCGACAGTCTTCGAAATAAAACTTGAAAAGAGATTCTAATACGTTTTGTGAAGTTTGGGGACGATATTGTAGAAATAGAACGAAAAATTAGCAAAAATCAATTTTATGAAAAGCAAAAACGTAAAATAAACACAAGCTTGACTCACGGCATTTGCCTACGAATGACGTCATGCGCTGTGATTGTTGTTTCGTTTGAGATGAAGAACAGATTAAAAATGTCAGAACTATTAGATTTTATTTATTGATTTAAAAATATAAATCATTATTATTTCACAAAAATATTGATTGGATGATCTTTCTGGTTCGACGAACATTCTTTCTGATAACTACATTTTACATTTTTTCTCGATTACTGTCCGATCCCCTATTGTTATGGGCAGGCGTGGCGCTTACCATCAGGCGAAAGACTTACTCGTCTCATAACTCGGTGACATACAAAAGAAACCCACGCGCACGAAGTCGACTAACTAGAAACAAACAAAATGTACTACATAACATCTAAAAACCTTGCCTTAGATTTATATGCAAACTAATCTCTTGAAATTTCTATCATAATGAAACATGGACATACCACGTAAAACATGCTTTCTAAAAAACCCACGCCGAAAAACCTATTTTACATTTTCTCCTAAAAAATACACGAATATTAAACAAGATGGCGCTTCATAAAAACACCCGTCCCGTCAGTGAAAACAGCGAGATATCCTCTAATTAAATAGAAGTACATGCCTTATCTTGCTTGTTTATGTTCATTTCCCTTGCCACATCTACATAAAGAAAAAATACAATATATTCTAAGCTATAGTACGAAGTAACTTAGTAACTCAAATATGTATTATCTTACTGTGGCACTCACTGCATTATTTTTTGTTTTATCGTGCAAATATTATATTAACAGGTCTAGCGCACTCCGCACTGTAGGTACGAAGCTACAAGTACATAGCCGGACACCGACGGCGGGTCGCGCGTCGTTACACGTGCCGCGGCAGAAGAGATAAGAGCTAAGGAGCTAGGAGTGGGAACGTAATGGGCTGATGATGATGATGATGATGACACTCCGTTATATCCACGTGACATTAGCGAAATTGTGGAAACCCCGCAGTAGCCATATATAAGAAGTTGAAGTTTGTTTGTCAGAGCAACTAAGTGACAAAAGGCAACGTGATTTTTCCACAGAGTTGGTTGGAGAGCATTGTATAGTGCAGTGGTGGGTGGCATTGTAGCTCGCGGAATTACTGGTCTCGTACCTGACGCATCGTAGTGGGGAGCGCAATTCATTGCTACGCAGTACTTTGCATGGTATTAAGGTTTTGGTGGCACTGCAATTGTTATTAGGCAAGCGTGGCGCTTACCATCAGGCGAACGACTTGATCGTCTCATCGCCCAGTTGTACAAAAACAGCGAAATAGGTTTTATCCCGGAATTCCCGGAAACACGAACAGAAAAAAGAGAAATGAAATAACTCTAATGAAACACACACATATAAAATTATTAACAATAAAGACAAGTTAACAAAAGTGTAACAATTGGCGGTCTTATCGCTTAAAGCGATCTTCTTCACAAACAGATTTTCTTATGTAATCGTTACAAATTGAATTCTACGCATACAAAGTCGCTGATAACAGCTAATCAGCTTCAACATTTATTTATTTATTTATAAAGTGCGTTACAAAATGAAATATAGTACGTAATACGTACGGACATATAGCATGTAATGGTATAAATATATTCCGCTTCTGCCAAGTAGCCAACTGGCACATAAGAAACATAATATTGTCAAAAACAAACATAATATATTGTAACAAATGTTCTAAAAAATGCCCCTCAGTTTCTTGCCGTATCTTCTGAGTAGTGGTTCTTTTTTCGATACGGTGGTAGAGTCATTGTAATAATTGACGTTCATAAGTGCGTCTGCGAAAACTGAATAAAGAACTTTACACTTTACAAATAAGGTAGTTATTAAATCACCATAGAAAAACTTTAGATATTTAGGTACTTACCATAATAAGTTTTTTTTTTCATGGATAAAGTATATAACGTAGAATCAATTATTTACAAATATAGTATACAGTGATAATGACCAAATTAACCTACAACAAAATTAAAAATTTGATTTAAAGATTGTTTATTATGGAACTAAGTGATGAGACGAGCGAGTCGTTCGCCTGATGGTAAGCGCCACGCCTGCCCATAACAATTGCAGTGCCACCCAGAACTTTTAATACCATAAAAATCACTACGTAATACTGCATTGCGCTCACTCCGAGACATCAGATATTAAGTCTCATATGCCCAGTAATTTCGCTGGCTACAATGCCCTTCGAACCAGAACACAGTAATGCTCGCGCACTACTGCTTGGCTGCAGAATAACTGGCAAAGCTGTGGTACCTACCCAGACGACCTCCGCATACAAGAGACCTACCACGAGTAAATATAACTAAATAAAAGTAAATATAATAAATAGTACGAAACCTAATTCGAACTGTAGACACAATGGCACGAATATAACATGTTTTATTAATAAGAGTCCTAGTTCAGAACGTTTAAAAAATAATCCATTATTGTCTATGTCTATCTAGGTCAACGGCCTCGCTGACCTGGGACTATTAGGTATTCTGTGGCGAGTGAGTTGAAAACACGCCTGCCCTACTTCCGACGCGCCAGCCCTGACTACTAGGACGATTACTTGTGATATGTTGTTGTTTACTCTAGTAAAGTTGTCTGGAAGAGATCGCTCTAGGCGTGCGGAGTGTGTTATGTTAATCGTAAATTAAACCTCATTGTTTAATGTTATACTTTAAGACATTTTAAAAGATTAAAAGAAGAGACATTCCTGCAGAGTTTCTTGGTGCTATCTTCTCTAGCGGGCCTATTTCCGAAGCACTGGTCAGTTTTCGCATTTCTTTTCTGGGCCCGGACTTTAATTTGAATAAGGGAAAGAAATAGGTAGACAGTAAGAGGTAGATATGGTTACCTTTTTGTTTGAAAGTCATTTTTTAGTAAAAAAAATTTATTATGTGTATAAAACCACCACTCGCGGGTACCACCACTTTGCCAGTGATTTAGCCGCCAAGCAGTAGTGCGTGAGCATTAGTTTGAAGGGCATTGTGGCCAGTAAAATTACTAGGCATTATGAGACTCAACAGCTAATTGTCTCAGGGTGACGAGCGCAGTGCAGCACCGCGCAGGTTTTTGCAAAACAAAGTTCTGGGTGGTGCTGTTATTGTTATGGGCAGACGTATTGCTTACCATCAGGTGAACGACCAGCTCTTCTCGACACTACTGGATTACATAAAAAAAAACTAAGAACTACTCGTAAGAATGGATATTATTATATAAGACGGTTTCACCATATTTTAGATATTTTCTTGACTAGTGACTATAAGTATGAGATATTGTAATTTTCTTATTTATTAATACGTTCTCTCTTTAATTGTATTAATTTTTAATTGTCTTAATGTTATAATATTTGCACGCCTAGATTGGCAAAGTACGGCATAGTGTCTGAATCTGATTGTATTTAACATCTCCTTGGTACCTGTATTTTATGTAAATAAATAAATCTTGAATCTTGAGTAATACTTCGTCATCACAGAGAATGTTTGCTCAATGTTTGCAACTCGGAGCCAAACTAGTCGAAAATTTCTTGACGGATTTCCGGTGTGATTTTAAAATGTTGAGAATGACTTCTTAAACTTAAAAATCTCTTTCGTTTGAGTCATCATCACCATCCCATCTATTACGGTCCCATTACTGGGACTCGGGCCTTCCCTCATAGAGATATGGACTATTATCCACCACGCTGGCCCAGTGCGGGTTGGTAAATATCACATGTCCTTGAATTTTGTGATTAATTCATGGACATGCCGATTTCTTCCCGATGTTTTCCTTCACCGTTTCTAGAGCGAGCGAGAAATTCAGTGGTGCGAGAGGGGAAGCGGAATTGGAACTCGGGTGCGATCGATCGAAAGTAGCACGTGCTTCGTGCAACGGAAGACCAGCGCTGGTCGCACGACCAGCACAACGCTGAGTTGAGGCCGGTTTGCAACAATTACCTATTTTATTTATTTACTCTGTCAGACTTAATGTTTTTTTTATTTTCTGTTTGTTTTTCATGTCACATGTTCATAGTTTATAAGTTGTTGCAAATAAACGTTTCTTTCTTTCTTTCTTTCTTTCTTCCACTAAGCCAAACCCGTTCGTTTTGTTTGAGTATTTGGTGACTTCAATTCTCAATGAGGAGAACGAAGCCACGCCGGTTGATAACATCAGCGTATAATGTAAACAACAACTGGCAACCAGCAACGCCACCCTGCAAACAATGCTGTTATCTCAGGAAGACAATCGTCATTGTCTTCTTGTTCGATTGTGTTATCGTTCTAGTTCTTGCACCCTGGGAGTCTGGTTGCAGTGCTGTACGTATGCAGTCTGAACGATCGTCGGATTTTGCAATTAAAGACTGGTTGCGAAAATAAATATATTTCTTTTTTTTATTTAATGTGTCGGCAAACAAGCTGACAGCCCGCCTGATGGTAAGCGGTTACCGTCGCCTATGGACATCTGCAGCACCAGAGGCATTGCTGATGCGTTGCCGACTCTTAAGGACTCTATTAATTTCCCTTTTAAAGGACTCCATGTTGTAGCTCAAAGGAAATACCGACGAAGGTAGGTCGTTCCACATCTTACAAGTGCGAGGAAGGAAAGTGCGAGTAAAGCGTGTGGTGTGGGAAGTCCAGTTTTTTAAGATATGGGGGTGAGCTTTTAGACGATGGCGAGATGTGCGGTGGAAAAATTGGGAAGGCGGAAGCAGGGAGCAGGGTGGAGGGAGCCCATCTCCTTTGCCCAACAGTGGGCTCAAATAGGTTAAAAAAAGTCACACGTAAATACGTTATTCACGTAAATACATTAAATACCTTAAATACGACATTTACGTATTTACGTGTGACTTTTTCTCTCTCTGTGACTCTCGAAGTCGATTACTATTTTCATCATATTTTATTTATGTTTTGGGCGGTACTGCAATTGTTACGGGCAAACGTGGCGCTTACCATCAGGCGAACGACCGGCTCATCTAATCACTTAGTACCACAAATAAATAAAACATGTTTTTTTATACTGGCGGAATGCACAGACCGTGCGATGCCGTCGAAAAACAAACAGAAATACAGAGACGTAATTAGAAAGTAAAGGGGGAATTCGCGAGGGTCAACCAAACGGTATGCTTTGAACTGCCTAATGCCAATGCAATGCCCGCTTTGAGATTTAAACTGAGTTATTTTTACAAGCTTTTATTTAACTTGCAATGTACGTATGTAGGGTCAGCTAGTATATTATAATGGTCGTATGTATGTATGTAACTATATTTGTTCGAGTGGAATCTTGCAAGTTAAATTGGAACCTCTTCATCTTATCCCACGGAGTTAAAATTTTGTCAAAGTAAGACAATGCAATATTATGGTGACAGTCAGCTGATCTGATGATGGAGACGGAAATTGGGCAATGAAACTCCTTGACGGATAATTGTAACCTAGTGTTTGGGCTCTTTTTAATCTGCTCGCGATTCCGATTACGAATTTGTTAAAAGCTTGTCTTGAAAAATTTATTTTTCAACAAAAAAATATTTCTGCTCCCTTTCTTTATTTAATGGCTGCATTCAGTGTAGATTTTTTAATATCAATGTTGTTTAGTTGTTATATATATGTATTTTTGTACGGTTTTATTTAAAATATACGAATATACTTTAGAATGTTCGATTATTTTTGTTAAGGCCTTCCTAACATAAAAGTAAAGTAAGTGGATAATTAATTAAAAACTAATTTAAAGATGCTTCTCAATCCTCCATAAACTACAGACGAATAAAACTTGAAATTACTTACCTTAATTAAGATATTTAATAGTTAATGAACAATTGATTAGTCATTAGAAATACGAGGTTAATTGGATGTTAATATATCGATCGTTAAACTTGCTGGATAACAAAGTTAAAGGTCAGAGGGTCGACGCGTCATGTTTATTTATTAATGAAGACTTATTTATGCCGTACACGTTAATTATGCAATACGTTAATTATGTTAATTATTTAATTTTTATGCAATGCAAAGTCCTGTTTCGTAGTAACAGGGAAACAGGAGCCGGGATCTATAATAAATAAATACGCCCAACGATCACATAAGTCGATTGCCTGTATCTTGGGAACCAGTTACTACGAGGACCATTGGTCCGACAACACCCAGACACAAAACAAATACTTGCACTTTTTGCTATGTGATTGTTGGGCGGATATCTATATAGGTATATATATTGTGAGGTGTATTTATTATTTTTAAATAACTGCAGTGAAGACGTTTTATGTAATTATACATATTCAATTTAGCATCGAAGGACTTGTATATACTCGTACTTAAAAATAAAATGTCTTGATTATGAAAATAGCAGTGCGTTTTTCTATACTACGAGAAGGGGGGAATTTTTACTTTAAAAATGAAAAAACGATTCCCACGGGAAATCAAAGAGACAACTGCAACTGGCGCAGTGCCAATAGCTCGTCTTGAATGTTTTGATAAAGATTTAACGAATTTCATTGTCACTCTCGTGTCCAGATATTCAGTTGTAAAAACAGACTTCTAAAGTTACTGACATCCAAAAATAACTTAATCATCAAACGAAAACATTAGTCATAAACCTCCTGATATACTATGACCACCCGCGGCTTCACCCATCCTTAAATAACATCAGAGTTCCGAGTAAACAAATAAAATAGTGACGACCAACGCTACTGTCTGTGAGTATTTATTTACTTTTCCGTTATATAGGCGAGTCATCGTCGGAGACTTTGCACTAGTAGCTTTTAAGGTGTAACTGCAACGAAGGGGCTTACGTGATACTTTCGTCAGTCTAAGACTTGATGAGCCATATCAAAAGTATTTATTTTTCTCTCGTGCAATTTAGTTCCGCATCACCACAGCTTAATTAATAGTACAAGCGTAACTTTCTCTTTACTCTTCCTCCGCCCCCGTGGGGGGTGTTAGGGTTGGGCTTTGGGGTGGTAAAAAAAATCTCTCTTTACTCTTTGAACACCGACGTTTCTATCAAATCTATACACAGGATCAGGACAGAGTAAGACAGCTTGTAGTGTTTTTATATGTCGTTTTATATTGTCTTATTGTAATTTTTTCAAAGCATGCTTTTTTATTCCTTTCTAGGGTCGTTGGTCGGTAAATCCCATAAATCCCCTAAGCAGGTAGTTCGCAATTCTCACCTGTAGGACAGAGCAGCCGATCCATAGCCGGGTTGGTGCATCCGCAGCTGCGAGGGGTAGGGTATGGTAGGGCTGGCGTACGGCGCGGCGGGGGGAGGACGCGGCTGCGGGGGCACCACCCCCCCGCCGGGCTTGCCGTACGCCAGTGCGCCGCCACCGTGCCCATGCTCCGACTGCCCGGGCCTGGAAACAAGAGAAAAGGAACTTTTAGAAACTATTATTACGCGTTCAAGAGATAAAGACATTTTAGGAACTTTAATAAATTCATGAGTCTTAGGTTAAGAACCAACGAAAAAGTTCATAAGTAACTTATTTATTTTAATCACTATGTTCACCATTTTTCGTTTTGTTTTAAACTTGTGTCCAAGATATTTACAACATAAAAATATTTTTTAGAAAATCAATTAATATTGAAAAAACAATGTCAAAAATAAAAATGCATAATACTGAAAAGGCAATATCGAAAATAAAAAAGTATATTCTTGGTTATCAAACAAAATGTATAACTATATATGCAAGGACATTCCAATATTTCAATTTAAACCCAGACATTGTCAATACAGACATGTTTAATCGCATTCAAATGAACAAGAAACTCCAAAAGGAACGGAATCCATAACAATCAGTCGCATTACTCCATTGCGTACACGTGTCGATCCAATTACAACAATTTATTCATTTAGCAACAACAAACACTGAACCATGTTACAAAATGCGCATAAATTAATTAATTATTGGAATGCGAGCATGTTCACACGCGAACGTATTTTTCCTCGTTTTTTAGGCGCAGCGTTACCAAGTATAACGTCGTTATCTACTTATACACTTGTTTTTTAACATATTTGATCCCACTGCTGGGCACAGATCTACCCCATCTCCCTCCATGGATCCCTCTCCATTGTGATCTCAGGCCAGTCACTCCGGAAAGCGTCCAAATCGTCCCGCCAACGTTTTCCGGGCCACACACTTTTATACACTTTATAAAGTAGTAAATCAGCCATGTCTGTTCCAAGATATTTTGAGCAAACCTACTAAAACCCACAATTACAGATGTTACTTGACTGAAATTAAGATTTAGAGACTCTTGAAGAAATGTTGTCTATGTTTGTTTTGGACTCGAAAACTGCTGGATGAATTTCTATGATTTCTATCCCAATTTTACCGTGTGTCGTGGCTTTGAGTATGACATATAAACGGTATGGTTCTATGCGTTGTGAATACATAATATTTTCTTTCCTTGTTGGATTGTTCGCAGTAGGCGTGACCTGCAACTATGATGTCGTCGATGAAGGCGACCCTGAATGGAACCTGTTAGCCTGTTACGTTTTGCCGCCGCGTTTCTACGACCTTTGTATTTGTAGAGCTCGTAGATATCATTATTGTTTTACAGTCTTTGCGGAGCAAGAATTCTCATTTTATACATGCAATTATCATAGATATCGAACTGCTAAAAATAAATCATTTAATATATCATAGAAAATGTTAGACTTCCAAAATGGAAAATTTATATTCAGGAGATTTCATTTCATTTATTTCAGTTAAACAAACCATATCTCACATTAATAATAATATTGAAATAATAAAAAATACAATAAAATAAAATGACAAAATAAAATAAGATTAAAATAAAATAACAAAAACATTTATTAGATGGGTCCATTTATTTTGGATGGGACAATCTGGACGTGAGACAATCATCTGTAGGATACTGTTGGTTGTAGATATGATGATACATTAAAAATTAAAAACACAAACTAAACAAAATAGGATACGATTTTTGTGTCTGCCTTAATCCAACCAAACCGTGCCAGCTATTTTTAGGAAGATACCGAGTTTGTATTGAATTGTCCAATCCAAAGCATTACACGGTAAAATGACTCATTGGCCTTTCTCAGAAATATTTTTATTACGACGAACGGTTCGAAATATAAAAAAGGCCTCACGACGAATCGAAATGAAAAAGCGGAAATTGAATAAACACCAATTAACATCTCTAAACATTTCCAAGGTTTTGTTACGAGGTGTCTTTATTAGTTTTTAATATTGATGGAATAATTGCCGTGATCGTTAACAAAAATTATTTCGTCATTTTATGATGGGCCTTGACTTAGAACATTGTATTTCTATTTATAATGAAAAAAACATTAGAAAACATTTTTTTCATTGCATGTTCCATTGACAAACAAACTAGTTTGCTTTTTGTTAGTGTCGTGTATTGCCTGCAACAGTATTGAAAGAAACAATTTACCAAAAAAGAAGAATTACTGTCGTTTTGAGATGCTTTATCCTGGACTGGGACATACATAAAATATTAACTCTCATCCACTACACTCAAAAACTCAGATATTGTTCAGAGTTTTAAAATTCTAAGCCTACAAGTACAACTAAGGAACCACCTACATAATGTATATTTTACTTGGTAGGGCTTCTGCGTTTGTAGACTTCTCCGATCCTTTAAACGGCGTCGATCACGTGGGAAGCGGCATGTGTAAAAGATTTTGTATTTTTTTTGTATATTCGGAGTGTGTCACCGTCAACCAGCAGCGAGGTGCTTTCGAGAACGGGTGTCGAGCTGTCGAGCCGAGGCATTATTTATTTTATTGCTCGTGCGTGTCTATAGTTACAGCCTTGAATGAAGTTATGGTGAGAAACTATGTTTAGAGTGCGTTCTATCACATGTGCTGGTAAAACACATATTATAACAAGAGCTTCTGTACACTTCATAATTAATACTATGATAAATCGAATTCAGTGAAGTCAAATTAGAATAACCTCGTTTACAGTTACAGCGACAGTTTATTTTAAATTCAAATAGTACTAACTCGGAATAAGTCAGCGAGTCAGTGAGTTAAGCCAGCGAAATTATTGGGCATTATGAGACTCAACAGCTAATTGTCTCAGGGTGTCGGGCGCAGTGCAGCGCCGCGCAGGATTTTGCAAAACAAAGTTCTGGGTGGTGCTGTTATTGTTATGGGCTGGCGTATTGCTTACCATCAGGCAAACAGCTCGTCTCGTCATTCAGTTAAATAAAATAAAAATGTCGTGCTGAGTGTAATTTTTTTTGCTCTAAAAATCTCTGATAAGTCATCACTATATAGCTTTGTTAATGTAGGACGCGACACTCGAATCACGATCGCATAAAAACACTACCCCAACATCCGGCCGAATGTGCAAGACCCAGCAATTTGACATAATCAGAGGGCTGACAACCCCATATAATATTCAAGTTAATGCTCTGGAACATGTAACCAGTACTTTGGACGGCGTCATTTAGCTAGAAAAGTCACCGTGTTATTACGAAAAACGTCATTTTATTACAGGCATAGTCTAAAATTCATGTTGGCAGTTATAAAACTGCGAATCGAAGGTGGCAATTTTGAATAAATTGCCAGTTGGTGACAAAAAGTGTACCGTTCACCTACAGCATTGAAGACTTCAGAACTGTTTACTGGTAAAATTGCTTTGTTTTGCAAAATCCTGCGCGGCGCTGCACTGCGCTCGTCACCCTGAGACAATAAGCTGTTGAGTCTCATAATGCCCAGTAATTTCGCTGGCTACAATGCGCTTCAAACCGGAACACAGTCATGCTTGCGCACTACTGCTAGGTGGCTGAATAACTGGCAAAACGGTGGTACCCACCCAGACCAGTAAATCAATTAATTATAAATATAAATTAGTAAGTTGATTAATATCAATATTTAGTTTAAAGTTACCCGGTCTCTTAAGTCATAATTAAACTTCATAATTCAATAAAAGCTCATTTCATATTTGTAAAAAAAAATCTAATGTAACAACACAAACAATGCAGAGTATTTGGTACTAACTATTACTTTTTCTAAGCGCAATCATCAAATATATTGATAGTGTTACCAGAGAGCACCTGGAGTTTTAAATTAATTTAACTTCAAAAAGAATCACACACACAAAATAACATATAAGTATAGTCTTAGTATTAGAGAAAGTGTCAAATAGTGACGTAACCATGATTTAAATATTCAACGCTGCGTTACCTTATTTGAATTAATAATTCAATCGAATCGAATCAATAACATTTATTTTCAACCAAACAGAACCAATAGCCAATATGTAACAAGTATTTTTTCATAAAGAGGGCGCGGGCGCGTCGTAAAGTATAGTTTGTAGTTGCCCTGTTAATGACCTTATTACGGCCCTGTACGCTCGTAATTCATTGAAACAGCCTAGGTTTTCCATAAAAATCCTATTACGACTACCACGGAGAAATAAAATATTATGTATTGTGTTAATTTGTATATATTTATTCTATCCTATTATTTATATTTTACTTCTAACGGTTGAGGTATTTTTGATGATTTGTAAATAGGTCTTGTATCTCGTTTTTACGAAAAACCTATCATCGTTCGTTTATGGCATAAATTTATCTTAAATAATTAATTTTTAGAAAAAAAACAAAAACCGACTTCAATGTATCTTCGAAGTCCAAGGTCACATATCGATGAAATTTATATGGGACCACTTCGTAGCTATACTGAACCCGACGCAAAAATAATTTTTCAAATCGGTTCATTAATGACGGAGTTCTGAGGTAACAAACATAAAAAAAAAATACAATCGAACAGAGAACCTCCTCCTTTTTTGAAGTCGGTTAAAAAGCCTATATCATCATTCTATCTATTACGTCAACGGATACTGACATAATACTAAATATCTCCCCTCGGATATCTCAGTATGCAATAAAGCAAATTATAATCCTCCTGCAAGCACGGAATACCTGGAACTAGTCAATGCCTGAAACCAGGCACTCATGATTCACAGAAACGAGGAATGAGTAGGTAGATATATATTCATTCGAGTATAATATAATAAGACAGTATATCCAGTTTTAAAACTGTAAAACGGTGGTATATCTTTAAGGTAGGTACTCGTAAATGTCTGGTATGGTATGGTATGGCCTTAGGACTGTCAGTATGGCTAAATTTTTCTTAAACTGAAAATGATTCTTATGATAAGGGGTTTTTTAGCTGGGGAAATCCCGGACCTTGCTAGAATCCTGGGAAGATCGCGTACGTCTGTTTAGGAAATGAGGATGTAATATCTCTTCTCACAACTATTCCATGGCGAGAATAGGATCGGGTAAGTCACAGCTAATATCCGAATATAGAAGATATTCACAATAGTTAAAAAAACGTAATTGTAGTATATTTATGTTCCTATACAGTAGCGATATAGTATACATATATATAACAACCATACAGATCTATTGTTAGTGACTAACAAGGTGAATCAGAGCTCAGGACAAGACAGGTGGACTTTGCAAACCTAATTAGCGCTCAGCATTCTGCCAATAATAAGCTTTTTGTCCGTATTGTGTTGTAATGAGCATGTTGATTGAAATACGATGAGAAACGAAGAGGTAAAACATAGTGATTTAGCTTTTCCTAAGATTGTCATGCTGTCAGTAGTCCCTGTTCATTTAAGGTCAATAAAACTATACATAAAACTGTTCGTTTAACGAGTTGAAAAAAAGTTTGATTTAGACTTTGCACCTTTACGCTCCTAAAAGGGTAATCAGATACGATGGTAAGAGCGAGTGTAGCTTAGTGAGAACATGTGCTACTTTCGATCCGACGCACCTGAGTTTGAATCCCGCTGGCCTCGCACCACTGACTTTCTTAAGTTATGTGCGGATTTAACGCCCGCTCTAAAGTCGGTGAAGAAAAGCACCGTGAGAAAAATGGCATGTATAAGAATGAATCACAAAAATTCAAGGACTGGGCCAGCATGGTGGACTATGGCCCATACTCTCTCTATGAGAGAAAGCCCGTGTCCCTGCAATGGGAACGTGATGGGTTGATGATGATTGGGGTAACACATTTACAAAATGTAAAACCCAGCATTGCAGGAACAAACGAGGTTAAATTTAAGTTATTAAAAATAAGTTATAGCTCAAGGAACGGTTAAAAAAACTGATAGCACGGCCGCGACCTGTCAAGTGTTTTCTCACTAAAATCGGTACGGTGTATAAATAACACTTGTCGCACAAGGTCACGCACATGTGGGAGACGCGTGCGCATCCCGCGGTGCCGACAGACACGTGTGTGACAACCTTTTGACAAGTGCTACTTTATTGAGAATTTAGTAAAATCACTACATAGTATAAAACAAAGTCGCTTTCTCTGTCCCTATATCCCTATGTATGTTTAAATCTTTAAAACTAAGCAACGGATTTTGATGCGGTTTTTTTAATAGATAGAGTGATTGAAGAGGAAGGTTTATATGTATAATAACCGTGCGAAGCCGGGGCGGATCGCTAGTAACAAATAAAATGCCAAGATTTATTTTTAATCATTGTAATTTTTTAGTATTGAGTAAAGACTATTCATATAACACTCCACGGAATTATCATAATTATATATTTAATTAGGTATTTAATTAATTCACTAAATCTTTTTGCAAAATTTCTCGTCCTTTCAGTTTTATGCTAAGAGCTAAGCATAACTTATTTGCCCCTAAATTGTGTCTACTAATTTCATCCCTGGCCTATAAAATGTTAGTAGCCTTATACAAATAAAAACACCGGCTGTTTTTCACTAAATCAAGTAGATTTTATAATGACAAAACCAATGACGGAGTCTTAAGTCTATGGACAAACATGTTTTTAATCTGTGACTATTAAAAATATATACCAATAGTTAAAGACTGAGCCACACTGAGGAAAATAGAAACAGATAATTAAGCATTGTTTACTATAATTGCGCACAGAAATACATCTGAGTCACAGGCCACAGCACAGTATATAATGATCATGATGTAACGGTATAATAAAGTGCCGCGCAATTAATTAGAGAAGCCTGGGAAATATGGAAGACGCACAAACACTAATTGCCTAGGTATTGTTCTGAGCGCTAACCTATTCTGGAATGACTAACATCTTAGCAAGGCCATCTATGATAATTAGATATTGTTTCTTCGTCATTAAGCAATAATCTTTTACACCTGCTATAAGTTTTAGTTTCAACTTTCTAGAAAGATTTGGCAATGGAATAAAGTTGTTTTATTAATAAATTAAAACATTGGGCCCTTTGGCTGAATGCAATTATATCCAATAAACCATTAAGAAAATGTTTGACATTTCTTTTGCATCCCTGGGGTAAACGCGCCAATAATAGTCTTCGCTCTAATATTGGACGTAAACTATTAAATTTTATTCGTTTTAATAAAATAATCAAATTGCTTTAAACTCCAATAAACTCGGAATAATAAATTGATTATGTAGATTGTAAACCGCAATTCTGATTGAATAATGTGTACGATATGAACGTTATAAATCGGAACTGTTGTTTCCTCGTGACCCGAAGCTGAAGTGTGTCACGGGCGTTCCATTGCCACAAAATCAGTACAGCCGGGATTTTAATGTAAATACTGTGCGAAATTCCCGGAACAATATCAAATAAACAATATTGAAATATCGGAAACAAACCATAAAACGTTTTGGTTATAAAATGATGGGTTCGTGTAGATGTCTGATATTCTTTACATTTTGGTACCAATTAAAAGAAACGTCATGAAGATACCAAGGAATTGACATATTTGCATTGATTTAGAGGGGATAGAGACCTTTGGGTAAGAGGGTTAGCAATGTTAACATATAACTAGAATAGGTATTTAGTAAATGGAAAAACTATAATATATTATTTGGACCGCCAATTCATCATGTTCAATGAAGCAGTCTGCGCAAACGAACTGCATTCGTAATATTTTTTCGAAAGCATCGTGAAGAAATCCACTCGACAAGTCAAACATTACCAACTTTACAGAAATAAAGTAGCAAAAACCACTCGAGTTTCTCTTACGAGCTCAAACAACTCCGAGACGTGACCTTCGGGCGCTAACAGCCGGCTGGTAACAGCGTAACGTAAAACTCGTCTATCTATAACCATAGCTACGTACAGATCGAATCAAACAAGCGTATACGTATACTGTATTCTGTATGTATGTATGTAGCGCTTAGCACGATGACCCGCGCGCCACCCGCCGCCATTCCGTGACGCATCCGACGCTGCTGCGCGACGCGACGTATCTCGAGCGATAAAATAATCTAAACTCGACTTTATGGTTTACAGCACAGGCTTGAGTTTTGAGTGATGTACTTTTGTAGGTTAGTTCGTAATAGTATGAGCTGCGTTCGAGAAAGCATTCATTGTATTTTTATTTTTGTACACATCAGGCGCAGCGCAGTCGGACACAAGTGCAGTGTTCCGAGAAACGTTCAAAAACAGATATTATGTTGTTGTTGGCGCAGCGCGCAGGGAGCGGACGATGCGAAATGCAGCTGTGGGCATCTCGTTTTACGTTTTATCTACGCCTAATGCCATAAACCAGTTTGAGCCTTCTCGTTTGATGTGCACTTATATAACGAAGCTTAAGTAAAGTACTCTACCAGATCTACAAAACAGATTCGATGTAATACTCTTATGAAAGTATTTGAGTACTTGTATAAGTTAAAGTATTACGACCTTTTCGAAAATTACTTAGAGCTTAAAACAAGCGTTTTGATATAAAATAAGTTCAAATTCACACGGCCATGCCAGAGAAACTTCACACGAAGAACATTGAAAAAACCAGACAATCTGGTTTCAAATTAAGTCTCAAAACAAAGATGTATGCGAAATGATTTATACATGTAACTAATGCTAATGAGCATTATATTTAATGGGATCATAGATAACTATTTTGGAAAAAAAAGGTTTAATCACTGCGAACGCGTTTCCTCCACGCGGCGGCGGCCGCGCGGAGGCAGTGACAAATAGCCCAGTAATTTAGAGCGAACGCTGTGCGGCCAAATGTAAATTAATTATGGACGAAATAAAACAAGCATTACGCAATGTTCATTTGCATTGAATAGAATTAATGTTTATTGATACGGTACAGTTCCGGAATCAGGCAATAAACAGTGGATGCCAATACACCTACATTTTGTTATCATCACAAGTTTACAATGCCATGATTTTTTTATTGCCGAATAAGCAAGCATTTGACCAAAGTCTCATCCGATCTAGTACGGTGTTCCATTCCATTCCTTAGCTGTTCGCATTGTTTTTGTCATGTAGTAGGTAGGTATGTGTTTTAATTATAACGAACAATTTCGGCTACGACGGAATCTAGTTAGTGGCGCTAAATTCTAAGACATTAAATTCGGAATCAACCTGTCTAGCTGTATTTTTCCACAATTTCTTTTTTTAACGATTGTCGCGTGTTAAGTCGAAAACGGTGTCATTCACCTTGTCAGCAATCACTGCAGGCAAACAGACAGCTTGGACGGACGTCTCAGACTTTTCCTTTATCTGAAGTGGCCAACTTTAATTAGCCCAAAGCTGTCAAGAATTGTGTCTTTCGCCCTTTAAAGTTACAGGCTGGTAAGGAAGGCTTACAAAAAAGTTACGCGATATTTTTTGACCGTAGGTAGGTAGTGATAAAATAAGTTTATTTTCCGTGTAACTGACGGAACAAACAAATAATTACAAAAAAAACGAATGTCGAAATTAGTATGTAGGGATTAGGTAGGGATTAGGTAGTGATTAGGTAGTGATTAGGTATGTAAGTAGATATTTTATGGGTTTTAAAGCTTCTTGTTGTCTAGGTAAGTATGTGTAATATGTTATTTTCTTGTACCCTCCGAAAACTTTCTCAATAAGATTCGTTACTTGACATCCTACTGAGATACATGATATTTTGTCAATAATTCCATTTGAGCACCTATTTTCTGTATTCATTGACACAATACAGTTCCAGAATTAAGAGAAAAAGAGTGGATGCTGCTTCTACACACTCTACAGTGTAGATAGAGCCTTACTTTCTCTCTATGCTGCAAATCAGCCTTGCGTGAGTTAGGCTTACGTAGCTCAGTGCTGAGCTTACCCCTATTGCTGCCGTTTTTGTGCTTATAAATATTGTTACTCTAAATTATATGTACTTAGACAGTTTGGCAAAAAATATTTTAATTCTTTAATTCCTTAATGTTTGACAGAGGAAGGTTGCCCTTCATTAGAGACTTCATGGACCAGTAGCTCTTTCAGGCGTTATCGATACAACGATCGATTTCTTTGTCCTGAAAAGGTGGCGTGACGATCTCGAAACCTACCGACCCGGATGGATGGAAGTGGCTGTGGACAGAGATGTTTGGAGGGAGATGGGGGAGACCTTTGCCCAGCAGTGGGACACAATAGGTTGATATAATATAATCCTTAATGTTTACTGTAGAGTCTACTCCTATATTTTGTGAGCATCACAACATTATGCCATGTCAAACATCTTCTATTGATGAATCTTACATTTTCAGGAGCAATGTGTGAGGTTAGGTCCAGACTTTTTCTTATATTTGAATTTGGAAGTGGACAAGGCAGTTATTGCAAAATCATTCTAATTCGAGTCTTGAAATTATTGTATTGATATTTTCATGAAAATGATTACATATATATATATATATATATATTTATTTTTATTTACGCCTAATAGATCTTTGTTTGGCCACTATCTCGCCTGATGTGAAGCGATGATGTGGCCTAAGATGGAGCATATAGATCTAGAGAGAGACGGCAGTTGAGCCTCAGACCCGTCTCCCCGATGGTTCACCGAACATCATCCCGAAACACGACTAGGTCGTTTGACGGCATGGCTTTGTTCGGTGAGTGGTATTACAACCTCGGCCAGAGACTACCACTCCAAAGCGCGTAAGCGGGTTTCATCACGATGTTTTCCTTCACCGTTTTAGAGCGAGCGTGCAAAATCTGCACTTATTTATATATATTATGTTTGTGAACACGCGTGGTGTTCTTGCTAGCTGCGAATTGTGAGCTGTCGCAATAGTTTTATTTATTTATTTAATCTTTATTTCAGGAAACATTCGATAAGTTACACATTTAATTTACTTTCACTGGTGGTAGGTTTCTCGTATGCGAGAGGCCGTCTGGGTAGGTACCACCGCTTTGCTAGTTATTCTGCCGCCAAGCAGTAGTGCGCAAGCATTATGTGTTCCGGTTTGAAGGGCATAGTAGCCAGCGAAACTACTGGGCATTAGGATAATGCGAAATTACTCAACAGCTAATTGTCTCAGGTTGATGTGCGCAGTGCAGCGCCGCGCAGGAATTTGCAAAATAAAGTTCTGGGTGGTGCTGTTATTGTTATGGGCTGGCGTTTTGCTTACCATCAGGCAAACGACCAGCTCGTCTCGTCATTCAGTAAAAATCTACGGCCCATATAAATATATATAGAACTAACATACATACAATTTATATTAAACAAACGTATATATTTCATTAACGGACCTATCAAAAATTAATAGCGCAAATATAAAGTTCTAGTAAAATCTAAATATTAAAGAAATAATTAACAACCTTAAATGGAACAACCTGTACCTATACCTCTGTATTCTGTGCCTATACTTAATGTAATTTCGTCCTTGTCACTCCTGAGAGTGACAAGGACGGAAATAAAGTCATAAAGATTACATTGGAGCGGTCCCGAGCGCAGCTATTGTTATGATTTTTATTCATATTATTATAGTCAATACTACCTACTATTATATAATGTTACTATTTTAGAAGTAAGAAATAGAAGAGGAATGCGACACCCAAGACAAACCTGTTTAAGGTTTATAAGGTGTTAGATATTTATGAAAAGTTTTAAAATTTATAAAAACAAATAAAAATAAAAAAAAAATTATATGACACGTTATAGGCAAGTGTTAAAGGTAGGTAGCACAGAATAAATAACAGTACTAAGTAGGTAATAATTAATTCAGTCGCGCGTGTCGCGTAAAATGCTTACTATATACAACAACGTATAGTTGCATCGATTTCCAAAGGTTTTTCAACAGCTTGCAAACTAGTACTAAAATTAATTTAATTTAAATTATTATCGTGCAGTGCCCGTTAACTGTGCCATTGATGTTGACAAGTAACTGGATCCAGGTCATCGAGCGTGATGTTCGAAGTGGAAACGTGGAACGAATCAATATTAGGTGCTATTTAAAAATGAGCATTGTTGCAAAATTAGGCAACATAGTGTGGCTCAGTTGGGAGCACGTACGACTTTCGATAGGACGCACCTGAGTTCAAATCTGCTGGCGCCGCAACACTGACTTTCTTATGGATTTTATCACTCGCTCTAAAAACGGTTAAGGAAAACATCGCGTGGAAACCGGCATGTCCAAGACTTTATCACAAAAATTCAACGACATGTGACATCCACCAACACACTGGGCCAACGTGGTGGATGAAGGCTCATACTCTCTCTAGGAGGAAAGATCAGCCCATTACGTTCCCAGCACTGGGAACGTAATGGGCTGATGATGATAGGCAACGTAGGTAGATAGGTATGTGTAGTTTTTGATTTAACTTTAAGTCATAGTTAATGATATAAAATTACAGATATGTAAAGTGACGTGGTTACCTACGTTCAAGATCGTTAATAACATTATAACTAAAAAAAACCGCCAAGTGCGAGTCGGCTCGCGCACGAAGGGTTCCGTACCAATCTATAAAATTGGAAAAAAAAAACACGTTTGTCGTATGGGAGCCCCCTTAAATATTTATTTTATTCTGTTTTTTAGTATTTGTTGTTTTAGCAGCAACAGAAATACATTATATGTGAAAATTTCAACTGTCTAACTATCACGCTTCATGAGATACAGCCTGGTGACCGACGAACAAACAGACAGACATACAGACAGACAGACGGACAGCGGAGTCTTAGTAATTATGGTCCCGTTTTACACTTTGGGTACGGAACCCTAAAAACGAACACGACAGATAAATAATAAATAATTATAGGTTAAATGCATGCATTGCAGGCACGTCAAACCTTGGCGCGCTCTGCCGCGTTCTCCGCCCGCCAGTTACACCCACACAAAAGGTTTATAATCTATGCAACGACGATCGCACCCATTTCCTAGAACATCGTTGCAATGTGTACCTGTCTATAGTTATGTTAGGTTAGACTAGACTTTTACTTTCCGGCGTAGTTGGCAGGGAACGGCGTGCTGTGAACCTTTGATATAAGCACAGATAAGTAAGATGTTTTTGTTAATTGTACCTAATATAAAGTTTTTTTATATATAACTGAATGCCAAGACGAGCTGGACGTTTAGATAAATCATTTTATTAAAAAAAAGACTTTAATTCTGATGTATCTTCGAAGTACAAGGTCGAATGATGAAATTGAAATGGATCCACCTTGAAGCTATACTGGACCCAAAGCAAAAAATAATTTTCCAAATCGGTTCATAAATGACGGAGTAGTCGTGTAACAAACATAAAAAAACTACAGTCGAATTGAGCTTCCATTTTTTTTGAAGTTGGTTAACAATCAAGTAAATCTTGGTGCAAGCGACATTAATTCTCGGAACCATGGTCCTCAGTTATCTGTATACCGGGGATCCTACATAGTTCGTTTCGGGATCATTGTAAGTACATACGTGATTGTTAAGCGTTATTTCTTTTCTGGGGTCATGTATTATAAAATATATTTTGAGTACTATTTATTTTCAAAAATGTTTCCTAAGAGTGCAACTAATCCACAAATGTCAATGCTGGCTCAAAACTCATATACCACCAAACGGAGGTTGTGAGTTCGATTCCCGAGACGGGACAAATGCTTGTGCACAGAAAACAAGATCGCAAGTATTTGTTTCGTGTCTGGAATGTCTGGGTGTGGTGGGACCATGGTCCTCGTAGTACCTGGTTCCCTAGATACAAGATATAAGATACAGGATACAATTATTTATTTATAAACTAGCTTTTTCCCGCGACTTCGTCCGCGTGGATGATAGAGGAAGCCCCTCTGTCTTGTCGTTGAAGTTTTCTTGTCGTTGGATTTTGATATTTTTTGACAAACAATTTTTTATCATGAAAGGTTTCGTGAGTTTGATTCATTATAAATATTTAATAAAACGGCTAGGACTCACGTAGTTTGTCGAATTAGTCGACCTAGGTTTCGAGCATGTCCGATGCTCTTCATCAGGGGCGAATGCTCTTCATTAGTGGTCGCCGCGATCTCGCATCGTAAACTCGCCCCTGATGAAGAGCAGCGGACATGCTCGAAACGTAGGTCGACTAATTCGACAAACTACGTGAGTCCTAGCCGTTTTATTAAATATTTATAATTTTCTATCTCTCGTAAACAATTTTTTTTAATAAAAGGTATCCTATGTTACTTCTAATACCTCCAAGAATATGTGTACAAAGTTTAATGATGATCGGTTAAGTAGTTTTCGCGAGAAAGTGTTACAAACAAACTTACATTCACATTTATAATATATGTAGGGATGGTAGGTCGGTGCAACCATGGTACGTTAAGTTAGGTACCTGGTATTGGTATTGTTGCTATCGACTACCTATTAATTCTGGCCAAGGGCGAGTATGTCACGAAGCAGATTAGATCGTTATACCACAGATAATGTATGAGTCACTTGGACCTGCCATTGATAATGTAACAGTTACTCCGCCACAGATGATGCAGCAGTCACTATTGGACCAGCTGTATTTGGCGTAGCAGTAATTATCAGACACAGTTAAGTGCAAGAGAGAGCGAGTGTGGCTCAGTGGGAGCGCGTGCGAGTTTCGATCCGACGCACCCGAGTTCGAATCCCGCAGGCCTCGCACCACTGACTTTCTTAAGTTATGTGCGGATTTAACACTCGCTCCGATAACATCGTGAGTAAACCGGCATGTACAAGAATTAATCACAAAAGTTCAAGGACATGTGACATCTACCAGCCCGCACTGGGCCAGCGTGGTGGATTATGGCCCATACTCTCTCTACGAGGGAAGGCCCGAGTCCCAGCAGTGAAAACGAAATGTGGTGATGATAACAGATAAGTCCAAGTCACTATTCCACCTGCCACAGAATACGCAGTAGTTACCGAGTCCGGTACGAACACATTACCAAGTTAAAAATAACCTTATCATAGATTAGGTGGTAGTCAGATTATAATCTCAAAGAGTCTCGAGAGGTGGGCGTGGGTCACCTACAGCAATCACGTAGGTTTTAATTAACCAAACGGGGCTCATGACGTCCTTACAAAAACTAGGTTTTACCACGTTTTAACTAGGTTTTACTGGTGGTAGGTTTGTCATATGCGAGCGGCCGTTTGGGTGGGTACCACTGCTTTGCCAGTTATTCAGCCGCCAAGCAGTAGTGCGCAAGCAAGTTCAAGTTCCGATTTGAAGGGCATTGTAGCCAGCGAAATTACTGGGCATTGTGATACTCAACAGCTAATTGTCTCATCAGGCAAACGACCAGCTCGTCTATTTTGCAAAATCCTGCGCGGCGTTGCACTGCGCTCGTCACCCTGAGACAATTAGCTGTTGAGTCTCTAAATGCACAATTAATTAATAGTACAAATAACTATCATATAAGAGCTACCTACATCCCGTTTGACTTGTTTTAATGAAATTTACAATTTTATTAAATTTCGGTGGCCTAGAAGTTATTTTCGAATATCGAAAACTAGCGAAAACTAGATCAAATAAATAATAAATAAATAAATAACGCCCAACGATCACATACATAAATCCTGACCCCTAACTAGGTCTCCTGTAACTAGGGAACCACGAAATATGAGGACCATGGTCCCACAACACCCAAACACGAAACAAACGCTTGCGCTGTTTTTTTTCTGTGCACAAACATTTGTCCCGTCGCGGGAATCGAACCCGAAACCTCAGTGGTGTATGAGATTTGAGCCAACCTGCTCAACCACTACACCACAAATTAATTAAGTACCTGTTTTTAAGGTAAAATAGCGCTTTTGAGTGATGAATATCAAATGGTACCCACCCACTAGTGTTTAATCCAACGACGACGTGTTGAAACGTGCGTATTTCAACACTTCAATTCAGTTCACAATATTACTTGTACTAACTATTATTTGTTCTGTGATCTATCGGCAGTCAGCAATGTCACAACTAGGTAATTACCTACAAGTACAGTTCTTCGAATAAACTGATACCTTGATGTATATTGTACCTATTGGCGAAGTTGCTTGTGTCGAAGAGAATGCATATTGTTATACCTTATTTCTTTCTTCAAGACTTCTTTTTGTAGGCTCGAATACTTTATAGAGTTTATAGTATAAATAGTCAATACCTATTATTAGACACTTCACTACGTACATCGAATTGAATAGGTAGGTACTCATTTTTCTATACGTTGACGTTGTGCAAAGATTTGTTATTGTGTGTCAAATAGGAAAATCAAGCTTTCTGCATTTTATGAATCATTCCTAAGTAGGATGTTAACTTTTTTACTCATTCATGCTGATGCTGAACTGTACTGGCCCAAAGGAAACGTGGTTCCAAATTTAAAAAGAACATGATCTATATTCGAAATTCAAATGTGATTTCAGTAAAGGTAGATTTTACTCTCGAGTAATACGCTAAATTGTTATTTATTTAGTAAAGCAGATAGACAATAAATGTGACGTAGGAATCAAATTCGTACAGGAAATAGGTATTTCTATTAATATCTACCTCTAGGGAATGTCAATGGCCTTAAGATAAATGAGCGAAACGATTTCAAGGAAGCCAGTCGCGACAGGAAAATATTGAACGGGGCGACCACCTCTCGGTCGGAAGATAAAGCGTTTCGCCTACAAAAATAGCGAATATAGGTAAACAAGATAACGAACCAGTAGATACATTTGTTATTTGAGCGAAATTAATATCGCATTGACGCTAGCGTATTATATCGAACACGTCATCGGCATGCTGGGCCGCCATCGTCACATGACTCAGCCACTGTATCCAACAGCACAAACAATACCTCGATATGATGTCGATCAACACCTCGCCCGATGGAGCCGACCACACCATTATATGTCACTGAGCACAACACTAGTCCACCTGCGCACACAGACCACCATCTCACGGATAAGGACCTACACGTTCCCGAGTGATAACGCGGCCAAACAAAAAAAAAACCGGGGGTCCTAAGAAGGTCGAATCTGGTATTTTTTCTGGAGAGCTGGCAACGTCGCAGTTGCCGGCGGACGACGCGCGTTCGGCCCGCGCGCCGCTCATTGGCCAAATGCGGCGGCGGCCATCGCTGCCGACCGGCTGACGGCCCAATGACGCCGCGTCCCGCACGCCCCGCCCACATCCTCGTTGCCTGTTGAATGAATTTCGCGGCAGTCGCGGTGGAGTCGTCAGACGTGGTGGACGTGTCACACAGCAGCAACTTAGAAATTATGATTTGGCTGCACAGCGTACGAGCATGTGAACAGAGTGTCGAGTGACATTTTAGAATCGTGTTATATTAAGCCTAGAATATCAATATTAAACATACTAATCGAACAAATAGTAGTAAATAGTGACTCGAAAATTGTTTGAATCTTCATCTTAAAAAAATTAGCATGATATAGAATATAAAGTACTTTGTTGATTCATTTAAATAAAACGAAAGTAATTAAGAAAGTATGACGTAAAACAAATAAAACGATTGTGAAAGTTAGCAAACTATCGAAGGTTAGTGTCACCTCATTTCGATTTGGTAGAATATCGAAATCAGCAATACTATTTAAGTATGTCGTGTTCCTTGTATTTATTAATTATTCCGTTTTGGACTTCATATATTACCTGCAACAAAATAAAAAAAACAATATTAGTTTCGTCAGCGACTTAGAAAATTTCGATATTCGATATTGATTTTGGTGATTTTAATTTTTTTCATAATTATAAATAATCTATATACAAGTTAAGAGTGGAATGTCATGTACTTAAATAAAAAAAAGTAATAAAGTATGTCAAAATATAACTTAAATATTTTACGAACATTTGAAAATAAAATTACCTACGTACTAAAATTTAGATTTTTGTCGTGGGTCGATCTTTATCCAAAGAACTTCCGAAAATATCTCAAAACCATGAATGAATACAAGCTGGTAATGTAGATCCTTGTTCTGAATTAATAGTCCTAGATTTATATGGAAATAAAGTTTCGTAGTTTTAAGAGATTTCATACTAATGTAGTAAGGTCTCGAGAAATTATAAATACATTACAATTTTATTATTATGGCAAGATTGTAAAAAAAGGTGCTTGAGTGCAAAGACCAGTGTGTCTATAAGCTATAAAGTAGGACCTACGTAGCTTTCTCGTAAGTTGAGCAACATCTCAGGAAATCTACGATGTGAGCTATGTACGGATATCCGTGGATCGTTTTGTCGGGCAGCCATTTTGTTTTGATGCGGCAAATATCCAGACGTTACTGCCTACTTATTCTTTTCAGCCACATTAGTATGACACAGAAAATATATTACTGCAGGCACCGAGAGTCTATAGAAAAACAACCGTAGATGGCTTTTGTCTTCGTAACAAATTGCTATTAGCTCAACCAATGTTTTGTACTCTTACAAGGCCATCAGACAATAGGTAAAATTAACTTCTAAAATAGACACCACATATTTGGGTTGCGCTTATTATGTGCCTGTGTGGGTGGAACAGATTATAACATTGTTATGTGTGGGTGTATGGAATGTAGAGATAATGCGCGTCTGGCGCTGCGCGGGCGCACAACAGGACACGCACACATCGACAAATGAAAGTGCGCAAACACAAGCGCGCGTGTTTATACGCTGTTAAGAAACAGACTTTTCCTGCAAAACGGAAATGCATTGACTCGTTGAGAATGTAAAAGTCGTGACTCCTCTGCAACATTGTTGCCGGATAGTGGTACAAAAAGATAATCACTGCATTAAGTGAAATTAAAAACAAAGAGTATACATGCTATCGATATAGATTCATGCTCTACCGTTATTTATTTTTAGTTTAAGCATTGGAATTTGAAATCCGTTGGATAGTTACCAAAGTGGTTATTGGCACACTTAGTAAATACAGAGTGGATAGGAAACAATTTTGACGCCAAACCAGTGACCAAATGTTTTATGTGAAGCAGCCTCGAAATTGTTGTGAACCTTCTGCACATAAGACGTATTAACTAACAAATACACATTATTGCATACATTTTGCGATCATAAAAGCAGACATTTTAACAAAGGCTTCGCAGGTGCAGGTAGACAGATGAGACCTGAACAAAACACAATAATGTGTATTCAGTTCAAACACCTTTAGCAAAAACATACAAAGGCGGATAATCATCTTCTCAAGGTAATATTATAAATGCCACTGTCGTGGGGGCGTCAGCAAATTTAATTTTCGAATTGTTCATGAGAATAACATTTTATGTATCTGAGAAAATCTTTGAGCGGCATAAAATAAAAAGAATTTTATTGTAGAACATACTCCGGCGTGCTTTAGGAGGCCTATGTACAAAAGTGAACTTTTGTACACGTAATATTATATGTCTTTACCAATATACCAATAAAAACACACCGTTTGAAAAGGCAAAAACTACGAATAAAATCAAAGTAAAAAAATAACAACGTTTTGACTCTGAAAATATTCTTTAAATTATAAAGTAAAGCAACTTTTAAAAATCCCTCAAATTTCAGGACAAAACCAGCCACAAATAAATTAGTCGGGGTAAAAGCGATTTTGCCAACAATCCATTTCTGAACCGGGCTGAGCTTCCACGAGGTCGGATCGATAAAACCGGGGTGGGTTACGTGTAGACTTGGCAAATCGACAATGGCTTCGAACCCGACGAAAACATTCTGAATCGACGTTATGTGCTTACTAGAGTATCGTTAGCTTCATATTGATGTATGAAAACAACAAGCACGTCCACGACCTACTTCAGGTGCCAAAATAACGAACAAATAAATACATACAGACCTAAAGCGTAAATTTAATGTCACTTATAATGAGACACTTAACGCACACTTGGAACACTAGACAACACATGACTCCAAGATATATTAAATTTAAAAAAAAACTAATCATTCATTTCGTAGCAATCAATTTTTGGATCTCAAAAGACGGAATCTAAGCAATTAATCTAATCCATGCCATAAGCCGTTAGAATATATATCACATTAAAGAAGCCATTAGATTTGTCTCTTTTAAGATCGATGCAAATTGCAAACATAAAATCTATCCACATATAACGTAAAGAAGGACTATAAAACTGTTGACTAGTAAAGACACACTCGGATGGTTTGCATCAAGATTTAACAAATCTTCAACAATCATTACGTATGCAAACCACATCAAAGGTTATTTTTGCAGATGCTTGCTAATCCGCACACGATGGCTACGTTCGATTAGAGTACCGATGTTATTACTTACACATTCTGTATACCGAGATTCAGTTCAGTCATGTGATAAGAATAACGCTTAAACTGTAGCAATTTTGTTGAATTTTTCTGGCCCCAAACAATGCAAACAAACAGCTCGCAAACAATGTGTAAGTGTGAGGATCAAAATGTTTCCAGGTTCTAATATTTACTTCTTAACAATTACTCTTTGTTAGGAGAACTTTAATTTCAAATTGTACTCGTAACATGAAGCAAGCAAACAACGGCCTTCTACTATAAGAATGTCTTCGAGAAAAACCGTAATCCATAACCGAAAACAAATCAACAAGACACGAAAAGTTGTTCATATTCCTAGAGGGACTGTAGCTAATTGCTTTGAGAGGACATGTCCTCGAGAGGTCACCGGTTGCGAGACTTGCGGGGCGAAACTAGGCGTGTTTCTGACGTCCGTTCTGAGAAACCTTAGCGTAAACGCTTTGATTAGCGCGAGTGCGGTAAAGTGAAGATTCAATAAGTCATAAAGGGAGAAGATTACTTAAAATTAATTTGAAATTACATGTTGCTTGAGGATCGTAAAAATGATTAAGTCAATTGATTATTAATTTTTAATACATACTTATTATCTTTTGTCATATAAATAAGATTTTTGATAAACAACCAGAACCGACCTCATCCTGAATACTATGTGGTGCATAAAATAGTTGAGCAATGGTCAAATGTAAATGAATGCAACTGCACTGCAGTATTTCACACTTAACAATGGACAAAATGTTGAGGTGGAAATTAACTTTATTTCAACGTGTTGAAAGCTCACATTACTTTGAAAATTCGAGACTTCCCCGACTCTACAGGAAAATCTACAAAGAGAAAAAGAATCTACAAAGTTCTTTTTGATGGATATAACAAGACACGGAGCAAAGTAATGTGTATGGTTAGATCAGATCTATCATCAAATTACATTGTATGTCAATCACAAGCTGTCAAGTAGGAATTGCCATCATAAATCTGTCATAGCAGCATGAAACGTGATTAGCAATTACTTAGCCAGACCTAATAATTAGTTGAATGGCTAGTTGGTTACAGTAACACATTATTAAAAGCTAGGGGCAGTTCGAAATGCAATTATTAGCTAGTATGCTGGACTGGATACTAGTGGATACGAGATTAGAGAAAATTCTATTAAATGTCGCATCATTGTCGCATCATATTATTTTGTAAAATTAAATAGTCTAGGTAGAGCTCCATAAGTAGAGAAATTCTATATAATGTAAACTAGAAAATAAACAAAGAGCTATTCAGGATAATTCAGCATAATTATTATAACGAACAATTATTTTCGAGTTAAAATGTCATACGTACCGACAGAAGGAGGACATAAAAACCGAAACACATTTTTGTATAGCTACATTTGACGGCTTTTATCAGCTGATCTTCAAATCGAAAACAAAGGGACTAGAATAGAATCCTTATTATTCCATGAATTCGCTGAACTAGAATGTACTAGTTGTATGTTTACGCGATAAGCAAATAAATTACCAATCTATAAACAGCTGATTTGCTATTCTCGAGAGACCCGCTTCAAGGTCCTCGAGGGGGGCGAGGGAGAACCCACCCGAGGGAGGCGGGAGCCACGGGAGGTGAGCGAGGGTTAGGGGTGAGGGAGCGGAAAATCTAATTTCGCACCCTCTGTGAGCGGTAGGCGCCGGACGTGGGGATGACACGGTTTTTTTCTATATAAGATCAATGTAGGTATACAGCTCTCGAGCTATGTGCCTCCCCCTATTGGATCATAGATTTATTATTAAAGTATGTAGTCTATTAACCGTAGGCGCTTTAATTACAAAGGTATCAATATCCTTACTCCATACTAATATTATAAATGTAAAAGTAGCTCTGTTATCTTTTCACAACTAAAGCAGCTAGCCTGAAATAAATCTTTTAATAAATCAGGGCTTAAAATACGTTTCATCCTGAAAAAAAAACTAATAATTCCTTAGGAAACAACTATAAACCTACGCGCGTCTACGCGGACGGAGACGCGGGTATCAGCTAGTGAATTATAAGAATTGTAGGTACTTTATAATACAAAAAAAATATCGACTACGCAAACTTTTTGATTGACATTGGTAAAACAATTATTTCAGATACAGCTTCGAAAGCTTCTTGAATTTGTAACTAAATAAAAGAAATACACTACTAGTCGTACTAGTGCCTGTGTGCTAGTGAAATTAGATTTTTCGGTTTTGGCAGCAGCACATCGCTTCGATATACTTCAAAGATACGCCACTTTCGGCGACGGTCAACAAACATCTGAAACAGTACCTCCCTACAGTTTGATAGAGGACTCAGCAGTAGACATACGCAAAACAGTGCATTGAAAAGTAATGTGATATGGCATCACATTTCGTACCGAGTAATATTTCATTACTTCATCACCCCAAACATCACCTGAGATGGTCGCGTCGGACGCACTATCTATCACTTGTGTGATATTGTAATGGAATGCTCGAATGCAATAGCAAGTGATAGTTATAGCGCATATACATGAGATAGCGAGTTACTTATTTTTTTGTGACTGGAGCGAGTACATCAAATCAAAATAACAATATCGTTTTGAGCGAGAGGTTCAAAACATTCAAATATTACGGGCGGGGGCGGTGCCAAAATAACCTATTGTCGCCTTAATTTTCTAGTAATACGGTTTTAAATGGAAGTTCAATCAAGTGGCAGGCAGGGCGCACGTGCGATGAAGCTCGCTTCCTCTCTCTCAAACGAGCGCGCGATTAGTGTCAGTGAGGCATAGACTCGATAGACATAATGCAATGAACAGAACAGTGCACTGTGTGATGCTATGGTGTGATGTGTAATGTTTAATTTCGTCGAGTAATATGTAATGCTACAGTACTCGATCGGGTAATATTACGCGTAATGCATCAATCGCATTACTTACACATGTCTACTCAGCAGCTTGATGATCTAATGAATGATACATTATTATAAAAACATATATCACATAATTATATGTTTTATATGATATGACCCAAATTTAGTTATAATTGTTGAAAACTTGTCTCTGTTCCCACCAATTTATAAAATCTACCTCAGCGAATTTGAATAGAAGTCTGGCAACGTCGCGCGTCGTGAGAAGCTGGATTTGAGTCGCGTTTCATTTAAAATTGGTAAGGAAAAAGTTGCATCAAAGACTACAAAAAATACGTACCTACCTACTGGGAAAGAGTACATTGGTTTGAGTGCAGGTTGAGTGTGCATCTAAATTAGATATTTTGATGTTAGGTAGGTAAAGTATAGAATAATTTTGTTGTAATTCAATTATAGCAGGTAGTGAGGTAGGTAGGTAGGTGTTAATGACAACGTAGTAAGTCAGTAGATAGTTAGATACCAACAGAAACTAATAGGTAGAGGTACCTATACCTATTTATTAGGTAAGTACCAATTTAAATTGATTAGGTAGGTAGTACTCTTATCGCAAGTATATTATAGAAGTTTATCAATTGTCTACCTACCATACCTACATCATATAATGTAAGCAACAACAGGGGTAGAGTTTTATAAATCTTAATCCCGTCGTTACATAACAAGTATATATACCTATATACTTATATTGCCTCCTCTAAGTTGTTTTCCTCAAAAGTGTTTTTTTTTTTATGTAACTGAATGACGAGACGAGCTGGTCGTTTGCCTGATGGTAAGCAATACGCCAGCCCATAACAATAATAGCACCACCCAAAACTTTGTTTTGCAAAATCCTGCGCGGCGCTGCACTGCGCTCGTCACCCTGAGACAATTAGCTGTTGAGTCTCATAATGCCCAGTAATTTCGCTGGCTACAATGCCCTTCAAGCCGGAACACAGTAATGTTTGCGCACTACTGCTTGGCGGCTGAATAACTGGCAAAGCGGTGGTACCCACCCAGACGGCCTCTCGCATACGAGAAACCTACCACCAGTATAAAACCCAGTATAAGTATTATCACTTAGCCGCCTAGCCGTGCCAAGTGCACAAGGATATCTTTATACCTAGTCACATAGGTAGATATAATGTTTGCGCTTGTAAGAATAATATGGTAGGTAGATCCAGCGAAGCCCGACAATAGTAATTCATGATAACAGATAGCGATTGTTGGTTTGATAAAAATACGCATGGTGTGATGTTGCCGCTCCGTGCAACCGCGCGACGTTGCCGCTTCGCGCCCGCCATTTGCAATTCAGATGAGTGTTAGTTACGCCACACACTCTCAAAATAAAAACAATGTATGTTTTATAAATTACGGTGTACGTTTGTTGCTAATATGATCGTCGTTTCGGCGTCGTCGGTGACAATGCACCGGGTTTTATTATAGCTAGTGATGTAGGTATCAAATGTTGTATTGATCCGGCGGCGGACGTGGAATAAATGCATGGTAAAGTAAAACGATGCATACTTGGGAAAACATTACCTTCTACAAGCATATTTCATTACCTGGCTTCGTATACTGCCTCTAGAATCACTTCATGGGATGATGGGACCGATTTCTACCTATATGTAAGTACCTACTTACCTAGGTAGATAATGTACAAGAGTTCAAGAGAAGTCCGGAAAAGGCAAGGACTGCAAGTATCTATATTTTCACTGCATTAAGATTTTACGTGCTTTAACTTGAACTATGAATTAGTTTGTAGTTCCGGCAAGTACCTGCTGTACCTGTTGCCGCGCCCCTATCACACAGATCAGCGCGTAGGCATGTTGATAGGAAGGAATAAGGATAATGTCCGTCTCGCTCGTTGCGGCTCGAGTCGCGGCGTGAGCGCCGCCGGCCGCGCCGTCGCCGCTAACTTCAGTGGGTTGCCCCGCAACCTCACTCCGCAGTGCATTTCATTCACTCTCCGGTGTCGCACGGACGCTGGATTTTCGTATCTATTTCGTATTAAAATAATTAACGATGGCGCCTAGTTACTGTTCCATGTACGGATGTAAAAATCAGAAAAACAAAAAAGGTTTATCTTTTTTCACTTTACCTAGAGACAAGGAAAGGTACGTATTTCCGATTAATTTATGTCGATTGTAACAGATTTGTTTGGACAAATATCATGTCGTTGCACCTGGCCTATAATAGATGACCATTTTTAACTAATGTGTTCTTTTCAGACGTTTTGAATGGTTAAAAATAATGGATCGCCCGGATTTAATGAATGACAAGACGGCAGCGAAAAGTTATTTCGTTTGCTCGCTGCATTTTGAAGAGTCGATGATTTATAGAATACCAAAGTTACATGAATTTGCTAAACCTACAAGATGTATTCCGAACCGACCAGACAGTTTCCATTTTACTCCAAAGACTAAGGAGATATCGACTCAAACAGAAGATTCATTTGAAAACGAGGCCGATTAAAATATAGAATATACACCGACAATGCTCGACGATATACCGACTAACATTTATTCGTCTGAAACATCAACAAAACGACCACTACCCGAAGAATTAGTAAAATCGGAGCCAAAAAAAGTAAAGCGAGGAAATTTGGAATGACTTAAAGCTATAGTTGACTCAGATGTCTCTGAATAAGTTACATATTACTGATAACATGTTTTATTAGATTTTTATAGAATTGAACTTTTTTTTTGATTTTTTTAATGTTGGTAGAAAATACCTACACCAACTTTATAACAGCTGATTGAAGGAAAAACAAGATTCCTTTGTAAAATCTATGTAAGATTTATGTGTATTAATTTGTGTTATTAATACTAATTGCCTATTTCGGATACCTATTCACATGCCTTTTATTTTTTAGTACTATTTTACAACCCTAGTGTTGGTTCGCAATTGAACTGTAGGCGATGTAATATAATGCGATGTAATAGAAGCTCTCGGATCGTGTGCTTTGGGTGTATTATAGATTGTGATATTTGGATATTGTATTTAGCGGCAGTTATTCTTTGAACAGTATCATACAGTAGCAAGTAGGTACAAAGCTCTGAAAATAGAGATATATAAGGATTATGAAATATACTTTATGTGTAGATAGGTAGATATCGCAGTAGTTCACGTCTTGAGAGTTTCATTATCTGTAAAAATAAACACTAAAGTTTTTAATTCTTGCGATACCTACGTGGTATTCATTCATTATTATATGCACATTTTTCATAATCCATATGTATGTGGTAAAAATATCTTTAAAAACGCTAACGCCATCTATCTACACTTATTTTATAAAGAGGAAAGATTTGTATGTTTATAACGAATAAACTCAAAAACTACTGGACCGATTTTAAAAGTTCTTTCGCCATTAGAACGCTACATTATCCCGGAGTAACATAGGCTCACTGAGCTAAACAAAATATATCAATGCATAGGCTATATTTTATTGTGTCGACGCGAATGAAGTCGCGGGAGTTTGCTAGAGTACCATAAAACCTTTCTTTTTTTGAAGGAACGCAATCAAAATTAGTAAGTATACCTACGACGATTTTTAGTTGGTAAGGTTTGGAAACAATCGTGAGTCGAAATATTCATTACAAATATAACTCACGTTATGATTGTGTCGGAAGAACTCCGACCAGGTTTCGGACAATTAGGATGTCCTTTCTTCCGGGAGTTTACGCTTTGAATTTGCGGCGCAAACAGTTTGTCCGAAACCTGGTCGGAGTTATTTCGACACATTCATAACGTGAGTATAGACGTTTATACCAATTTATAATGGTTCTACCCCCAGTCACATACCTAGAAACCAGCAATATACCTTACCTACTTATCACAATGTTATAAAGAATCTATATATGTGATCGTTGTTGGGCGTATGTATTTATTTATTTCATTTTAATCTTACATTTACCACAGGAGACTTAATTATCATTACAAGCATTAATTATCATTCATTCATTTAACAGCCTCTGTAGTGTAGTGGTTGGGTAAGTTGGCTCAAATCTCACACACTACTGAGGTTGCGGGTTCGATTTCCGCGACGGTACATTTTTTTTTTACGCTTAATAGATCTATGTTTGGCCACTATCTCACCTGATGTGAAGCGATGATGTGGCCTAAGATGGAGCACATAGATTTAGAGAGAGACGGCAGTTGAGCGGCTGCTCAAACCCGTCTCCCCGATGGTTCACTGAACATCATCCCGAAACACGACTAGGTCGCTTGACGGCATGGCTTTGTTCGGTGGGTGGTATTGCAACCACGGCCTGAGCCTACCACTCCAAAAAATTTGTTTCGTGTCTGGGTGTTGTGGGACCATGGTCCTCATAGTTCTTGGTTTCCTAGATACAGGGAATCCTAGTTAGGGGCCAGGATCTATGTATGTGATTATTGGGTGTATTTATTTATTTAATGCTTTTTTTTTGAAGTCCCAGTAACTGGGTAGGTATGTGCTATAGGTACCAGCTTGAATATAGAAGCCACGGCACCAGGTAGGAAATGGTCAAGGCCATGATTCCCGCTTGTCCGCCATGCTTGACCAATGATAATAACATGGCGGCCGAGCGTTTTTTTTACCACGACTTTCTACTTTAACTGTTTTAATTTGGAAACGAGTGCCATGATTGCGTTTAAATGTTATCTTTGGACGATATCATAGTACTTAGTAACCATTTTTATGACAGCCTCTGTGGTGTAGTGGTTGGGCAGGTTAGCTCAAATCTCATACATCACCGAGGTTGCGGGTTCGATTCCCGCGACGGGACAAATGTTTGTGCACAGAAAAAAAAAGCGCAAGCATTTGTTTTGTGTCTGAGTGTTGTTTGGACCATGGTCCTTATAGTTCCTGGTTCCCTAGATACAGGGAATCCTAGTTAGGGGCCAGGATCTATGTATGTGATCGTTGGGTGTTTAAAAAAAATAATTAAATAACATGCAGTGCACTTTTTACAAGCTTTTATTTAACTTGCAATTTTTGTGTGTTTGTTCGGGTCAAATCTTGCAAGCTGAATCAGAACCACTTCCTCTTATCCTACGGAGTTGAAAATTAGCATACTTATCAAAGCCCAATGACAATGCAATATTATGGTGACAGCCAGCTGATCTGGTGATGGTTAAAGAAATTTTTGTAACTGTGCAAAAGATCGATAACCGAGGTAAGTAGGCACTAGGCAGTTAGGTAACTATGTATGTAAACTTGAACTCAGAAGCCACTCTAGGTACATCTCACGTGTTTCTGTGGTCAATATAACAACAAATTATAATTCATGCGTAAAATCATTTTAATCACGCCAAGTTCATTATCGATTCCTAGATTTTTAATTCTAGACTAGATATTACTCGTGGTAGGTCTCTCGTTTACGGGAGGCCGTCTGGGTACCACCGCTTTGCCAGTTATTTTGCCACCAAGCAGTAACGCGCAAGCATTTGAAGGGACATTGTAGCCAGCGAAATCACAAGGCATTTGAGACTTAATATCTGATGTCTCAAGGTGAAGAGTGCAATACAGTCCTACACACACACACACACACAGTGTTTTTAATGGTATTAAAAGTTCTGTGTGCGCTTACTATCAGGCGAACGATTTGCTTGTCTCATTACTCACATCCATGAAAAAAACTTTCTGCGCTTGTATGTACTCGACATCGATAGCCGAGACTCGTTCGAAGTGAAAGGAGGAATTCAATCGGTTGTTTATTACTTTACTGAGATCTCGTAAGCAAGATAGACAGTGTAGCCATTTATAGCAGACGGGCCTGGCCGGAAGCCGGAAACGAACCCACTCGGCGAGGTACTAAAGTATGTGGATTTAGAAAATTAATTGTAGTACCTACTTAAACGGTTAATAATTTGGTTAACAACCGTAATTTTTGATAACTAAAAAACTTTTATTATTCTTAGATCGAACTTACATCTTGAGAACTTGGATCGGTATTTTCTTGGCAAGCTATAAATGATATGCAATATAGCATATGATTTAATAAAAAAAATAACTAAAATGTCACCACCCGTGTGACATTCGTATTTCGACCCTGTAAGTACGTAAGTAATAGTTATTCCTTGCTGGGTCAAAATTCTATGTCATTGTTCAGCTACATTGACCTGTAATAAAAAACAACATATTGCTGGCAACATTAGTTGCCACATTGAGGAATAGTGTGAGACCTCAATGAGTTGCCAACAATATCATTCGTCAAGACATGTGTCCATCTCACTTCGACGTTTAGAAATGGCGCCGTCACCATAACCGCACTGTCATTCCGCCACGCAGTGATTTTTTTCTCTATGACCTCGCCTTTGGCTGTACAAATGTTGAATAACTGGACCTACTGTAAATTCTTGGTAAGTTTTATTATGAAACCGCACCTGCAGCTTCCTAAAAACCAGGGCCGGATACACAAAGTTTCATTAACAAAAGCTTACTCATTCAAAGGTATGCTATTGAACAGGACATCGTATTGTAACTGTTGTTAGCCCAGTCCATTGTTTTAAATTACCAACGTAACGAGCAGCTGCTGGAACTTATAATACAGACCTGCAAATCCTCTTTAAACAATTGACACTGGCTGAATAAAAAAAAATAGATAAGCCATATAATATCTTCATCTCTTTGTTCGTCTTGAGTGAAAACAAATCATCTTTGGTTAACCATTAGTGTTGCCAGGTTCAGTGTTAAATTTCGAAATAGAAGGTAAAATAATCGGGATTTGGTTTTCAAATCGGGACAACTACAATGGCTACAAAAAAAAACTGGTTGTTGTGAATCAGCGTATATATTTTTATCAGATAGTCAGTTCTTTTTTAAATGATACAACAAATAAAACTCTCTAAATTACAAGCTAATCATAATCATTCATTTTATTAAAATTATCGTAAAAGTAGACTAAAGAGGTAAGTGACAAATCGGAACATTTGGCGTCCCGATCAAAAGTGAATCGGGACGTGTCACCAGACCCCTAGAAATCGAGACTTCACGCGCAAATCGGGACACCTGGCAACACTAGCTTGAGTAAAAACAAATTCTCTTTGGTTAACAACTAAAACTGGCTGAAAAAAAAAGTATAAGCCATAAAATAATTATCATCTTACTATCCCTTGTTTGTCTTGAGTGAAAGGCTATTCGCTACTTTGGCAAAATGCCTCTCATTCAATTCAAGACCCCAAACGACCTTCCACGTACCGATTGATAGACGACTTACAGCCGAAAATAAAGCGCGGACTCCCGATTTATAGCGGCATAAAGATCTAAAACAGGATAGGTATTTTATAAAACACGTGTGAGCACAGAAATATCGGATATTTTGGTAGCCGCTGAGCTGGGCTTGGCAGCGGCGTGCTGTTTACGAGCCGGTTCTGGCACATGTCCATCGCATAGTTTACTATAGTGAAGATGGTATTAAAATATTTCCCTTTTTCCATTCAGTTTCCAGCTGTCGGTACTCTAACACCAGAATTAACACTACATAAAGAGTAAGAAACTTCGGATATGCAGGAATTGCACCGTTGGAGTAAAGCGTGTCCTTGAGTGGAGACCGCGAATCGGCAAGCGTAGTGTAAAACGCCCACCGGCTAGATGGAGCTCCAACCTGCGAAAGGCGGCCGGAACAAACTGGATGAGAAGAGCCGAAGACCAGGCTTAGTGACGTTCATTGGGAGAGGTCTATGTCCAGCAGTGGACGACTACAGGCTGATGACGATGATGAATCTGCCGTTCAAGTCAAGCAGGCCAATTCTTTCCTGATAAGATGTTTAAGTATCGCTATACCTTTGGTATTGTAAGTTTAATCAAATTCGAAACAGTGCCGCCAGGCAATGTCTGATAAGTCAAAAATAACCATATTACGAATTGTTATCAGATTACTATCTACTTCTTCAATACTTATCGAAGTTGAAGAAGTTATCAAATACCTACGTCATGTAGTTCTAGGCGCAGCTCTGTGTTTTTTTTTTCAATGATTAAATGGGCTCACGGTTGACAACAACTCACCTGATGGTAAGCGTAGTTGCGGTCTAAGGTGGAGCACGTTTGCCCATGAGGTGCCTATTCACTCTTGTCTTAAAGAGACCCAGGTTGTAATTGGAAGGAAATAATTTCGACTCCTTTGCGTGCCACAAGTATGTGACAATTAAAATAAAACCCACCTTCCATTTAAAAAAATCCATTAATAAATTATATTTTCCTCTTCTGAAGCCCGGCAAAGGAGAGGAAATAATAATTCCCGTAGAATCCTTTGTTCTCGCTGTGGTTGTTTTTCCTTTCTCACTTCATTTAGCTTCTTTCTTCTGGATATTTTTATTATAGCTTCATTTCTCAGTTTTAATTTCTTCCAACAGTAGCTGTGCTTTTATACTTATGTCGTTTTTATAAGTTTGCTCTTCTTACTTTGTTACAATGAGAAGGGTAGTACTTAACTTACTCGTGTATATCTATGCCGCAACTTATATTTGTTTGTTTGACTTCTTAGTTTAGACTGTGGTTTAGATAACTGCAACATCTGTCCAAAATGGGTAATAACAAACGTTTGTAAGATTAATCGCTTGCACTGCAGTCAAGTTCACAATGGAAAAACAATAAAACGGTGACCAAACGCTGAAATTCTTTTTATAATTGTAGATTACGAAATCATAACATTTATGTTAATTATCTCGGGAAATCGCGGAAAACCGCAAATATCTAACATGTAGGTATAGTATTTTCTCTATATATTGTTTTATGATATTGAGTATTGAGACGAGCAAGTCGTTCGCCTGATTGTAAGCGCCACGCCTGCCCATAACAATGGCAGTGCGACCTAGAAATTTGAATACCGTAAATTTGAATACTGTGTAGCACTGCATTGCGCTCATCACCCCGAGTCATAAGATATATTTAGTCTCATATATGCTCAGTAATTTCGCTGGCTATAATGTCTTCCGGAACACAGTAATGCTTGCGCATATAATCATCTTTTTCAAATTTTTATATCTCTGAGAACTGAGAACGCTCATAAGAATCGAATTACCACAGCATTTTACCGAAATTCATTCGATATAGCGAACATGGCGTGGAGTTAACCTGTAGCCTGCTTGGTGAGAATGGCTGCGGCCTGAGAAAGCCAACACGTCCGCTGAAACTTGACGCTGGCGTCGATGGTCGGGTGTCGGGTGTCAGTCAACATGCTACCAGATAACCAGACGGGCGTACAAGTACAAGTTCTGCAACATAACGACACCGAGGAAAATATGGATGGGTGAAGATCTAACCTCTAAAGAAATAGGGAAAGTTTCACCAACTGGATGAAAGAGAGAACACTATCGAGGGAGCCCAAGCTAGACGAAGGGTGATGTGAAGTCCGTTTATCTTATAGATTTACCTATGTTATATCTACGTAAATTATGATGCTCTAGTTCTTAGCCAGTTTGTTGATTCGGTTTGTCCGACTCGAGGTCAATCAAAAATAAAATAAGTGCATAATATTTTCTCCAAAAATAAAGCGACGTTTTCATCCCACAAATATTGCCATAAATCGCCACCCGGCTGCTTTAATAACATTTTATCATCGCGTAGTATAAAATGCCAACTTTAATGAAATATGCATGGAGGAGCATCATAAAACCGGCTTAACGCCCTTCTTAGAAACAGGAACGCGAAGTCAATAAGAAAAATTCAAGATACTTCGTAGAAGATACTGTACGTAAAAGAAAAGAGAATTAAAAGAATTGAAAAGCTTTCAGGCAGGCTAAGGGCTGAGCCAGGCTAGCATGAGACTGTTCGGCTCGAAACTCTAAAGCCCCATTGAAGTTCGTAGCTAAAAGGGTTTTAACGGACGACTGGCCCACAAAGGACGGCCGTTGGGAGCGCCAAATGGTTCCGTCTGTCGCTGAAACCCTTCTGTAAGCCTTGGCATAATCCTACGCAAAACCGGTCTCCGTCCTATCGACACGGGCCAAAAGGATTCGAGATATGGAATAAATTGGAGCGGGAGGGCGCGGAAATCGCGCAATCAGTGATATTCCGAGCCATTAGCGCGGCGCTCGAGCCAAATCCACTGCAGCCGGCCCCCCGCACAGCTTAAAAAATATCTGTGGAAAAATACAGCCGGAATTTTAGTATCGATCTTAATTTCAAGCGGTCTAGCGAATCTATCGGCTGCGAATCACCAGCAAAAGTAGCGGGAAAACAGAATAATGGTCGCGATGCGTTCTCGATTTATATTCGCACATAACTTTTGGAATTCATTATAAGTTTGATGTTGCTACACTAATTGAATGAATGGTATTTTACGGTTTAGAGAGGTGGAGCGGCAACGCCGCGTGGCGCCCGCCCGCACTGCACGAGCTGGCAACACGGCGCCATCGTATCCGTCGGTGTAGTCAGTGCGGCAACGCCTCGCCCGGCCCGCGAGGAACGGCAACGTCGCCATCTGATTCAGCACTTCACATTCAGGATTCTAGATTCTAGAGTCGAGAAAGATAAACTTGGTAATCTTGGTGTAGCTATTATTATGTATACCTAGTTGGTATATGGTAGAATTAGAAGGGTATTTGTAGATACGCACATTGCGCCCTAACTATACATACTTTTAGTTATTTCGTAGAACTTTGTTTCAGAGATAAATAAAGATCTATGACGCCGCAATAAGACTGCTAATGCATAGATGAAAGATGATTAATGATTTAAGTTTAGACATCTCTGATACAGCAACGTTGTTTACTATGTATACCTATTAATTAGTTATAAGTGAAGTTCTCATTTATTTATTTTTTTATATCACTGAAAAACAGAAGTGAAACTAACGCAACTTGGCACAATTATGGATTTATAAAAATACCTACCTATATAATATTTTTTTAGGTATATGATAGGTTAGGTAATACATTATTTCATATTTGTGTATCTTTTCTAGGATTTTGATAAGACAGGTAATGAACTCGTATCGGATAACATGCAATGTGTCTAAATAGAGTTAATAATAGGTAGTAACTACTAGTAAACAGGTATATAAGTAATGTATTTCTTGAATCACACTTTATATTCAATGGTTCATTCCGTATTTCTCCGAGGTAACCATCTTATATTGACGTTCCTCTTGTCACAGAATAAGTAATTTAATTGTAGAAGTACTCCTAGGCAAGAAATTACCTACAGTAAAATCATTTCTAGTCGAAGGATATACCGAACTACAATGTTAGCCATTTAGTACACAAAATGAACAACTACCTTTATAAACTAAAATGGAAATGCAATTCTGTAAGTTTCTTTAGTGTTGTTATAATATATAACATAGCATTTATAGATAATATCGCCAGATGTGGCCGGTACCTTCTGTGCCGGTACATAGACGGAGTTTTAAATAAAAAAAAAAAAATAACGCCCAACGATCACATGACATAGATCCTGGCCCCTAACTAGGATTGCCTGTATCTAGGGAACCAGGAACTATGAAGACCATGGTGCCACAATACACACGAAACGAATGCTTGCGCTTTTCTGTGCACAAATATTTGTCCCGCTAGAATAGAACCCGCAACCTCAGTGGTGTATAAGCCACTACACTACACCACAGAGTATACGTGGCTATACAATGTTTAATCAAGGCTTGCAGTTCAATCGCCTCGCCTAGATTGTACTACGATTTGTGCACTAGGCACCATGGCATTTAATGTTATGGACCCATGGTCTAAAAAACCCTGACACAAATATAGTGCATAAAAGATCCTTGCAATGGCGGTTATTTATAGCCTGGCAGTACCGTCAACATCAGTTTAGCACCAAATCGCAATAATGTTTTCAATAACTACGTGTTGAGTGAAGCAAAATGTCAAACTTGTTATTGTGACATGGAACTAAAACGTACGGTAGGCTGTTAGTTGCGATTTATACAGCGTAGTGTACACAAAGTACAGAGAGTGCAGAGTGCAGGGGAGCGGAAAGATGCAAGATTCGCCGGCGGATGTGCATTGTGCTGTACGGTTGCGCTAAGTGGTGAGCACGATCCCTTCTACGGACTGCTGTGTACTTTGACCGCGGCTATGCTCGTGAAATACTTGATTATTCTCTTTGAGAGAAGGCCCGTGTCCTAGTGGGAAGTGGGGACGAAAGGGCATAGAAATTCACAGAATACCTAGTAATGGGTGATGCTTGGGAAATCCTCCGAAATTCTATTATTTAATTATTTATTTATTTTTTTACGCTCAATAGATCCACGTTTGGCCACTATCTCGCCTGATGTGAAGCGATGATGTGGCCTAAGATGAAGCACATAGAAGCACTAGAGAGAGACGGCAGTTGAGCGGCTGCTCAGACCCGTCTCCCCGATGGTTCACCGAACATCATCCCGGATCACGACTAGGTCGTTTGACGGCATGGCTTTGTTCGGTGGGTGGTATTACAACCACGGCCAGAGCCTACCACTCCAATAATTAATTTTTAGAAAAAAACTAAAACCGACTTCAATGTATCTTCGAAGTCCAAGGTCACATATCGATGAAATTTATATGGGATCACTTCGTAGCTATACTGAACACGACGCAAAAAGAATTTTTCAAATCGGTTCATAAATGACGGAGTTCTGAGATAACAAACATAAAAAAAAAAAAAATACAATCGAACAGAGAACCTCCTCCTTTTTTGAAGTCGGTTAAAAAATATTTAATTCGCCCGTTTGGGCAGGCTAAAGTCTCTAGGACCAAACCGCCTCGTCTTACGTGGTTTTTATTTGATAGTTTAACATTCCTAATCCTAGATAAGTAATATAAGTATAGAGTATTGGGACGACTAGAGAAAACAAGTTAGTAGATTCTCTTTAGAATAGAAATTTCTATTCTTTTGCATTTTTTAGCAATCAGTCGTAGGTAGTTTAACACGCTTACCATCAGGCGAACGACTTGTTCGTCTCATCAGTCTATATAAAATAAATGTTTAAGTGCGATCGTAAAAATAATTATAAGTAATAAACACCTACTAGGTACCTAATACCTAAGTAGTTATTGATTATTACCTGTCTAGGTAGGTTGTCTGGTGAGATTGTTTATTAGCGATAAGACCGCTCATTGTATGTATATATATTTTTTAAGTTAATTTGTTCTTTATTATTATTTGGTGTAGAATAGAATAGAATAGAATTACTCTTTATTGTAACACCAAAATACAGAAATAATTAAAAATTAAAATAACAACTAACTTAATAATAGTGTCACAATGGGCGGTCTTATCGCTCAAAGCGTTTACTTACAATAATACTCGTAATACTCTTCCCTGTAGCCCGCGGTATGTGCCACTATTATTAACAAAATAAGTAAAGATTGAAAGATCAAGTTGCTTTACCTATACTATACCTACTAGGTAGTGCTACTTTCACTTAATGAATGTGCTTTTCCCGACACTTGTCAAGGTCGATTCACACAGCACCCCACACTTATTTAGAGCTGGCACAAATTAATGTAACCCATAAACAAAAGAAGAAAACAATTCAGCGAGCGAAACGTAAAAAGGCGCCTGTTGCCCCCTCCGCTCCGTACGAAGTGGGTCGGCCGGCAACGTCGCATAGCGGTATTGCGGAGCGGCAACGCCGCGCGCCCGGCGACGTTGCCACGTTTATACCTACATCGATACGTTAGGTATTTTCAACAAAGTTGTTTCGCACGTACAATTTATAGTCTCGGCTCCTTAAAATTGCTTGGATAATATTGCAAAATAAAAATGGTCTTAATTTTGCAATGATGTTGTTTATCTTAATCATCAATATCGTCAATCAGTCCATTGTTTCCACTGCTTGGAAAAGTGACGTTTGTAGTCATTTTCCACTATGCGGGTCTTGTGTGTCTCTCTGTGGTGTGAAATTGTGAACATGCCAAAATTGCCAACACATCAAAATTTTGTTTTTTGGTTATGCTAATTTCACCGATTTATGTTTACCTCGACACGCACATAGACTACCACAGAATAATTACAAAGTACAAGAAGTGCTACCAATCTAGTATTGGTTTATTAACCTGGGATTCGATCTCAATTGCAATGGAATGCCACGTGTATACTCGGCTACTCTAGCTCTGTAAATCGTTGTTTATGGGTCTGCTATGAAGCTCATTCTGAGAGTTTCGAGATTCCTAATTGTTTGTTAACCACTTTTATTACCCCATAAATATCTACTTAGGTAGGTAGGTAGTGTAGGTACCTATTGTAATGACTTGATATTTCTTTATTACCCGTATTACCTTATAATAGAATAGATTAAAAGTTCATACGTACCTATACCTACCTATACTAAGTAGGTACCTATCCGCTATCGGGAACGAAATTCCAAACATTTCAGTATTTCCATATAAGTACCCCACAAAGTTATTAGCTCGTAAAAATATTTTATTAACTGCCGGCTGCAAAAACAAAATATTCCATCTGCATATTTTAGCGCATCAAAGTTTTAGCATACGCGAAAAGTGCATTCACAAATAGGTTGCAAAAAAGTATTTTGCCGCACCGGACCGGTCGCGAGCTGGCAACGCCTCACCGCGTGCACGACGCGAGTTGGCAACGCCTCTCGCAGTCACTCCGTCTATTGTCAATGTTGAAAAGAGCGATCAGAGAGAGGCGGTGCAATGCAGTTACAGAACTATTAATTATTCTGTGACAGAACAGATCCCATGGGGGCACAAAACTGACTGGTTGCTATCTAGGTATTTAATAATATAGGTACTATAAATAGGTACCTTTAATTGAAAATTAAAAGGCTATTAATAATTTATATGTAAGTCTTGGAAAAACCTGTCTTCAAGTCGTCTTCAAGTGTTTTATCTTAGTAAGTAATCGACGAAATCATCAAAAACATGCAACAATTACAAGTTGAAGAAGTACGTAGGTAGGTAGGTAGGTACCTAAGTCACAGATTACTTCATAGTTACAGGTAATGAAAGTACTTAAGTGCCATTGTTTACTATCTAATTTTTAATATCTGTAGACCTGTAGATATCTAAACTACCTAACTGCACTGAAATTCTTCATTAACAGACTTTGATAGTAGCTCTAATCAATGTCAATCACCGCGTGATTCCTACTCGATGTAGCTTTCTACTGGGTTACCTACCTTTAGCCACCTATATAAACGCAGAATTATGATAGTACTAGTACCCAACTCAACCTAACCACAGTCTAGTAAATGATTTAACAGGCTGTGCTAAATCTATAAGTACTGTTTATAACAGAGATCGCCGTGGAATCGACGCACGTCGTAATGACGTTCTCTCAATGCGTAGGACGTACAAAATAGATACATGTCTGTCCCAGAAGGTAAAAACTACTGTATCTACCTACTACCTATACATACGAATAAAAATTATCGTGTTCCTGGTTAAGATCGTCGACCGCATCGTCGCTTACCATCAGGTGGCATAGTGGTCAAACGCAAGCCAATTACCAATAAAAAAAAGAAACTTCGTCTGTGTTATTTTGGGTCTATGCGTTGTTTTATCATTCTAAGATTTATCACATTTCCGCATCGCAGTCGGCAGTTGGGTTGCTTACGACGCGATGCGATGGACGACAGCCCCGACAAAGCACGCGATGTGCCGCGCGCCCGTCTGTCGCAATACCGCGAGACGCGCGACCGCGCCCGCTGCCGGGCGTGCGCAGAGTCGCAGACAATCTTACGCCAGGCCGCAGTAGAGTGCGACGCGTCGCGGGGATCGCGCGTTCGTTTATTCAAAACTTTTTCGGTTGCATTCTCGTTACGAAAGGAAGTAGCCAAGACCTTTATCGATCTTGCGTGTCGCAACGGGGTTTTCGCGTTTCGTCGCAGTTACAACGAGTTGTTATCGATACTGGTTTCATTGACGAGCATTCGACTCTTTTAGATTTTTCGTCGCACGATTGCAACCATACTCGACTTTTTAAAACGGCCATTTTGTCGCAACTTTTTTAACACGGACAGTCCGTCTACGGTAAAATCAACAAATGCTGAACTAAAATAACAAAATGGTGTTAACTTTCCATCCCGTTAAATTTATTGAGGAGGTGAAGGCACGGCCAGGGTTGTACGACCCTGATCACACCATAGACCGGTCCGAGAAGCTAGGCCTGTGGAAGCAGGTGGGGGCAGCCCTGTTCCCAGACTGGAATACGTATAGTAAAGCCACTTCTTATGACCGAGGTAAGCACTCGAAAATTCCATCTTCGGGAATTTTTAAACGATCTAGAAAACTTTCCATCGGAAACGTCCGTTTTTAACAACGAAATTGCTTTGCTATAAGGTTGAAAATCCTTAGTATATTTCCGTGTGACGATTCCGAATCCGATAGGAAAACGCCTGAATCCTATAAAAGGCCTTTCGACTGAAATTAACCTATAATATAATAAGTACACACATAGGTAATTAGGCAGGCGTGGTCCCTACCATCAGGCGAACGACCCGCTCGTCTCATCACTTAGTTCCATAAAAAGATACGCTTTACGTATATCTACATTTCTTTTTGGCTGCAGTTCAACCGTCAAAACATATGCGTCATTTCCTTTCAATGGCGCAAACGCAAAGTTATCGCAAATTATCACGAAAACGCCGCCATATTTCGCCGCACTTATCTGCAACCTCGACATTGACCGTGATATTACTGCCTTCACTTCACATTAAGGATATAAATAACGCACTGGGCGTTTGTTAAAAAATTCCATTCAAGTGCAACTTTGCGAAATATCATGATAGCATCGTACCAGTCGTACTCATAACTGTCATAAAGGAGAAAGTAATAAAGTAGCGACGTACGTATGGGTCCGCATGCTTGACGGGTGGTTTGATTCGTCTGTGCGGCCTTGGTGCGACCCTGGATTTTTCCTTATTTTAACTCTGTCCAAATTACAGACACGTACCTAGGTATTGGGTGTGTCCCGTAATAAGCTGAATATGATAAAAAAAAATCCCAACCATCACGATATAGATCTTGGCCTCTAACTAGGATTCCCTGTATCTAGGGAACCAGGAACTAAGAGGTCTAAGGTCCCAAGACATGAAACAATTGCGTTTTTTTTCTGTGAGCAAACATTTGTCCCGTAGCGGGAATCGAACACACAACCTCAGTGGTGTATGAGATTTGAACCAACCTGCCCAACCACTACACCACAGAGGCAGTCAAACAACAAAATAAGTACAAACTTACGAAACATTCATAATAAAAAAGCACGAAATAAATAACTAATACGTGTTAACTGGTATCTTGCTCAAAAAAAAAATATATTTTTAATTTTTTTTTCTCCAGTACTTCAGCTCCAGAAGAAATGGCGTTCGTTCCGCGACGCGTACAATCGTGAGCTGCGGCTGCGGAAGTCGGACCCGAACCGCAGTCGTAAGGTCTACCGATACTTCAAGAAGATGTCGTTTTTGGGCGGCTTCGAAGGACCCTTGAGTCCTACAGAGTAAGTTTCGAACCGACGACGTAACATGTAACAGGTTTTAAAAATAAATATACAATACTACAGCGACATTAAAAAAATTAAAAAGTTGTCTAACAGAACAGAAGAAACGAGATGTCAGATCACACACTTGTCATCGTAGACTGAGAAACACTAATCAGAGAAAGCTCTCTTGCTTTTCTCTTCTTTTGCTTTCTCTGTTTAGGCTTGTCGCATATAAAACTGCCCCTTTTATTTCTCAACGAAGACTAAAAAACAACGTCCTCTTTGGGTAAATTTTAGGTGCATGAGCCAGTTTTGTCACACGAATCTAAAGTAAGCCATGCTAAAATATACTAGGAACTGGTAACGGACAACATTGAAAACAAAGTTGCATATTTATCAGAAAAAAGACGTGGGCATATATGTGATTAATTTACTCTAGATTCCACATGGCGGCTGCTTTTAAGTGCATTTACGATATTTGACCAGCTAGATATTCAAGGAGTCGTCCTAAAAAGATTCTTGCAGGACCGGTTCCCTTTCACACTGCATATGTTAATCACTCGTTAGCTGCTAGGACCGCTACATTTAAAATTCCATTCAATACATTGATGTTCCAAAGTTTCATAAAAATTGCGGACAGTCAGTTCGAAGTTTAGACTACTTTTCATGGCTGACATTCGGCCTATTTGTTATTAATGATACGTGTTCCCGTGTCACCCTCTTTTTACGCTCTACTTACTCCCCTTTATATACCCTCAATGCTTTAGCGAATATAGAAGTAAAAATACTATAGAAGAGCACCGAATGAATAATTTCTGGAATGTTCAGTAGGAAGCATCGCTGTTTATGTGAATACATTTTAGATTCCTTATTTCAGAGATTCTGGCGAAGACGATGATCAGAAACTGCTGTATCCAATGCACGAACTCCCGTATAAAGATGACAATAGCATCGCAGGAGAAGAACCATCGAGATCATCACCACCACCAGTAAAGAAAATTAAAAAGAAGAAACGCAAGAGAGATAATTCGGAGTCCATACAACCCCCGGAAGAATACGAAATGCCAATGCCAATGTTTTCCGCAGAAATAACAGATAACGACTGCGACAATGACAGACTGTTCCTAATGTCGTTTGCGCCGGAAATGAGGCAATTACCCGTCAATATAAAGATGTGGGCACGGGCGCAAATAGCGAATATAATGCAGGAGGCAGTAAACAGCCACTTCAATAATACCATGCCGAGGTCTATGACAGAACAGAGATACTCGGTTAAACGGCAGAACCTTGATATGTCTGAGTGATGAATATATGTAAATGTTTTGAGCTTCTTTCTGAAACTGGTCTCTCGTTGATTGGTGCAATTCTCGATAGTTCAGTTTTGCTTTGATTCATCAAACATCACGAAAAAAAGCTCTCCTTTAAGAAACTTGCCAAGTTCAACAAGCGAAACGTAATCTAATACAGGAGATGGCCAATATCCAAGTCTGCAGACGAAGAAATCCTTTACTGAAGTTTGTTATTGTAGTTGCCAAAAGTTTATGAATCATGTTTTTGTTTATCTCTTTAATTTTTGAGTCCTGCTTGGAAGAGTTATTTTGAAATGTAAACAACGCTAAAATTACCTACGGGAATTTGTTATTAATTTATGGTTATTTATGTGATTTTCATGTTTCGTTAAATGTGTAATAAAGTTAAACCACCTGAATATTAAGTATATTTTTACCTCTTCTATTCTCGAAATAATATCGTTTACCTGTAACAAGAAAATATTTTAATGATAAAATTCAAAAATCCCTGCACTAGTAGTATCACACAGAAGACTTAATAGAACACTAGTAGTCAGATGAAAATGAATTGCAAACAATATCAAAACAAAGCATTAATATGTAAAAAGCTAGTTCTATACATCTGAGCTCTCATCCTCCCCATCATTGTAATAGAAATAAATGCAAACTCCGAAACAGCAGTTTCAGGCTAAACTTCAAACACTAAATTCTAAAGTTCAGCAATTATTCGTTAACTTTAGCAACAACTCTCAGCTCTCGTTTCCTCAGCGGAGATTGCGCTGGAAAAATATGTAAGCCAGTTTCTACGGTTCCGTAGCCCAATAAGGAACCCTTTTAGGATAGTTCCGTAGTAACATGAGGATAACCTTTACAGACTCAAAACTACTACAGTTATGATCGTAAGTACATAAAGTTTTGTTTGGATACTAGACATTGTTTGCATTACATCTATTTTAAAAATAAAGTAAGTAAAGTATATTTTATTTTCTATTTTTATACATCACTTCTATCAGCTGTACTGTTTGCGAGATGTTCCTACTCTGCCAAAGTCGCCAACAATGTCACTCCCAACCCCAACCGCCTAGATTTGCAAACTACTCCGCATGCCCCAAAACTACAATAGGACTTTCTTAGTCTTGAGAATTTAGAATTCATTCAATGCAGATACAAGAATAACGTAGCGGTACTCTGAAGAAGAAACGAAGTGACAAATCTAAACAAGAAGAAGAAGCGAATTGACGAATTTGAACACAGATCGTAAATAATTTGTATGTTATCCTACTATGATCCGGGAGTTCCGAAACTGGTCCGCGTCGGCGGCGCCATATTTGTATGAAAAATGGTCGACTGCGGGCGCGCCGCGGATTTCTTGAACTCCCCTATATTTTAAATTACTAAATACTAACTAGGTACCTAGTCGTACATATATTAGCGAATATGATATGAATTATTTATACACAAAATTTGCTTTGTGTGGAAATTGTAGAAATAATAACTTAATCTGCCTGGCCCGGGTAAAGGGTTAGGTACATTACATAAGGTGAATTAGCTGGTATGGTAACTAAATAACTAACATTGGCAGAATGCACACACGTTACTGTGCCAAGTTCATTCAAAAATCTTCAAGGTCGGAAAAGGCGAAAGACAATCTCAACACGTCTGCTTTGTTTGGTCAATAAAATCAATCAGAATAACATTTACGCATCGAACAATTAAAATAGCTGGTAGTCAGGCAATAAACACGATAGTCAGACATCAGATAAACAAAATAAAAATTACAATAAAATTGATAAACGGTGCTCGAACGCGGCGTTGCCAGCTCGCGGCCGCACCGGCCCGCTGCGACGCCGCCGCGGCCCCGCTGCGTCACTCGGAGGCGAACGCGCGCGCGGACGACCGCTTCTCGGCCGCAGTGAAAACGCAGCTATTATTTTGTGCAAACATGACGTATTCCATGGACGTGGAGATGTTTATAAGTGAAGTGAAGAAATACCCAGAGATTTGGAACAACAACAGCGAGGACAGTAGGATTCCAGCCAGAAGGCATCAGGCATGGACAGAGATAGCAAGAGTATTTATGGACGACTTTGACGAATTAAACGACCTTGAAAAAACCGATGTTTGTAAGTACTTCTAGCATCGCAGGATCTCACAAAAACGACCTAAGTTGCAATGGTCAAAGTTTTTTGTTTTCTATGACTTCTTGATGTCAATGTGTCCCAAACAGGTTTAAGATAAAGCTACCTACCTAGATATAGTTAAGTTTTTTATATGTTATGATCTTAGATTATGAAGTAACTAAGTCTCAAGAAACTTTGAGAGTTCAAGTTTAGTTATAGTTCTTATACTTTGGCTACGTGTAGTGGGAATTAATATCGCGATCAGTTTAAAACTTGAGGAAATGAAAAAGGTTATTTAATTTTTTAAGTGTGCGATAGAATAAAGTACAAACTATAGAACGGAGGGTGAGAAAAAAAAAGGAAATCACAAGATTTTCTTAAATTACGTGTTCAATGTATCGAACTCAATTGATAAACGTCTTTATAAAATTTAACTTTAATTATAATACTTTTTTTAATAATGAAACTTTTTCTTAACGTAATAAATTGATGCGATTGATTTTTACAGAAAGTACCTACAAGCGTATCGATTCTTCAACCGTAAATACATTTCAAGATTAGTGCATTGTTACCTGTTAAAAAAATGGTTTGTTTCACTTGGTCCCGACAAGGTCGACCCAAGTTAGACAACTTTTTTTAAATTCAATATACCTTACCGTCTTACCCGCTGTGGATATAACGAGCTAGCTGTAAATGACGAATTTTTTTTTTAAAACAAGTTTACCAACAATGTCTCTGCCGACCTTGCATGCCTTAAGTATTCTGTGGCTAGGGTCGAAACTACGCTTAACTGCATAATTGAACTAAGGGCCGTACTTACGAACTTCCGGTCATTAAGTGCCCACGACTGAAGGCTGTGCAGCCTTCACCTATACTATACTTAGAGAACCTTGATACTTGTACTTTTACACCATCAAGAGATATGGCAATTTTGCTGTCTAAAATCTAAATATGGCCAGCGAAATTACTGGGCATATGAGACTTAATATCTAATGTCTCGGGGTGATAAGCGCAATGCAGTGCTACGCAGTGCTTTTTGTGGTATTTAAAGTTCTGGGTGGCACTGCAATTGCTATGGTCAGGCGTGGCGCTTACCATCAGACGAATGACTAGCTCGTCTCATTAATCAAACCCATAAAAATAATGTTTGTATCCGATATATGTGTAGTATAGGTAGGTTCAAGTCGAGACATTAAACTTTTCTTCCGCCCATTTTCTGCATTACAGATTTATAGAGTGCGCTTGTTACAGACAAAAAACTCCAAGGCAAATGGCGCAACATCCGAGACTCCTACGTGCGCCACAAACGAAGGAACTACGGCGTCACGAAGAAAGGTTACATTTACGCAAAGCTACTGGCATTTTTAGAAGACCAGTACAAGACTAGCCAATCAGGCAGCGACGCGGAAGTGTTACAAAATGAAGGAGACGATACCTGGCCAAGCGATGCCGACGACGAAACCAAACTTAGAAAGATATTGTATAAGTCTGGATTCGAAAAAGACGAGCCCCTTGTCCATTGGCCGAACGTAGACGAAGAGCCCAGTAAAAAGAAACGAAAGAAGAGGTCCAGCAAAAAAGAAACGCAGATAGATTTTGTCGAAACGAACTTCAATGAAGCGTCCTGTAGTTTCACCAACGATGATGAGGACAAGTCGTTTTTCATTTCTCTATTACCCGCAGTAAGAGAGTTCGACATGGATCAGAAGCTAGAATTCCGTAGTGATCTTATTAAACTAGTGAAGCAATATAGGAAAAACGGGCATGGTTTTAATGTTAAAAAAGATTCCGACTGATAGTATTTTATTACTTAGACATTTAGTAGTAACAAATTGTAGGTTTACGATCATTCCAATGTAATTATTAAGACTTGATTAAACTTGCTGTTAATATTTTGTACTGATATTTGTTTCCTTGTATCCAACATCAACATTAGATAAGTGGGTATTTTAAGTACTACTTACCATAATCTTTAGTATTATAAAGATAATAATTATATATCTATGTCGCCTGATGTGAAGCGATGATGTGGCCTAAGATGGAGCACATAGATCTAGAGAGAGACGGCAGTTGAGCGGCTGCTCAGACCCGTCTCCCCGATGGTTCACCGAACAACATCCTGAATCACGACTGGGTCGCTTGACGGCTTGGCTTTGTTCGGTGGGTGCTTCAACCACGGCCAGAGCCTACCACAAAGCGCGTAAGCGGGTTTCATCACGATGTTTTCGTTCATCGTTTTAGAGCGAGCGTGCAGAATATCTAAGTAGATCGGCATTTAGATACCTCTATACCTATTTGGATCATTGTAAATCAGGCCGCCAGATTCCAAAATCAGAATGAGATGTCTCAATGATAGATCTATTGAGACTTGATCCAATTTTAAAACATGCCACACTCTAACTTAACATTGACAAGGTTACGCAGTTTCGACTGCAATCCCTGTCTAGAATTGTATTATAGTAGAAATAATGCAATGAAATTGCATAGGATAGGAGTAGGAGCGTACCTAGTAGAAGTTTCGAACGCTTTGGCCTTCAAACCGAAGCGAGCGGCAATCAAAACGATTATGTTCAGAATCGCTTAGAATGTGCTGGTTGTTCGTCTATCGGCAGGCTTACAGATTTGCTTTATTCGAGTATTATCAAACCGATTCATTCTAAATAGGTATTCGGATAGATATTAATAGTCCCTAATATTAATAGATATTAATAATAGCTTTTCTAAGTCCGACCAGGCTCTAAACTTCTAAAGAATAAGGTCTAACGAGAGCAACCCAATTCAATGATCCAGTTCCTACCTTGTAGTATAGTAGTAGGTAGTAAAATAACATAAAAACATAGAGGTACCTTATTATTATGTAAGAATATAACCATTAAACATCTTAATTACCTATAAATCCTCTAATAAGTAGGTACCTATTTTTGAAAATAGGTACAAGGCAAAAGCTTGTCCGAAATTAGGCGCTTCTATTGCCTACAGCTACGACAGAAAGGTTCCAGTTATTCAAATAATTCCAAGAATTCGGCCTTATTTACTTTAGAGAAGGTCGGGACTTGGAAGTTCTAAAGAGGTTTTTTTTTCTATATCAACACTGAGGGATTTAATACAACTGAAAAAATCAATAGGGAAATAGGTAGATTCAATGTAATTTTAAATGTTATTGTAGCTGATGTAGCTACCTACTTTGAATAAAAACAAGAGACGTGACAGGATATATGTACAATTACGTGTCGCAATGCGCTCAGATTTCATTGCTATTTCTGATATAGCAACCCAAGAACGCGATTACTAGCATGAGCTGCGATTAACAGCAACAAGTCATAATAACACAGTACAGTCACTTGACTGTTGTTACAATAATCTATCTAAATAATGGCGCGAGCTGGCAACGCCGCGAGAAAGTAGCGGCGCGGCAACATGGCGCGATCGATAGACCGAGGGGCGGCGGCGGGGAGCGGGGCGTGCGGTTGACCCTTCCGATTACGCTATACCTACATTATATACATGTAGATTTATAGATGTAGTGTTGTGTTATTGTGAATGCTATATCATCGCGCGCACGTGGTTTTAGTTGACGTACTTATTAAAGCCATTTGGAACGTTAAAACAGGTTATCTTAAAAAGAATTTGGTCTCTCTTGCACGTACTTAATACGTAGACTACGTTTTAATAAACTGAGGGGCGACATTTAGTCATGATTATGCAATTTCGTAATTGCGAGCACTTACCTACCTACTTTAAGACATGAAATAATCATGGTTCGAGACTTAGGCCTCTAGTCTTATCGTGTTACATATTTTATTGCAGATAGGTAAACTAAGTAAATGATAAGAGTTTGTAGATTGAATAGGTTGGTTCAATAATTTAGAAACGAAGTTTATCGGGCGAACGACATGCTCGTCTCGGCTTAGAAGTCGGCGGGTCTTGCTGTGACGACGTAGGAATTAATTTTGATGCATTGCTTGCTCTTTATCAACATCTTAATAATTTAATATAAATATATATTTAATAATTTATTTCACTACATTATAATTAAATTAAAGCTCTCATTATAATAATGTCAAATGTTGGAAAATTTCGAAATGAGATTGGTAATAAAAGCTTGGAATATTTGGCGAACTGGTTTTAGATATTAAATTGAGACTCCAAAGCTGCCATTTTGAGAGCCATTAAAACTTAACGTTTCAGAGAAATGACGATACTTAGGTACCTAAATAGGTACCTGTTCTCCTTTCGAGTTTTTCTTTCAGGACCTACATGACTTTTACTTTTTTTTTTATTTATTCAAGAATCAGCAAACAGTTTCACTAGTAACTTAAATTACAAACTTAATAATTAAAAATCTTAATATGTTGTATGTTGAGATTAAGACAACAACATAATATTTTTAATGTGAATAATATGCATAGTATATACTTATTTATATTTTTAGCCCCATAAAGATACCCTATATTCTAACATTTTATTCTGTTCTGCATTCTTCGTCACGACTATAAGAAAACAAAATGAAAAACTTGGTTGAGAAAAACCACCAAAATGACAAAATGGAGAAGTCATCTTTCTAGAACATTACAGCAGCCAAAAGCTGGGCAGAATATAAAATAACTAGAGCGCAAAACGTTGGGGTTCGTTTGACGCGGAACATAAGCGGTTTTTACCTAATAATATAATTTTCTTTCGCATTTTCCTTATGCAAGTATTGCAGCAGTAGGTACTAAGCCTTCACTAGACTGTGGCACTACCAACGGACTATCAGCATTAATCAGTAGGTCGGCATTCAGCATAGAGAAAGAAGGAAGAATCGATTCGAGAATTACATTACATTTACAAACCTATGGTTTCAATGACGCAGAGAGACTGCTATAATACGATCCGTCCTAGTTCCCAGTAGAGACTAGCAAACAATCTGTGACATCAGAGCAACTGCTAACTAAACTATACCTAACTGATTGCTCTGCATAATCTGTGACTACAGTCAATAGAAAAGTAACTGCTGTACAATCTGTGACTTCAGTTTCGTAAACACAAAACACGGATGACTAAGCCAATGGAGAGCGCATGCAAACGTATTGAGAATCTATTGAACTGAAACGCAAGCCAAAATCTAGATGGCAATATTTTTTTCGTAGCTGCAAAATGTAACGAAAGTAGTTCACATGAGGTCCAGTCTGTATATAAAAACTTAAACATAACTTATGACTGTGACTGGTACGTCAACACTAGCACAAACTGGTTCTTTAAACGATGCAAAAGACGGCGACGCGACGCTTTTGTAGTCTGCACTACACCCGACTGATTATATAGTGAGACACCGACTATTCTGTGATTCTGTGGCTTATAGAAGTGAGGACTAAACTGTGGCTTTATTCAGTGATCTCGTGAATATTCTGTGGTAGCTAGTTGTCACACTGCTAATGATACTGTGGTTGCAGCTGCATCTAGGCTATGACCCTCTCGCGGCGAGAATATTAAATGTCGACTATACATTGTAGATGCAAGGGTATCCATGCAGTGTGGGAAACATGTCGTGTCGGCGCAGACTAGGTGATAGATAGTTTAGGTTTTAGTGCATTATTTCTTCAATGATTTGCTAAATTGTGGTAAAAGGAAGATAAGCAGAAGGTAGTAGAGAGTAAAATAACAATGTACCGCCCGCCATGGAGGAGACTAAATGTAGTTGTTTTTTTGTACTGGTTGTAGGCTTGCTTTTCACCACTATGTCACCTGTTGGTAAGCGATGATGTGGTTGATCTAAGATGTAAAATACTTGCCTAGAAGATACCTGGTCACTCTCGATTTGAAGACTCCCAGGTTGTAGCTGTTCGTAAGACGAACGTGGCACCAAAACGCTTTGTTCGTACAGGAGGAATGTCTACCATGGTTGTAGGGATATGAATGTTCTCAAGCGAACGAGACTCGACTTGGTGAACATAGGAGCATGAAATTTATTATTTGGGCAGGGGAACCGTCTACTCATACACCGATCCCGATCGCTTTCAAACATGTCTTGTGATCGGTATTTGACGGTGGAATTGTCGAACTGTTCTACTCAAAGTCCGCGTCCCAATCCCTATCTCAATCACGATCGCTAAAAATGATCGATATTGCAGTTTGAAGGATGCTAACGCCTTCCAAATTTGAAATTGAAAGCGATCGGAATCGGTTTTCGAGTTACACGATTCCCACGATTTGCTGGTATCCTAGTTTGATGTTAGTACGATAGAGTTGCCCGGCGGGCGCCATCTTTGCTGACCTATGGGAATAATTTGTCCTATCCTACTCCGAATGCAATAAAAGTTATTAATGTTGGAGCAGATATACTGTCGGTCATTATGACCAGCTTTATGGGGCGTCGTTTATCTTTTGGCAAGGCTGTTCAGAAGATGCTCGATTTAGTACTTACATACATTACCAAACGTAATCCTGTGCTCAGGAGACTCAGGAGTCAGACAACGATCGAAATAGATGGTTTATTTTATGGTTTAGTTTTTATCAAGTCACTTTTTTGTTTGTCGGTTTGTCTGTCGCTCCGGGTGGAATCTTGCAACTCAAATTTCGAGCACTTCCCGATTAACTATCCGGCTGAAACTTTCTCACAAGGGTAGCTCACAATTCGATGACAATGCATTTATTGGCATGCAATGCCGACCTAACCTCAAAACGTGATTTTTATTAGATAATTTTTTAAACATGTCACTTTTTTGTTTTTTATTACGCATTTAAATGTAGTTTGATTGAATATCAACAGCTCGAACACTCTTGGAAGTGCATGATCTGATAAGAAAATAAACTTTCGCGCAGTCGACAGTGCATGGTATTCCGACATGTTTATTCATCGATAAGCCTACGAGCGTCAAAGAGTTCATGCTCTTCGATCTCATATGCTATGAGTACTTTACCTTATTCGAGCAAAAGGCATTCAATTTCGTGTATCTAATGGCTACTACGTATTTCTATGTATACTAATAATATAATTTTTAATTATTTTATTAATTTTCAATAAAAAGTTTAAATTGTATGTATGTTTGCTCAGGAACTACATGACCTCATACCACCGTCTCCATTCCATCATAGGACCAGACGCACGGCAATGCAACATCCATTTATGGTAGACATCCCTCCTGCACGAACAAAGCGTTTTGGTGCCTGTTCATCTTACGCATTGCCAACGCCTGTGTTTCCTGACAACTACAACCTGGGAGTCTTCAAATCGAGAGTGAACAGGTATCTTCTAGGTACGCGTGTTACATCTTAAACCACTTATCGCTTACCACCAGGTGAGATAGTGGTCAAACGCAAGCCTATAACCAGTAAAAAAAAAGATAAACTCTGGAACTACTGCTCCGATTCTAAAAATTCTTTCACTGATAGAAAACTACACTATCGAGAAACAAAGGCTATATTTTATTGAGTTGACTTGAACGAAGTCACGGGCGGTTGCTAGTCTTTAATTATACCATGCCGAAGACCTCAAACATGATCATAATCGGGACATTATCTACCTATCAGTTTCATACGGAAAGCCAACGTGAGTCAGAAGGTGGATGGCGCGATCGCGTGACCACGGCTGCCAGCCAGGGTATGTAGGTAGATGTAGGCTTACTTTTACATCAAATATGAGTCAGCTGATCTACTGTAATACGGTATATGATCATCATTTAGTTCAGTATTATAATGGACTAGATTTCTAGTCATTCTTTATCAGTTTTCTAGGTTATCTACAATAACGTCACCAATTCACCATGATCAATCAGGCTTTTACTCGTGGTAGGTCTCTCGTATGCCGTCGTAGGCCGTCTGGGTAGGTACCACAGCTTTTCCAGTTATTCTGCCGCCAAGCAGTAGTGCGCAAGCATTACTATGTTCCGGTTTGAAGGATAGCTCAAAACTGCATTGCGCTCATCACCCCAAAACATCAGATATAGTGTCATATGCCCAGTAATTTCGCTGGCTACAATGCCCTTCAAACCGGAAAACAGTAATGCTTGCGCACTACTGCTTGGCGACAGAATAACTGGCAAAACTGTGGTACCTACTCAGACGACCTCACGCAAGAAGTTGGAAGTGAGAATAATGAAAATTAACTTCCTACGTACGTGAATAAAGCTATTCAACGGCAATTAAGGTATCCTACTAATAAATGCGAAAGTTTATTAGGATAGATAGATGGATGGATGTATGTTTGTTACTCAATTACGCAAAAGAAGCGGAATGTTCCATGCCTCTTTGCCTTCTATGTAATTACTAACTTTATAGTATGCTTTTTTCATTAGAATATTTTTCACATGCAAATTTGAATCGATATTAGAGAGCGACTACAGCTGACGCAAGAGAAGAAAATCAATACATAGTGGCACATCGATCATCGCCAGCGTTGATTACACGATCTATCACTACTGTCTATGATCAAACATGAATCTGTTACCAGGGGTATTTATTGATGTTGTAGCTGCGCCCAACGGTTTCACCAGAGGTTTCCCGGAGTTGCTAGTACGATATTCAACATCAATCTTCAATGTTATTAAATATTATTTAACATTATTAAATATTAATATATATTATTATATTATATTATTATTATTTTCCAGAGAAAAAGGCAGTCGAATCCTTACATGGCACAGTAAGTAATTAATTTATTAATTAATCTACATTTCCAAGCAATCAAGCTACATCTATAAATGTATTTAGTTATTAACGACTGCGCAATAACGCCGAGTTTCTAACGAACCAACTTGATTCTCGAACTTTCTCCGCTTCTCTTACGATGCATAAAATAACTTTGACAATTACTTTTTATAAAATATATTCTGACTTGTTAAGGGCGAAGGCCGACTGAGGAATACCCATGAAAACTTTCTAGCAAGTTTGAAATTGGCACCAGTAGCCGTGACTGTACCTACCTAACGTAGGTATTGTATCATACTGTCTAACTTTTAAATGTAGTCTTTGGCAAAGTTTTTTACGTAAAAACATGTTTCAATTACAAAAGTATCTGTTTTTAATAAGTATGAGTCATGTTATCATGTTTGAGTACATGGATGATGGAATATGAATGCAATAAATTAATTAGGTATGTTTTAGTAGGTAGGTAGTTAGGTACCCTCGGTACCCCCCTGTATTTTTTATTTTAAGAACAGAGATGTAATGGATCTTACTTATGTTGTATTTATTTTTACTAGCTGTACCAGGCATGCGTTGCAATGCCACATTTATTTTTATTTATATATTTTTTGTGCCTGGATCCCTCGCGGGCTTATACAGAACCCATCACATTTTCATCAGAATCGGATCAATGGTTTAGGAACGCATCGAGGATAAACATACTAACATTATTTTTTTATTATATTTTACAAATTAAAATATTGATAAGTACTATGTTACTTTATTTTGCCTAGAAAGACCCGAGAAGTTTTGTTGTCGACTGTACATAATTAGCGTCAGATTGAAAAATAAGGCATATTAAAATAATGGGAGTTGGACGAGTCGCCCATTACATAATAAATTTTTACAAAAAAACAAAATCCGACTTCAATGTATCTACGAAGTCCAAGGTCAAATGTCGATGCCATTTATAAGGGACTACTTTGTAGCTATACTGAACCCAACGCAAAAAGAATTTTCCAAATCAATTCATAAATGACGGAGTTCTGAGGTAACAAACATAAAAAATTAAAAAATAATCGAACAGAGAACCTTCTCCTTTTTTGAAGTCGGTTAAAAATAAAGTTTTTCTACGTTGGCCGTCTCGTCCCAATGGTTCAAATCAAATCGACCAATCACCCAGATTTCGGACTCTCTGCCATCTAAATTTATTTGTACTAAATAATAATGACAAATCGGTTAGGTACATACACACACACAAGCATGATTTGCCGCATGTCATGACATCATCTGTCGGTAGGTACTTTCTTTGTTACACGTGCTATTTATGCATTTCTACGAACAATAGATTGTCACTATCAAACAAATAGGTATCATAGATATACATAACAAGGCTAGATAAGACATTGAGTCAGGTAGACTCCATTGAGCTCAATATTCGGGTGGATTGCACGAGTGAAATGACGCAAACTATGCAGTACACTACGCATGTTCGTAACACGATAAATAATAATAGCGGTGCACGGAGCGGCAACGCCCGCCACGCCGTCCGCGGCCGCGCACGGAGCGGCAACGCGCGCGATCGATGAAGCGCCAGGTTATCTCAGAGCCTGAACTTTGTATGATATATAGACATACGTAGTACATACCTTCCGAAGTTATGTGGTTTAGTTTGTACACAGCCAAATATATGTTTATAGGAAACTTGTTCCTATAAACATATATTACAAAAAGTGGTTTCGAAGAACTAATAGGTATCAAGTTTTGTAGCTTTTACAACAACAATTCGTCATAGGTGTACATACTTACATACTGGTATTAGATTAGGTACATAGGTACTTAAAATGTACTTATGTAGAACTGTCAAAAATATCTCCAGGAAGGCCAGTAAGTTTACATTCTGCAGATTACAGCCTGTTTTTCATTATGGCTTTTTTTTAAATGTACCTTCATAATATTGCTAGCGAAATTACTGGGCATTATGCGACTTAACAGCTAATTGTCTCAGGGTGACGAGAGCAGTGCAGCGCCGCGCAGGATTTCGCAAAACAAAGATCTGGGTGGTGCTGTTATTGTTATGAGCTGGCGTATTGCTTACCATCAGGCAAACGACTAGCTACTCTCGTCATGCAGTTACATAAAAAAAAATTGGGTCGCTAGTCGCTACCTATTAGGTACATAATATACAACTTAGATACATTTTTTATTATAAAAAATGAAATGGGTGACTAGATTTACGTATGAATCTAAGTACATACAGAAAATTTAATATAACATCCATAGAAATGGTTCGTGTTTTGGAATGATAACTAGGTCGTCTATTTAGGTAAGTACTAAACCACCAAGCATCTACCTACCTATTACCTATAGTCTTCTTTACACGTACCTACCTAGATATTTGTAAATACCTAGCTCACTACCTAAAATCGAGTACTCTGTGTACTGTGTATCTATTGAGTTAAATATCAAGACGTCATAAACCATAACACTTTCGTCCAAAAGAATGTTCACGTAATAAATAAATTTCGCTAACCGACACATTAAAGGTTAATTAATTCAATCCTTAACATCTACCTTCAAATTATAATAAGATCATTAAAAAACTGTCCATTTCTCCCAAAAAGCATTCCGGACAACTTTTAAACCAGTATGCAGAGCACATAAACAAGAAAAAAAGAAATAACAAGTTGAAGTGCCCTCACGTTTCCTTTTGCAGGCCCCCCAGCCAATTACTGCAAGAACAAAATTAACGTTGAACCTGTTTTAACGCATTTAATTGGAGGGCACCGTTACAGTACCTACTATAATTATGTACTTATACCTATATAATGAAGTCGAAAACACATTTACGTTTCTCGTCTTTCGAATTCGCAATACCAAACAAGAAGTTGAATTTTACAGCTCGGAGCGGCAACGCCTTGGCGCGGTTGTCAGCGAGCTGGCAACGCCGCATTCGCCTCCCCGTCTGCCTTGTGCGAGCTGGGATCAGCTGTGGGACAGTGTTTATGCTATCATTTATGTTACGTAGGTATAGGTATGTTGTTGGGCGTACTTGAAAGGGATGCTTCTCTGGGGCTTTATTTATTGCGTCCAACTTTTGCTGTAGTCGTTCATGTTTTCCTGCGAATTATGAGTATATATCGGCCAAGTGCGTTACGGCAACAAACTCCCAAGTAACTAGGTAATTATGTAGTTAAATTACTTACCTAGATATCTTAGATTTACTTACTTTTAAGTAAGTGTACCTAGCTCCGCTAATTACCTACACCAGAGCTCATAACAAAACAGCTACAGGTTTGGTTATAAAGACTAAAGTCTAAATCTTTTATTAACTAGGTACCTACATTTGCGGCGGTCTTTGTTTTCAGTCGTAACAGAAATTACAGTCCTTGAGCGGCCATTTCAGCTAACTGGTCTGGGGTAAGCCGGATCCGCCATTTTGAAATGGACTTGCACATTTACAAGCAGTGTCAAAATATTATGCAGTCGAGTATTTTAGCTCTGCTATTGATTTGGTTTCAATTTTGGTTGCTAACTAATAATAACGGGTTATTTATCTAATTATTTGTCTAACTAGTTGTCAAAATCTTATAGGTAACCAATACAATGTTATGTCGTATAACATGTTTCGGCAACGGCGCCGAAACATGTTATATCAAAATACCTATTATGCTTCTTATTATTATTCTCGTAGTACACATTCCACGATAATCACTTGATTACCTAATAATACTAGGTATGATATCTATTTACTACTATATTTTCCTCTTGTTCTTCATAACAGAAAGGTAATAAATCACAATTCGCAAGCACCTGAACGAATTGCTGAGTGGCCATTAATAAGGCTTCTCAAAGCAATTTAACATACATCACAATTTACATCTGTTGGCATTAGCAGCGAAACGACTTTGCCATAGGTACTATGTATACATGCGTCTTGTTTGTATTTTCATGAAAGTAGGTGAAATAAGTTTTTTTTTCAGGTCCCCAATTCACTATAACAACTTGGCGATTCCTTGCTTCGAAATCACGTCGATTCCTTCATTAATAAACGACATCTCTATGACGCATTCATATATTCATATATATGACGCGTCATAGAGAATACAAATTTCGCAGATGTCGTTTATTAATGAAGGAATCGACGTTTCCTCGAAGCAAGGAATCGCCAAGTTGTCATAGTGAATTATGTCCCAGTAGTTCTTATGCTACCACCATCATCATCGAAACACGTCAGTGCGATAACTGCCTTGTCATCTGGAGGCACGGTAGGACAGTAATGCGTAAGGCCCATTCAAGAAGAAACCAAATTTACATTAGCAGGTATCTAGGTACTTATATGCAATAAAATCTGCTCTATCAAAGACAAACTTGCAAATTTTAACTACACAGATAGAAATGCTCTCCACAAACAGGTGAAGGTAGCTACATAAAGCGTTCACGTATTATAGATAATAGGTAGGTATAAACAGCACATGATTACTATATAGCTGTAATATAATAATGTACCAGGAACGACCTACAAACATGATAAAAATGTGAATCATCCCTAGCGAGGACGCCATCTTGAATTAGAGAAGGTGCGCTAGCTGCGAACTGTTACTGAATGACATGGAGTAGGTATTTGAGTATTTCATTCTCTTATCTGGCGCAAGCACTTGTATTACTAAGTATTCTGTGGCGCAAGTCAAATTGATTTGCGCACTCATTCTCAGTACCTAAACTATTTGGTTTGACGACGTAAGCTTTATTTTACTAACCAAGCGTCCTAGCTACAAACTCTACCGAATTGTAGTCGGTAGAGATTTAAAAAAAAAATGGTTTCAGTAGGTACCTAAAAATCGATATTTGAAAACGAAATAGGTAAGAGAGAAATCTGTTAAACGTGGAGAAACCCTAGAATTATTCATATAACCTTGAAAGTTTGTAACTAACACATAGGAAACCTGTAAATACCTAAACGAAAACGAGCTAATTCAAGGTTTTGGAGTTAATACTCATTTTGTAGCTTACCTACACACCACAATATAGGACTTATTGAATTAATAATGTACCTATGGACTTAGTTTTTCGGCCTGACAGCTATCTCGTGAATTTCCGAAAGTTCATGGGAAATCTAGAAGCCAAGAGGTCGTAGTAACTAGTTACCTATTTGCCACTATACAACAATGTAGGTAGGTACCTACAATGTAAGCCTTTTATTTCTGCAGCCAAGCGCCGTTGGCAGCGGCCATGTTGGCGGATGCCAACGGCTTAGAGGAAGTAAAAAAGCTAGCTCCTGGCAAATGTCAGCTTAAGACATTACATTTAATCGCCTAGCCAGGAAGGGCTGGGCATGCAGCTTTTATGGCGAGAGAGGATATTTTTATTACGTTGATATTTCTACTATGTATAGGTACCAATAAAGTTATAAACCTTTTTATACCATTTCGATTTTTATGATATCAAATGGAATTTCGTGGTGACAGAGTGATGGCGATGCTTTTAACACGTTTAAATATGTTTATGATTGTTACTTTGTCTATTTAATAGTGGTTGGTTAGTACTCCCATGGGTCTAGATGAGGCATCTTGCTCAATCGAATACAGATTGCGTGAGACGGAGACTGTTTGAAACATTATTGAACACTTATAAATGTCTTTGCCATTAGGCACTTGTCACACCAGAGCCCAATTCACTATGACAACTTGGCGAAATCACGTCGATTCCTTCATTAACAAACTTACCTTTGTTAATGAAGGAATCAACGTGATTTCGCCTTTTGTGCCTTTCATTTTGTGACTATATAATTTTGTTAGGGTTCCGTACCCAAACGGTAAAACGGGATCCTATTACTAAGACTCCGCTATCCATCCGTCTGTCTGTCACCAGGCTGGCTCATGAACCGTGATAGTTAGACAGTTGAAATTTTCACAGATGATGTATTTCTGTTGCCGCTATAAAAACAAATACTAAAAAACAGAATAAAATATTTATTTAAGGGGGGCTCCCATACAACAAATGTGATTTTTTTTGCCGTTTTTATAGATAACTAGCGACCCGCCCCGGCTTCGCACGGTTATTATACATATAAACCTTTCTCTTCAATCACTCTATCTGTTAAAAAAAACCGCATCAAAATCCATTGCATAGTTTTAAAGATTTAAGCATACATAGGGATATAGGGACAGTGAAAGCGACTTTGTTTTATAATATGTAGTGATGGTACGGAGCCCTTCGTGCGCGAGTTCTTTGGCCGGTTTTGTAGTTAGGTAACTACCTAACCTAACTTACGAGTCTTACGACACAGTTCAAAAATGTTTAGAATATGCTCGAATTTATCGTTTAATCTCCGATGCCAACCTTAAGTCTGATACGGCTCAATTTATCCTCCAATGTCTTACAGACTTGGTTATCTGCGCAGTTGAATCTTAGAGCTAGACAGATATTTTGGAGTATATTCTCGAAATTCAGAGTTCAAATCTGTGCCTTTCAGCAATAATAGATACATGATACGATATCATTAAAATTAAATGGTTCGACAGACCTGAATAAGTCTTTTGCTTCTAGAATTTAAAAATTCTAAGTTTATTCTGCGACCTTGCGCGCTTTGCTACAGTGATAATGATAAATAAATAATTTGGAATCTTTAGATTGACCAAGCTGTTTCACAGAACAAAAACTAGTTTTATGGCACAGCCAAGAAATGTTTGCCATTTATGTTAATAATATTTTCAAACTGCTTTTATAATCGGCGGCACATTGAAGTCGATCATCCAACAAAAGCCACTTTCAATGCTGGAACCTTGACAATAACAGGAGTCATGGCCGAACAGAAATCATTGTGTAACTAATAATAAACTCCTTTTCGTCTGGCGTTAACCGGAAACATCCGGTTCTGGCCGGTGCTATGTGAACTGCACTGTTTATTGGGATTTATACGAGGTTGATGATATCAACTGGTTCTACTTCTGGGAACAGGAGTTGGGTCATTTCTGTTTGAAGTATGGCTTCTTGATAGACTTTATTAAATGTTCCACGAAGCAGTGTTCTATGCTAAATAAATGGGGTTATTCCCAAAGTACTCCATTCTTTTGTTCCAAAAAGATAAGAATCCCATACATTAATTCTCAAATTACTCCAAAGAAATATTAGTATCTTTTTATTTTATTTTTTTAAGTTTCATTTTACTCCACGTGTTGCTGGTTTTATTCTCAAAATACTCCAGTGATTTTGAAGCATCAAATACCTAACTACTCCATCTAGATATTATAAAATTAACGTTTCATTTTCAGTTTCATTCTACTCCATGAGATGTTGAAAAGGTACAGTCAGTCACAGTATTTATAAGCACTGTACCAAAATAATGCAGACGAAAGTTTTTTTTTATTGTGTTAGATGTTTACGTCTGTAATAATTGGAGTAAACCTCGTCACACCACATATTTTTATTACATTATATATTACCTATTTATTAAAACGAGTGTGAAAGAGACAGTCCCAAAGTCAAGCTGGAAAGCAGTGTCGCTATCACTAGCGCCGCCAGTATCGGTTCATACGCATAGTGCGATCAATGTGTTTTGTTTAGAGAGAGTATATTAATATATATAAACAATTACAAACCAGTTACTGTATTTTATTCCAACTTTTCCTCGTGGTTAAATATATTTTTATAAACAGTTTTGCACCTGACTGTACGTCAACAATCTTATGGTTCAGTTTTTTTTTATTAATAAATCCTTAAACAGAAATGGTTGGAGTAGTTTGAGAACGAATAGGTATACGGTTTTTGAACTCATTATACTACAACTTATTACCTAAACAATCCTTTTGAAACTAGTAGTGTGGAGTACTTTGAGAACATTTTTATATTCTCATGGAGAAGAATGAAACTTAAATTATAAAATATATTTTTGATATTTTTTCCGTGGAGTAGTTTGAGAAAATTTCTTGGAGTACTTTGGGAATAACCCAATAAATGTTAATCCACTGTCATATACCTACCTAACCAGAATGGTATACAATAAATCTTTAAAGTGATACCTATGTAGCGCAACAAGCGTCACAAAAATAGATATATATTATGTATACCCTGGTGCGTAACACATTTAGCGGGATAAATAATTATTATTATGTAGGTATATATGAATCATATTATTGCTAGAAATGTAATTAACTAAGAGTAATGTATGATGACTAATGAATCAAGTGACGCCTCTCGACTTCCTAATTTATTTGAAACTAGGGGAATGCTGGTAAAAAATCCAAGCAAGGCGAAATCTAGAATTTTGATAGGTATGAGACAAAAAAGAGTCAAGTTATCCAGTTACCGCCGCTGCAGAATACAAGTTTTTTATTATAAAAATGCGAAAGTAACTGTCTGTGTGTTACCTTGACTCGATTAAACGGCCAAACCGATCATGATGATTTGGCATACAGGTAGCCTGTAGCCCGGAGTAAGTACATAGGATTAAGGACATAGGATTATTTTCATCCTAATTTAACACATGGTTCACATGGTATCGTGATATTAAACGAATCTCACGCGCACGCACGAAGTCGCGGGCAGCAGCTGGTATACAATATGATCATCATATTTGATGACTCAACATATTTAATGGGCGGATGTAGGGATAGGCATATATAGTGACGTCATATTTTGTTTATAATCGTGTAAACCCTAACAGTTACCAGAAAAATACACTGAATGAGCGTTTGATAACCCAAAATATACCGTTTATCGGTTTCGTCGTTTGCTGGCCTAATTCCTTCAGAAACGGAATGAAATGAATTGTAATTAATAATTCATTAGGTGGATATTGAATAATTCCGAAGGCACCGTTTGAGAACGGTGTAGATCCGTTATGTAAAATTGAAGAATATTTAGTTTTCCAAGCGGCTGTCCTGTCATGTGTTTATCTGTTGGCTCTTGATATCTCCAAGGATGTTAAATATTAATTTCTCACATAGATAATACCTACCTAAATCGTAATTGAAATTGTTTATTGTAATAATAACGGTACACACCAATAACAATTAATACACAAATTAAATATTAAATAATTGAAATACACAATCAATTATTAATTTATCAAGTAATGGTTCCCTAGAGGACTAGGAGCTACGAGGACCATGGTCCCACAGCACCTAGACACGAAACAAACCGTTTTTTTCTGTGCACAAAGATTTACTCATGTAGCAGTCTATTGTATCTATGTGGCTGAATATAGAGAGGTCATGCACCTGCCGACGACGGTATGATGCATATGACGGTTGAGTATTGATTTTTAACACTGCAGTAGTAGTAGCCAAAGCATTCCAAGAAAAGAGCTCACCTATAGTGGCTTATAGGATCCTAAAACTCGTATTCATGAACATTATTTGGTCGAAACACTTCCATACTTTAATGCAGTGTTCTTGGTTGCTTTGCTAAGGCAAAGAACACTGCATTAAAAGCATGCGTGCAAATGTCTTACTTAGCTAAGTGTTTCGACAAGTGCTGTTCATGAATACGGGTGTAACAGTAACCAAAATGTTTTAGTCCTTCGCAGTCTTGTCAATGGTAGGAGAATGTCTTACTTATTAAACATATTTTATTAGTTACGCATATCAGTCGTCATACATAAATACATTTTGTATCCATTGCTAAATTGACCAGAAGGCCTAGCATCAACTTTTACAAAACTATCACGTTTCAGGAGCGTTTTATTTCAAGCTTACAATCATATTGCCTTTCAAAAACAATATGATTTTATTAAGAGAGAACGAGACAGCGCTCTATTTTCCATATAGCGTTACCAATTTCGCACGTCGCGTCGTATGGAACATCACAAAAACAAAACAAAACACCAAAACTTCTTAGCAAAACAAAATTAAGTAAGCTAAAAGTAAATTAAGTAAGCTTACTTTTAGGACTTCGTGGTACGAAAAATGGAAGTAAGGTTATGATAATACTGTTTTAAGAGATAGTAATAAGCCCCCAGTAGATTAATTCAAGTCAATTCAATTACGAACATTGCTTTGCTTGGTAGTCGCTTTCAACTGTCAAACAGAAGGTCATTTTAATCGCGTTCGAATTTCAAGCATTTATTCTTTAACGACCTGGTCCATAGATTATGTTGCCAGATAGAACTTTCGTGGCGAGAACCTACAACATAATTGCCTCACAGAGTACGTGTATATCGCCGGAATCAACGAAATGCGGCGACAAAGTGCACCTTGACAGTTTTAATTTGTACCACTCACGCAATTTTGTAATTACGTAAAGTTCGTCTCATTAGTTTAATAAATTAATGTAAATTGTAAAATGGGTGACACTGTTGCGTGTAAATACGTTATTTTCGTACATAATTCATTGAAAACATCTAGAACTTTGTATATATCACAATAACTTCGAATACGAAATAATGATAATATGTAATACGTACGTAGGTATATAATTGTGTTATGAACTTACAATATGCGAGTAGTTCTTATATTAGTTTAGATTGTTTAGACGTTGCCATTGGCATAAATTAAAACATGATCCATGTCCTGTTATAATAAATCATAACGCTCTTGCGTTTCATAATTAACTGTGTCATAATCCTTTGATGTTTTAGTATAATAAATAAATTCATAACAGTTATATCGTCCGACTCGGCTCATAGGTCACCTTTTACGAGCGATAATAAAAGAAAAACAAAGAATTCATTTCTTATACTACAACGTAAATAAAACGCAGTAAAATACTCATGTTCAATACCTATCTAGATATATAACAAGTACATAATACTACAAAATATTATGTCGTCAATTGTAATTACGCAGCGGAGAAGTGGCACGTTTTACATTGATTGTACACGTAGGACATACCGCAAATATGACAGTTACTATGAGAATATAAAACACCATAGTATAGAAGCGACAGACGCTTAGAATAGATCAAGAAATATGCCTAAGTTTTGCCTAGGTTTACTTAGTTGAGGCGAGTATTTTATTAATAGGTAGCTAAGCATGGATTATTTTGAGGATCTTCAGAGCGTCATGGGTTTCGGAATAAAGGATCCAGGTCAGGAAGGATTCGGGAAAAGGTAGGCTTCAGGTACAGGATACAATGGAACTGAAAAAGAAAAAATAGGATTTATAATTATTTTAGGCCAGGAGAGGCCTATGTCCAGAAATGGACCAATAAAGGCTAAAAAAGAAGATAATTATTTTAAAAATTAGAATATATATATGTATATACATATATTATTAATTAGGAATGTTAATAAATATGATGTGACGTAGTTATAGTAAGTAGTAGTTAAAGTAGGTTCAGGAAATTGACAACATCCACCGGTGAATGTTAAGAGTTACGTAACTGACACAATCAAGATTAGAGAGCAGTCGGATGCAGTTCAATCCGGTTCACATCCAGGAAATCGAAAACTGAATTACATGCGTCTCTACCTTAAATTTAACTGAATGTGCGCCTTGGCGTTACCTAAACGGACAATATTACATTTGAGGGATACGAAATAACCTGAATTTAATGTTACCACGAACTGACTCAATTTAAAGGTTTATGTTGTATTAGCTGCGCGCCGCGGTTCTACCCGCGGTTTCCCGGAATAAAGAGTAGCCAATGTGCTATTCCAAGTCCTAAAGTACCTACAAACCAAATTTCACCCAAATCGGCTCGGTAGTTTTTGCGTGAAAGAGTAACAAACATACATCCATACATTCTTACAAACTTTCGCGTTTATAATATAAGTAGGAAGTAGGATTTATTAGGCTCGTTCTGCAAGGTTGTTCGCTGTCATATTAGTTATTGATTTTACAAACTTTGTAGACAGAGAAAATCATTCTTTCACTCGGTTTAAGAATTGTACCCTATGAATGAGACGTTGAGTGCAGTCATAACAGGTGTGTATAGGCAGTGTGTTTGCAATTGTTTTAGGCTAGACTTGGCGATCACCAGACGAACGAACGGTCCATGGTTTAAAATAGTCAATTCGCAACAGCTTTAGCCTGCCTGTAATTGTGGGCCGGGTCATTAGTCTGTCTGTCTGCACTGCAACGGTACAACCGGTAAAATGACACCAACGATGCATTGTGAGCACACACGGCGTGGGGAGGTGGCGGCCATTTTGACAACAGTATTTCAGTGGTAAAGTCCATACAAGATTTTTATGAAGTTTAGGAAGATACTGCATGCTTGCATATACAAGATAGCTCCACAAATATAATTTTATTTACATACTAATAATAAAACCACTCAAACGTATAAATATTTCTAAAATTAATACGCCTCTGCAGAATAGCTGGTATTTATAAGTGTGAAGGTATAATCGGTCTGCTAACGGAAACATTAAGTCAACGATGTTGTTACGGAACCCACGCGTTTCAGAGAGTTACCTATTGTAGTAAATGAGACATTTTTATGAATGAATCTATCTACATGAAATTAATGATAGAAGCCATAGCAGAAAATATTTTTTGGTTCTTCATTTTGAGGTAATGAAAAACAGAATAGCATCAAATGGAAAATGAATTACAATCAATTATTTAACGTTTCTCTGTTGAAGATGGGACCGTAACAACTAAATGGCACGGATTTTATTAACCTAGAAGATGATAATGTCGCCACCGAAGTTACTGGGCGTTTGAGCCTTGCGTTGGCTCATGTTTCAGGGTATAATTTGCAGTGCGGTGCCACGCGTGGTGCATACAGGACTGTTTTGTCCCTATCTTTAAATTAAACCATAAACGTAAAAGACTTCCAAAATAGTCACGCATCATTGTTTTATTTTAAATTGCTTTTATACGTTTGGCCACTATCTTGCCTGATGTTTAGCGATGACGCTCAGACCCGCCTCTCTGATGGTTCACCGAACATTACCACAGCATACTAAGGGATCATTACCCCGAAACACGATTAGGTGGCTTGACTGCATTGCTTTGTTGAGCGGGTGGTGTTTCAACCACGGCCAAAGCTTAATCAAGTTAATAAGCCAGTTACTCGTGGTATGGTCGGTAAGAATGAAGTCGGTCGTGGTGAAGTCGGTAAAAATAAAGTTGTTGTTCGGTTTTCAAATTTTACATCCCTAGGGCGTAAAAGTGCTTGTTATCCGCTTATTGGGTAAACAATGAAGCACTATACACGTGGTAGGTCTCTCGTATGCAGGAGACCATCTGGGTAGGTACCACTGATTGCCAGTTACTCTGCCGCCAAGCAGTAGTGCGCAAGCATTACTGTGTTCCGATTTGATGGGCATCAGTGAAATTACTGGGCATATGAGACTTAATATCCGATGTCTCGGGGTGAGGAGCGCAATGCAGTGCGCCGCAGTGCTTTTTGTGATGTTAAAAGTTCAGGGTGGCGTTGTAATTATTATTGGCAGGCGTGGCGCTTACCATCACGCGAACGACTTGCTAGGGTCATCGCTCAGTTCCATAAAAAAAAGTTTCTCGCGACGTTTTCCTGTTTTAGAGCAAACTTACAAAATTGGCCACCAAAACAACTTAGTAACCACGCCCGGTAGCTCCCCACCCACGCGTTCAATATTTGAGCTGTTAACCAAAGGTGACACGCTCCGTAGCCGTTGAATGTAGTGAATGACTAATATTATCGTACGGGGGAAAGGCAAATATTGAACTTACAATTTCAGCTGTCACTGCCCTAACTGGGGCAAAATAAACGGTCCCCGTGGACAGGTGACACTTGTCAAGTTGACGCTCTTCCTAGTTATTGGACACTACAAATAGTGTTCTTCCTCTGAGCTACAAATAGTGTTCTCCCTCTGAGCTACAAATAATGTTATTCCTCTGAGCTACAATTAGTGTTCTACCTCTGAGCTACAAATAATGTTATTCCTCTGAGCTACAATTAGTGTTCTACCTCTGAGCTACAAATAGTGTTCTTCCTCTGAGCTACAAGTAATGTTCTTCCTCTGAGCTACAAATAGTGTTCTCCCTCTGAGCTACAAATAGTGTTCTTCCTCTGAGCTACAAATAGTGTTCTTCCTCTGAGCTACAAATAGTGTTCTTCCTCTGAGATACAAATAGTGTTCTTCCTCTGAGCTACAAGTAATGTTATTCCTCTGAGCTACAAATAGTGTTCATCCTCTGAGCTACAAATAATGTTCTTCCTCTGAGCTACAAATAGTGTTCTTCCTCTGAGCTACAAATAGTGTTCTTCCTCTGAGCTACAAATAATGTTCTTTCTCTGAGCTACAAATAGTGTTCTTCCTCTGAGCTACAAATAGTGTTCTTCCTCTGAGCTACAAGTAATGTTCTTCCTCTGAGCTACAAATAGTGTTCTTCCTCTGAGCTACAAATAGTGTTCTTCCTCTGAGCTACAAATAGTGTTCTTCCTCTGAGCTACAAGTAATGTTCTTCCTCTGAGCTACAAGTAATGTTCTTCCTCTGAGCTACAAATAGTGTTCTTCCTCTGAGCTACAAATAATGTTATTCCTCTGAGCTACAAATAGTGTTCATCCTCTGAGCTACAAATAATGTTCTTCCTCTGAGCTACAAATAATGTTCTTCCTCTGAGCTACAAATAGTGTTCTTCCTCTGAGCTACAAATAGTGTTCTTCCTCTGAGCTACAAATAATGTTCTTCCTCTGAGTTACAAATAGTGTTCTTCCTCTGAGCTACAAATAATGTTCTTTCTCTGAGCTACAAATAGTGTTCTTCCTCTGAGCTACAAATAGTGTTCTTCCTCTGAGCTACAAATAATGTTCTTCCTCTGAGCTACAAATAGTGTTCTTCCTCTGAGCTACAAAGCTATTTCGTCCATCATGTTCGGAAAGTTTTTGTTTTATGTTACTGGGGATGAGACGAGCAAGTCGTTCGCCTGATGGTAAGCGCTACGCCTGCCCATAACAATTGCAGTGCCATCCAGGACTTTTAATATCATAATAAGCACTGCGTAGCAATGCATTGCGCTCATCACCCAGAGACATCAGGTAAGTCTAATATGCCCAGTAATTTCACTGGCTACAATGCCCTCCAAACCGGAACACAGTAATACTTGCGCAGTACTGCTTGGTGGCAGAATAATTGGCAAAGCTGTGGTACCTATCCAGACGGCCTCCCGCATACGAGAGACCTAGCGCGAGTAAAGTGCTTCATCGTTTACCCAATAAGCGGATAACAAGCACTTTTACTCGTACATGTTCAATGTTCAAGAATTTATCACCAAAATTCAAGAACATGTGACATCCACCAACCCGCACTGAGCCAGCATGGTGGATTATGGCCCATACTCTCTCTACGAGGGAAGGCCCGAGTCCCAGCAGTGGGAACTTAATGGGCTGATGATGATGAAGCACTTTTACGCCCTAAGGATGTAGAATTTAAAAAACAGAACAACTTCACTTTTACCGACTTCAAAAGGAGGCGGTTCTATGTTCCACTGTATATTTTTTTATGTATGTTCGCCGATTTCTCCGCCAACTGTTCACCGATTTCAACAATTCTTTTTGTGTGCAGTTCATAGCTACAAAGTGGTCCCCTATAAATTACATCGATATTTGACCTTGGACTTCGGAGATACATTGAAGTCGGTTTTTTTTGGTGAAATTCTCAGTCTTTGTAACTTATTGCAAAACGCAGTAAGCTATATTCACGTAAATAAATAGAACTTTAATCCTCATGAGATTATTTCTACGTATTATATCCTCCATGCTATAATCTCTCCTGAGCCAAGTTGGCAGAGTAGGTAAGCATAGGTGGCTGAGCTGACGTGGCTTACGTGTTAAGCAGCTTACGGCGAACAGCTTAGACCTGAGACCATCTAGCTGGAGCTTAGCTTGCATATACCACGCTTGAAACCAGGAACGAATAGAATAAAGGAGTCCAGCCAATATATTTTAATGATAAGGTTCTTATTTAAGTGAAAAGGCGTCATTCGTAAAAGAAAGGCTTTCTTTTAAAATCGCAATCCGATCCATCATCTATAGATATATACTGCGCGGCACTATACTGCGTCACTCTCAGACAACCAGAAGGTTCAATTTATTTATATTTAAATTTCCCTAATTAATTATTTTTCTCTTTTTAACTTTTTTTGGTTTCCTGAGTACAGGGAATCCTAGTTAGGTGCCAAGATCTTGTGATCGTTGGGCGTTATTTTTTAAGGTTCCGTACCCAAAGGGGAAAACGGGACCGCATTACTAAGACTCCGCTGTCCGTCCGTCCGTCCGTCTGTCTGTCTGTCTGTCCGTCTGTCACCAGGCTGTATCTCATGAACCGTTAGACAGTTGAAAGTTTCACAGATGATGTATTTATGTTGCTATAAGAACAAATACTAAAAAACAGAATAAAATAAATATTTAAGGGGGCTCCCATACCTACAACAACGTGATTTTTCTTGCCGTTTTTATGACTCGCACTTGGCCGGTTTTTTTATTTCCTGTAAACGTTCTTTATAGCAAGAGGTACTAGAAAGTAAGTAAGTCTTCCAGAGTATTTATTTTGTAGAGTTGAGTGCGAACATTTTACGTGTTCTAGCGTAAGCTTTCTAAACCGGTAGCCAAGTTAATCCCAAATTACCTTTAGTTCTAGTACCGCAAGTCATGTCCAGACTCCGAGTCGGTATATTCCATACATATTCAAGCGAGGCAACTTGGCTGAAGCTCGAAATTAAACAGAACCGAAGCCAACTTATTCTGGGGTGTCTACAACGATTCGGGTCAGATATTTCCAACTTATTTGAGGCCAGAGGAGTTTTAAGCTCTAAAACAATTTATACAATGTATTTATTTTTGCCTTGTCTGGGTGGAGAATATTTTTACTATACATACATATATATCATGAAAACGATTATTGATTATTCATATTGTACCACACGATTTCTATTTAAAATGATTTTGATTGATAGATTGATTGATATATGGGGTGCCAAATACAGTGTTTTTTACTCTTTATAGGTATATATGTGAACCCTGTGTTTTTTTTAACTTATGATTAATCTATCTGACCACCATCTCGCCTGATGTTAAGCAACGACGTGGCGGAAGATGGAGCACGTAGATTTAGAAGATACCTATACAAAAGAAAATGCCTATACGCTCTAGCCTTGAAGATACCCAAATTATATATAACGAGCTGCTTTTCCATTAAAATTGTTTGTAGTATAAGTTGATTCATATTTTTTATGTAGTAACGCTTAAAAACCTTCTAAATAAACTTGTCGAGTCCACCTAGCCGCAAACGCGCCTTCAACGAGATTGTGTCAAGAACGAATGTGACTCACATGTACAATACCGAAAGTCTCGGTGGTAAGATAAAAAAATAAGCTACATCACAGAAAACCGCTTTCGTCGAAACTTTCTAGACATCTATAACATAGTTTAGTCTGAAATGTTCTGGAATTCTATTACCTACCCTTTCAGCGTATCATATTACCCACAGGCCTAGCAGATAGCAATAACATAGACTTGCTTTTCTTTTAGGTATAAAATGTAGAGATAGATACTCAGAAACTAGATTTTGAATATATGAATGAGATGTTGTTTATTAATGAAAGAATGGACGTGGTATCAAAGCAAGGAATCGCCAAGTTGTCATAGTGAATTGGGGCCCTGATTGGTAATCACCACCACTCGTACTAGGATAGACCTGTGTTACGATGCTAGTTTGTATTCTCCCTATATAGACAATATAATTAACTTACATTAACAAAGATATTGTAAAATATATAAGTATGTAAGTAACAGATAGCTTACCTGTGCATCGGCTGTGTCCGCTGAGTGTACTGGGCCATGCTCTGTGCGCAGCGGGCATGGCTAGGCGGTCCGCATACCGATCCGCCGCTAGCTGCGCGCCATGGCACGACACTGCACAACACTGCACTACACAACCACTACACCACTGCGTACTGCTCACAGCGACCTGGAAATAAAGGGCGATGTTAGAAATGTATGTAGTGTATGTAGCGTAAACTCCCGGAAGAAGGACATCCTAATTCTCCGAAACCTGGTCGGTGTTATTCCGACACAATCATAACGTGAGTGTAGCCGTTTATATCTTCTTCTAATATATAAAATTCTCGTGTCACAGTTTTCGTTGCCATACTCCTCCGAAACGGCTTGACCGATTTTGATGAAATTTTTTGTGCTTATCCGGTATCTATGAGAATCGGCCAACATCTATTTTTCATCCCCCTAAATGTTAGGGGTAGCCCACCCCTAAATTTTTTTTTATTTTATATGGCAAAACAACGTTTGCCGGGTCAGCTAGTTTATAATAAATGTATGTATGTCTCGAATAAATCTCGTTTCTTTCTTTCTAAATGTGGCCAGTGAGATGGTGCGGATTTTGTTACTGTGAGTAAAGAGTTATTTCATTTAATTTCATTTCATACAAATGATTGTATTAAAATAAATTAAATGAATAACTTTTTATTGAAACACACACAGATAATTAAAAAAGTAACAATAACAGCTTATTATAGTGTTACAATTGGCGGTCTTGCGATCTCTTCCAGACAACCGTGCAGGGAGAGGAGTTACACAAAAATAATGGACGGTGGTTTTCAATATCTGAATACACTTATATAAACCAGTTACATAAAATACACACTAATAAAATAAAAAATAATATAAATACATACAATACTTTTAAAATATAATACATATACATTAATATATATAAACATTACAACAACATACATCACAATAACAGGATAAAGATGATTGTAGCTATTGCGAATACTAAAAGACCTTTTACTCGGTGCTTAAAAGTGTCCAGCGAGAGTGCTCGTTTAATCTTAGTTTAAGTTAATTTGTATCAGTCTATTTATGCTCGATGCCACGATGTTTAGACTTTTTACACAGAATTAAGATATCCCGAGCGTTTTCTCAGAATACAAAGTACTTTTTCGGACAATAACTATTATTTTGGTTTTAACATACTCGTCTTACACTTAGTTCCAGAAAAATATAACGCCCGACGATCACATACATAAATCCTGACCCCTAACTAGGATTCCCTGTATCTAGGGAACCAGTAACTATGAGGACCATGGTCACACAACACCCCCAGTCACAAACAAATGCTTAAGGATTTGACCCGACGCGGGCAAAATAAATAAATACCAAAATACTAAAAGAACACCTAGAATCGAGAAAAGACAATTAATTATATTGTGAATTCTTTCGCTATGTATCGCAGCTTCTCGAATTTTTGGACTCTGGAAGCTCTATCCTCAAAACCTTTCATTAACGAATCATTTTATCTAGTCTATCAAATTCACGCGTCAAAGCCGTGCCTTCGAGGCTGTCATGAAATAAAAAGCGCGAACTAAGCGACCTACCAGTTCTATTTAGTTCAAGTGTTCTTGCGTGTCCAATTTCGGTCAAGTCATCGCTTTCCAGCGGTTTAGTCATCACGTCAAGCATCGGTTCGCATTACAAATAGTAATCAATAAATATTCATGACGTCATTAACCATTTACAAAGCTCATCGATTTTCAAAGCTAAGCTGCCAGGATTGTACTGTTAGTGCCCAGGAATAAAACGTCGGTCAACAGTTGGTGGAGAAATCGGTGAACATACATAAAAATATATACAGTGGATTATAGTACCTCCTTCTTTTTTGAAGTTGGTAAAAGAAGACTATTTGCAGTTTCTGAACTTTGAAAACTTTATAATCTGCATTTACTACCGCGTTTAAGTTTCGAGAAAGTGTAGTGAACCAATAAATTCATCTAACTCAAGTAAAATACCGACATTTTAAGGACGAACTGTTGACACAAATGTTCACAAGAATCTCGACTATCACGAGGCTAGCTAAAGATATATTATTGGAGGTGGCAGTGAGCGAACATTCCAGCCTGCAAAATTTTTGCCCATTTCCTAGTAACACTTCTAGGAAAAGTAATATGTGACCAGTCCTTTAACCCTCGTTTTTAGCGATGAAGCCGATCATTCTAACATTTTTCTCAGTATTATTTTTTACAATTCGATTATTTTTAAAATTTGGTTGATTGATTAATTTGAGGTTTACAAGCGTTTATCTACAGTACAAAAAAGTACATATCCAGACCTAACTACTGAAATTATGAAAATTGGACACAAAACAGAGGTATATTAATAACCTATATCCTGTATAGATATTAGGTTATAAATACAATATTCAACGGAATAGGACGAAATATTTCGATACCGTAAAAGTTTTCGTAGTATGTAGTCTTGTACCCGCGAACGAAGTCGCAAGCGTCAGCTAGTTCCATTGTATTCGTGTACAATTGGCTGAGAAAGGGCAAAAATGTTTCTGAGCTTAGAACGAGTCTGGTGGAGGTTAACCGCATTCTGAAACATAACTAACCGTATCCTTCGACTTCGATCGCCTAGAATTGGACCATTTTGGACCTCTTCCTTCGTTTACCTGCGTTCAGCGGAACCCCAGCGCATTTTTTTTTTGCTTTGGGTTGGCCTTGTACTCCACTAGTCAAAGAGAAAGGATTTCTCGGAACAACGTGGCCTTGAATTTCTTTTAATAAGGTATTTCGATATGGTCATGGAAAAGTTTCGATTTATCTACTCTGATAATTAATATGGTCAAATAAGTTTACCCGAGTAAACTTATTTGACCATATTAAAACCAAAGTCGCTCAGCGGGCTATGGAAAGGGCTATGCTTGGAGTTTCTCTGAAGGATCGTATCCGGAACGAAGTCATTCGACAGAGAACTAAAGTCACCGACATAGCTCACAGGATTAGCCAGCTGAAGTGGCAGTGGGCCGGCCATATTAGCCGTAGAACCGATAACCGTTAGACGCGTTCTAGAGTGGAGACAACGAATTGGCAAACGTAGTGGACGCCCTCAGGCTAGGTGGAGCGACGATCTTCGCAGGGTGGCAGCTGGATGAGAGTAGCCGGGGATCGTCCTCAATGGCGTGCAATTGGAGAGGCCTATGTCCAGCAGTGGACTGCGATAGGCTGATGAAGTTTACCCAAGACATTTTTACTCATGACGAAACCGTAAAAGTATATTTTGTTCTGTGGTATTTGAGTTTGGGGGGAGCAAAGCTAGGTAGACATAGATGTCCATGGAGCAAAGACGCAGTTTGTATGTCTGTGCACATTTTCTCATCTCTATCTTTGAAATCAGACATGAGTAAGAGATTTTGGTGTACCTTTCGGTGGTAGTTTCGAAATTTATTTGAGGTTTTCTACATTCTTTTTTTAATCTGTAACTTTCTTGTTTTCAATTATGTGGGTTATTAGTTTTGTGAAAGTACCTACTTGCATTCTGCACTAGGTACTTAATATAATATTAATACTTACTGCACCGTTGCTACAGTTTAAATATAAGCAGGACACTAAATTATTCACGTTCACGACTACGAGAAATTCCATTACGTACGTAACGAACAAAAAGGTAGGTATCATAGGTACTTAGTATCTAGAAATTTTCTTAGAAATAAAGGTCAATGCGCCAAATAGATACAATAACAATTACTAAGAAATAAAGATAGCCGAAGAAATTATTAAATACCTATATACCAAATGTAAACATGGAAAGGATTCTTTACCTGGATTTCTTCCTGGAGCCAGCTAAATTGGGAATAAAGGTGAATAATTCTAGGAACTGAGTCTAAAACGTCCAAAAAATCTTCGATTCGTATTTCATGTCTTAACTGACTTCCGATACATCTACACAATAGGTTTGGTCATATTAGGTACACCTACATATTTCTTTTGTGTAGGCTTAGGTTGATAGGTATTTCCAAAGGTAGGTATTTCTGAAGCGCTGGTAGAGTGATTTCGCTTTTTTTTCTGAGCCTTGACCTCAATTTGAGTATGGGAAAGAAATGGGTATTACATGCTTACCGGTTTTTTTTTCAGTCTGTGGTAACTTAAGTTATGTGTTTATGACGTTCAAAAGTGCATTATTGTGCCTATTTAATAAATACTTTTTGACTTTTTAGGAGCTTCTGTCATGATCATGATACTTTAGTGCTGTCACCATATTTAATGTGCTGTGCACTTAGTGGGCACTAGGTATGGGTACAGACGACAGACAAGACTTTACGACAGTAGACTGTCATGAAGTTATTTAATTTAGAAGTTAATTAAATATGTTTAAAGCACGTCAAAGCTAGTAACAAATGGGTGTTTTTTTAGGTTGGTCAGATCCTATAAGAGCAACTTCATGATTTTGGAAGGAACTTCATCACTCGCTATATAGAATCAATGACCATACTAGCTGCGCCCAGACCACCTAACTCTCTGTTATCTACATACAAAGATTCATCGAAATCTGTTCAGTACTTTTTGCGTGATTCGAGTAACAAACATCCATCCTCACAAACTTTTACATTTATAAAATAAGTAGGCTAGTGGTCTATGGGTTGTCCAATTGCTTCTCCTTGTATGTAGTTAGTTCAGTTTTAGTAAGTAGAGTGGAGTTTGTTTTCAGTAATAAAGGCATTCGCCCGTTAAAATAAAATAGGATAGTAGAATGGAAGTTCAAGGCACATTCGCTTAGCAAACATTTTTAATACCAACGACATCTATGTACCACTTCATTTATCACTTCACCTACATACCTAACTACATAAAATTAGGTAGGTGTAGCTATTTCCAGGTAACAATGTAGACTTGAAACATGATTTGAGTGATGTTAATAATATCGAGTCAATTTTTAAGAAAAAGACACTTCATGCTCATAAAGGAAGGAGAGTATTAAATTTAGAGGGTATTTTACACAAGTTGTGAATAGTATGTAAGTACATACCTTATACCTTCCTACCTGGAATTTTGGTGAAGTTTTGCTTTTTGTTTGATGCGATTATTTACGATTTTCGGGTCATCTTTTGTGAGTCGAAAACAAAATGTATTTTTATTTCTTTTTTTTAAAGTATTTCATATCATTTAGAGATCATATTTTAGAAATCGAATTATGTGGCCAGTTTCGTCTCGACTATAACTGCGTAGAAGCAAAGCAATGGTCGCCGTGGCCGGCAAGTAGGCCTACCGCGAGCTTTCGAGGCTAGGCTGGCCGTTCACATTCCTATTCCTACCAGAGTCGGGCGTCGGTTGCACGGCTATTTCCACCACCGACCACTGGCCAAAGGGCACTCGACCAAAATAACAATGTGGCACCGTCTTTCCGATAACACTATCATGTCTTACATAAGAACTTCTTCACCACGTGCATCAAGTCGCCACACGGGTTCCGTTCTATCACGCCTCTCTAGCTCTATATACCCACATGATATTTTGCTGCGCAGTTAAATAAAACTCAATTTAAACCACGGAAATGAAAAAGTTGAAATTGTTTCTAGACACTTGAAACTCACTCCAGAAGTAACTAACGCGATTCCTAACCGTTCTGCCATAAAATAATGAATAGAACACTCACCTTTTAGCTGAAAACAGACGTGGAAGCTCCCAACGGGACTTTGTTCACGAAACACGCACGGACACGCAACGAACACTTGGATAGCACAGAATCAAACAGAAATAACAGTTCTACACTATAGCCTACAACACCCTATGTGACACAAATTATATTACGATAAATGACGTGTTTAGAAATTTCGAAAAGTCCATTGAACTGTTTCGGTTGAAATTTACGTCCAGCGAAATTATAGGTACGGAATGGCAACGCTGTATAGACTACGTGTATATTTCGCGGGGCGACCGCTACGCGGCGCTGCCGTCGGAGGGGGGCGGAGCCGAGCGGGACGGCGGCGCGCGGGAACGAGACGCTCATACTCCGCGAGTCCGCGATGCCACGTCGCCGCTACAATATTTTTTTTCACGGTGTGCTTATGGGATTGTATGTCGAAACTTCGATTGTTTAGATCGCGAAGACATTAGCGGATGGTGACGAGCGATGCGGCGACTGGTGACCTTTTCAGTGTGTCGCGTCACCGCGCACCGCGGGTGGCGATAACGCGAGGTCGTCGGTCGAGCGCGCGGCGTTGCCAGCTCTCGCGGCATTCGCCTCGAGACCACGTTCACAGATTACGAAAGTCGGCGAAGTCCCCGTGGGCCCTTTGATACCTAGCACCTACCTGCGGACTCCGAGCCAAGCCTAGACACGAAGTGCGTGCTAGCCTAGTTATACATATCTCAGACCGCACAATGTAAACAACTTGCTATGTAGGTAGACATACCGCAGTAACTTCTAGCTCTCCTAAGTAGGTAATACTCTCATGCGAATGGCGCAAAATGAGAAATTACGATGTCCCCATGGCGTCGTTCCAGGTTTCAACATTTTTGCAAAATAGCGTCCCCGGAGCGGCATTAGATACATAGTTCACTGCCGTCGGGGTTAGATATTCTCATCATTAGATAAATGCAGAACAACCTACTTAAATTAACTACTTAGGTAAACCTGTCTATCGGATAATCTTGGAGAATGTATCTTTGATATGTAGGGTAGCTAATAGCTATTATTAATATGGGCAAGTTATTAATTACTTTTTTATTATTATTACACACTTCAATGCCCACTATAGTGTACCTAGATTTAACTACCTAGTTATTTTGACGCGCTAGTATGTCTGTTCACTCCGTAAAGTAGGTACAAAACATGTTGGCAACACTCGGCCCCGAATGCGGGGAAAATGTTTTAGTATGCAGTTGCGCGCGCGCTTGCTGTGATATTCGAACTACAAAGTGTCCAAGTTTACGTAAATATTGCTTTTGAAAATGAATAAGAAAAGAAAGGCTAAAAAGTACTGTATAGCATTCGGGTGTAGGAATTCTGACGTAAATGAAGACCTATCATTATTTTCGCTTCCTAGGGAAATGGAAAGGTAAGATATTCCAATACTTACGCATAGCCTAGAGTAAGTAGATTCATAGCTAGCGAAATTACTGGGCATTATGAGACTTAATATCTGGGTGATGAGCGCAATGCAGTGCTACGCAGTAGTATTTTTATGGTATTAAACGTGTAGAAAAATTGCACCAAAATGTATAAGTAAAAAAGATAAATAAGAATTGAACTCCGGGGCCTGTCACTGTCTGACGTTAGGCACAAAATGATATCTACGCAGCCGTTCGTCCCTTCCTTCGGCGCCTTACGGTTAGAGTTGAGTTTATACCTTCTTTGTACAATTAATTATTCTGTGCTTCTAGGTTTAGAAATACCACAGAATACTGAATGGAAATACAGAAGTACTCATACATTTTCAGCCTAACTTAATTTCAAAATCAAACTCAAAATCTCTATTCATTTTTGTCGTCACAGACGCACTTATAAACGTCAAATTATCACCATGACTACCACCGTATCGGACTAAGAACCACTACTCAGAAAATACGGCAAGAAACTGAAGGGCATTTTTTAAAAGATTTTGTTACAATTTTTTGGTTTTCTATAATGTTATGTTTCTTATGTACCAGTTGGTTACTTTGCAGAAGTGGAATGTTTCAAGCATCTTTGTCTTCTATATAATTACGAACAGAATAGTATGCTTTTCCCATTAAAACAGATTTTACAGTGTAAGAACGCTCTTCTCGTACATAAATTCAATACAGTACAATACAAAATGCTTTATTGTACACCAAACAAAAAAAAAAGGCATGGAAACAACTACCTAGGGGGGTATGGGTAGGTACCTAGTATCTGGCATTGAAATATACATATATGTATAATATATATATCAATGGTATCTGCAAATCAAAGATTTAATTCTTTGCTGCAAATGATTTACGGTTCCGTAGAAAAAGTTGCCTTTTCTCATGGTAATCATGGTAATCATGGTAACCCCAAGTGATTTTTTTAGGTAAATGGACCATAGAGCCTCTTACACTTTTTTTTATTTCGCCCGTTTGGGCAGGCTAGTCTCTAGGACCATACCGGCATGCGGCACGCTCGTTTCGCTTGCTCAGCTCGCGCTGTGTGGTCACAGTTCTAACATAACCTAACCTACCTAGTTGTTGTGTCTCCGTTAAGGCGGACAATGGTACGAAAATTTAATGATGTCGTGTTGTCCCCGTAGCGGGAATAAGGCCTACGGGGACAACGGACCTACACTGTTAATTTCGAACTTTTACCAGCATTCACTCGGTAGGGTAGGTGCATCTTAGGTTTTACCTCAGAGACACGATAAATGTAAAAAAAAATAGTCAAGTCTTGACATGTCGGCACATTGCCTAGTACTCAAGGGCATCGGCAGGGACTAATCTAAGGCAAAGTCATAAATATTCCTTATTATTTATTTTCACTTTTAATGAAATTTTTTCCAAACAATAAATAATTTATTTTGTTATTGATGAACTATTAAATATAATATTAAACATATTAAAATTTATTAATTCATTAAAAATCAATCAACTGCAGAAGGTACTAAGTACATAGAACGGTAATAATTACACATTTCAGTTTGACACACCGCTTCCTTCATCAAGAAAGTTAGCTTTGCAAAGTCATATGCAAATAACGCTACGTAACTAACTCGCATGACCCAAACGAACTCCACAACCGCAAGGGGAGCTATTTTTACTGCTAACTACCTATAGCTACCTACCTACAGTTAGAAGTTAGCTCGTACGATACGGCCATATCTAAAACAAATCCAAATGACTTGGCTTAGGGCCAAGCGCCTTATACTGGGTATATTAATATATAGAAATTATACGACTTTTTGTTTACTTCTGTCTGTCTTGTGATATTTTGTAGATATGGATGTCGCTATTTATGATATGCTAGGTTTTCTCGCAGGGCGTTGCCCGCGTGGTATTTATATCTCTTAAGTCCCGTTTTATCTCCCGACTACTTTTTTTTAAATGCATAATTTATATATGGTTTCACTTAAACATTTCAATCATTTATTGCGTTCCATAATATTATTAAATAGATTTTTTTATGTAATGACTTGTGTCAATAAAACCCCGATTAGAATTACAATCTAGCCTAATAAAGCTTACAAGTAATTTAAATTTGAATTAAACAGATGTTGTTTGTTTGTTTATTTATATTATTCCAATGTCACTCAACCAATTTTCATTAAAAGTAGATTTAAAAATTTACCTATATTCCGGCCAGACCGTTATTTATAGACATCAGTACATAAACAAAATATGTATTATTATGTTTTTGCTTTATGTACATTTTGTCTACTTTTGTTATATATTTGTTTATATATTTATGTTGTATTCGTCTCTTATCTTACTGTTCGTGATGTCACGGTCATAGGTTCCGGCTGAAAATCAGTACTAAGGTATTTATTACCTTAGTTTTTATGCTGAGTCGGAACTTTTTCCTGACATCGCGCAACATTCCATTATACTATAATTATATTATGTATTTATTATATATGTTATTACATATGTTATCTTTTCTGTTGTATGTATAGTATAGTATTATTTGTTATGTGTAGTATAGTATTATAGCTTAATGTAATGTTGCGTGTATATGTCTTGAATAAATGTATTTTCTTTCTTTCTTCTTTCTTATTAAAAATACATTTGGTACTTCAATGGCTCCGAAATATTAGATAGTAAATAGCGCGTAGGGTATCATTGAGACGTATAAAATAAATGATGCCCATTATATTAAAGGGGAAGGGAGGTCTATGCCTCGGGGCAATAACGGCTCATAATTAAATAACGCCTACATTCATTTATGTAATAAATCGTTAATGGCCTTCAAACCGGAACACAATAATGCTTGCGCACTACTGTTTGGCGGCAGAATAACTGGCAAAGCTGTGGTACCTGATACCCAGATGGCCTCCCGCATACGAGAAACCTACTACGAGTATATAGCAAACAGATATGTTTAGTAATGATTATGTAATATAGGTCGAATGGTCGGTAATTATTACTCCGTTATCGTTTGAGATAAGAGATGGCGATCTCTAATGAAATGTGTATCAACACAATTTAAAAATCACATCAATCTCTATCCAAAGGTTGTCTGGAAGACATCGCTATAAGCGATAAAACCGCCCATTGTAACACTTTAGCATTAAGTATTATTTTGTAATTTATTTCATGTTCTTGTGTAACAATAAAGCGTTATCTAATCTAATCTAATCAATTAAAATAATTGATATAAATATAAATGTCTAGTTGTACATAGTTTAGTATCTTATTTATAGTTTTTTTTTGTGACAATTGTAAATTCCTTAATAATTAAATTAACACTTAGTAGTTACATTACATTACAAATTAAATAAAAGCATTCGAACATATATTAAAATAATAATATGTAATAAATAGTAATAATGCATTTACCAATGAATTGTATCTTTAACCGAATTCAAATAAAGGAGGATGTTCTCAATTCGATTGTATTTTTATTTTTTGTTTATTCCCTTAGAACTCCGTCATTTATAAAACGATTTGGAAAATTATTTGCGTTGGGTTCAGTATAGCTTCAAAGTGGTCCCATATAAATTTCATCGATATTCGACCTTAGACTTCGAAAGTACATCAGTACGTAGTTCTTTTTTTGTTATAAAATGAATTAGTAAGTAACCATCACTCTCCAACTCTGGCGTCATTCGTTTAAAGTTTAAGAAACTCAGAAGAAAGTTGTTTTTTGTAAATGCTTCGGTGAAAGTATTGGCGAGTGCAAAAATCTTGCCATTCGATTGTGCGCCAGTATCCGCTAGATGCGGCTTCGAGGTCGGCTCAACGAAGCACAAGATCTCTGTAATATAACGAGCAGTGTATGTACCTACCTCATCCTGGATAAGTTTCCTGACAATTACTACCTGGGAGTCTTCAAATCGAGAGTGAACAGGTATCTAGGCGAGCCTGTTACATCTTAGACCACATCAACGCTTACCATCAGGGCTCCAATTCACTATGACAATTTGGCGATTCCTTGCTTCGAAAACAAGTCGATTCCTTCATTAATAAACGACATCTCCCGTCATATATATGAATGCGTCATGGAGAATACAAATTTCGCAGATGTCGTTTATTAATGAAGGAATCAACGTGATTTCGAGGCAACGAATCGCCAAGTTGTCATAGTGAATTGGGGCCCAGATGAGATAGTGGTCAAACGCAAGCCTATATCTAGTAAAAAAAAACTACGTCGTGCAACAAAACTCTACTACGTAGTATAAAGTCAACCTACATACGTATATGCGCTAGGTACGACGTGAACGCAGAAACGATGGAAATAGCGCTCGTCAAATCTCATATGTACACTTCAAGTATATCACGTATTCTGTGTCATAAAACTCGGCTGGATGAAGTATGCGTATTCTGTGGCTCTCACCGCGATCGATAGCGCGCTTATCTATGCGCATCTATGTTTACTTAGCTACGTGTAGATAGATATACGAGTTTGTATACCTACGACCTTCTATCTTCACCATTACCACAAAATATTAAGCTTCAAGCGATAAGACCGCCCATTGTACTACCATATAAAGACTGTGTTATTGTCTATTTCTTTAATTTGGTGTACAATAAAGAGTTTTGATATAATTTGGTATACAATAAAGTTGACAGAAGCATCACTCCGCAAAGAAATTTAAACAAATAGCGACTCTTGCAATGACGCAATAAAATTCAATTCAGCTCGCGTAGCGCTGCATGCCTACCAGTCATATAAACCTACAGAGCGCCTCTCTTTCTATCGCATAGCTCTTATCTCTTCTGACGCGGCACGTGTAACGACGCGCGACCCGCCGTCGGTGTCCGGCTATAGCTTCGTACCTACAGTGCGGAGTGGGCTAGGCCTGCCATTACTAACTTATGCCCCGCGGCTTAGCTTGTGGTTTTCTGGTTTTCATTTGGGAACTACGAATAATATCATAACGACATAATAATCCTGCGATAGATAGGATCCAGGAGGAACAAAGTGGCAAAGTAGGCCTTATAATATTCTGTGTTTAATAAGCTTATAGTCATGAAGTTAAGTAAGGAAAATGAGTGATGAATTCAAGGATAATAAAAGCTACTAACGTTTTTTACAAGCTTCGTTTGTTTGTTTAGGTAGAATCTTGCAAGTTGAATCAGACTTCCCCTTATCCTAAGGAGCTGAAATGTTGCATACTTGTCAAAGTCCGATGACAATGCAATATTATGGTGACAACCAGCTGATCTGATGATGGAGACGGACGGTGGGCAATGGGACTCCTTGACGGATAATCGTAAACTACTAGTTTATGCTCGTTTTAATCTGCTCGCGAATTTGTTAAAAGATAGTCTTGAAAAATATATTTCAAAAAAATCTTGTTAAACATATAATAAAAATATATCTCCTGCTACGGAAGGCGTTTGACACGATCTCAACTCCGACTTATGGTAAAGGAGTTGTACCATTAATATTTTATTCTTTGGTAAAGGTAAAAATTGCAAGACGAATCTAGAAAAGTGTTGTATTTAGTCAGCCTCTGTGGTGTAGTGGTTGGGCAGGTTGGCTCAAATCTTATACATCACTGAGGTTGCGGGTTCGATTCCCGCGATGGGACAAATGTGTGCACAGAAAAACAAGCGCAAGCATTTGTTTCGCGTCTGGGTGTTGTGGGACCATGGTCCTCATAGTTCCTGGTTCCCTAGATACAGGGAATCCTAGCTAGGGGTCAGGATCTATGTATGTGATCGTTGGGCGTTATTATTATTATTATTAGAACCATAATAGATATAGGATTTTTCTCAAACTGAAGTAATTAATATAATAAATAAAATTATTGAGAAAAATAAGGGTCTTGTAATATCATTATCTATACCTAAGTAGGTACGTATTGTTAAATTAAATTTGGATTCATAAAATGTATCCTTGTTTCAAATATTGACGCTTGCTTCAAAAACAAGGGGTATTGTTTGGAAAAGAAACCATGATTTAATTAACAGCCATTTAAAAAATAGAGCGGACTCGGAAACCAATATAAAATATTCCTCAGCTCATTTAAAGTGGTAATAGCGGGTCCGGTATTCAATCAAAGACGTCGCAAAAAATCAACTACCGCCCAAAAATTGTCTAACGCCCGTACATTCAAAATAAATAGAAAAAAAATCAATGTCGCCCGAAATTGAGTTGGAAGGTCCCTAAAACGGTTTCAGTAATTACAAGTAGAGTAGGACTTCCGCGAAGGTCGTCCCAACCTGGCCCCATCCCCCTCCGCCCGCATTCGTACCCCTAATGTTGGATTAATTAGCATTCGCAGCATAAATAAACTGCTAAATTTAAATTAGCAATAATCGAATTAATTGTAATCTAATGGAATCAGGCGAGACGTTGCGGAAATTCACACTCACATTCTAACGCAATGAAAATATGTGGTTTAATTCCGCGGATAATTTATAGGTTGTTGTAAGTATAATATAATATGTATGGGGGTAGCTAATATATATATAATTGCAATCTATTTTAATTTTAATTCATTTTACATTGCGTAATTACACTACATAAGAGATGGCGTGACGAACAAAAGCGCAAGATCGCGAAGCCTGGAAGTCATGGAGGGAGGCCTTTGCCCAAAACTGGGACGGCACAGGCTAACAGTAACAGTAATTACACTACATGTTTTCATTGCGTTTCAGTTTTCCAATTAATTGTTATTGCAAAATTCGATGAATGCTAAAATGTATCGCTTAGCACACTACTTCACATCGCTTAGCATGTCGCACGTATGCGAACTGCGGCGGTCTGCTAATGCTATACTGTTGCGATTGCGAATGTCACGTTCCCCCTGCGCCTCGTCTGCTTGATTTTTAAGGCAGATTTTAAATCAATTTTATTTGATGTTTATTTATTTATTTATACTTTAGCACAAAACAGTTTGTACATGGAGCACTTAATGCTAGATAGCATTTTCTACCAGTCATCCAGGACGTGCAAGAAAAATGGTAGCGGTGCAGTAAAGTGCGTAATGGGAAATTTAAATTTTATTATTAGCAATTAGCATCGCAATAGCACATATCATGCTTACGAACTATATTTCGCATGCTTATAAAAAATAGCAATAATTTCCATTACTAGCTACCCCCTAGGCCCCACCCCGCCCGGTGACCCCTCGACACGACCGCTATGTAGGACTAGGGGTTCCATGAGGGTGAATGGGGTATTTTATTTTTGTGTGTTGCCAGAAGGGAAAAATTGGATGGGTAATTTCAGCTATTGTAAGCTCTTGTGGCTATGGAATGTAGGTTGCTGCTTGCTACAATTATTTGAAAAGAAATAAATAAATAAGTACGCCGGCGTATTATGGATCGTAGGGATCTATATCCTGGCCCCTAACTGTTTCTAGGGACCTGTATCTAGGGAACCAGGTACTATGATGACATTGGTCCCACAACACTCAAACACGCAACAAATGCGCTTTTTTTCTGTGCACAAACATTTTTCACATCGCGGGAATCGAACCCGCACCCTCAGTGGCGTATGATATTTGAGCCAACCTGCCCAACCACTACACCACAGAGGCTGACTTTGCTTGTACGGCCTTTGCCAACTGTTTACACAAAAACATGTTCAGTTCTTAAATATGGCTTACTAGTATGGGGCAATTCGACCGATATTAACAAGGTGTTCATTGCCCAAAAAAAATGCATTCGTGCAATATGTGGTGTACCCCCTTTTGAGTCGTGTAAACCTTTGTTTAAGAAGCTAAATATACTGCCACTTCCGTGCATGTATATTTTCGAGCTCGCTACCTTCGCAAAAACAAATCCTCAATTTTTCAAAAAGGCTTCTGACATTTACCCCCGAAATACGCGGGATCCGGACAGACTGGTCTATGATACAATTCCTAGAACTTCACTCTACCAAAAACAATGCCATCTTATGAGTATAAAAGCTTTTAATGCACTCCCAAAGAATATTAAAGAGATCAATATTAAATCGTTTAAAAGGGAATTATTCTGTTGGTTACACAATCAAAACTATTACTCTATAGGTGAGTTCTTAAATAGACTGTAGCTATCAAATCAACCGTACTTATTACTGTTCTGTTATATTAAAATGTAAGATTTCTTATTTCATATTTTTATAAAATTGACATTTAGATTATGATGATTATTTTGACTCATTGACTTATAAATAGGTAATTAAATTGTTGATTGCATGTTATATTATAATCGAGAATAAACAATAAAATTAATAACGTTGCACACCCAAATAGGGTAGATTGTATAGGAACTAATTTATATTTATGTAACACCCATCAAACCTACAATCTGGTAACAATAAATATTTCATTTCATTTCATTTCATTTCATTTCATTTCATTTCATGAAGAAGTAACTTTATGAAACATTAATAAAATAACGTAACGTTGTTCATAATCGTAATAAAAAGGAAAAAACCTTATGTCGAACTAAAAACCGCCTCCTTTATAAAGTCTCCTTAAAATTGCAAATTTACTAATTGTAATTGAGGTTTTAGTCCATTGGTAAAAAAAGTCCTGCAAATCCCAAACCCCTGGTCACCCCAAGTCACTGAGGTACTCGTTTCAGGACAGTGGCACTTATAATTTGCGAGAGACAAAAACTGTAGGTACTCTGAGCTTTTAATTTTATTTAATGATGTTCCTTAATTGTCCCCGCTCGCTTTTGCCTGCGACTTTGCCTTTGAGGGATTAATGTCGCTTTGTGTTTTTCCAAAGCTCTTTGGTCTTACTATTACCAAAGAATACTATTACTTACGTAAATAAGCGACACTCACTCCCCCCGCCAATTTATCGTCACCCGCAATGTGGCATGGCAGTGCGAGTCACTGGGTTGTCACCGCTCGCTACGAGTGGGCGTGATTCACGTGTTTATTTTATTTGTGCCATCAATTGATGTTATTTGAGATCAAAACTTCTATCAAATTATAGATTAGAACTAAAACATAATGGTTCGTTATTGTGCTGTGTATGGATGCATAGAAACCAGTTATACAAATAAAAAACGGAGATTTTTTGGTTTCCCTTCCAATGAAGAAAGGTAAGCCTCATTCACATGCTTATTCATACATTTTTATTTGTCTTTACGTATAGTTTTATAAATATTAGAATAGAACTTTGTTATTATTTAATTGGTTAAATTATATCACTTCGTAATTTCAACATGATCTTCTAACTCATAAACTTCGATCTGAGGATCGTGCGATATAACCTTGTAATGGGTGCTTTTATAATAGGGGATCGGATAGTAGTCACAAATAAGTCTAAAATGTAGTAAGAACGAATGTTTGTCGAGTCCGAAAGATCATTAAATCAATTATTTGTAAAATACTTAATAATGATTTATATGTTTAAATCAATAAATAAAATCTAATAACTCTAGCATTTTTTATCTGTTTTATTATCTCAAACAAAACACCAATCACAGTGCATGACGGCATTTCAAAGTAAATACCTTGTGTGATGCTTGTCTATGTTATATTTTTGCTTTTAATCTAAATCAAAACGATATATTTTTCATTCCATGACGACCCTAAAGTCCTTAAACTTCACAAAAACGTATAAATCACTTTTAAGTTTGCTTTCGTAGAGCTTGTCGTTGTGTAAGCTAACATATGTCGCCATAAGTTCTGAGGTGACCCTTTGCGCGGCAATATTTGAAACATAACATTTAAACATAGTTTTAGGTACTTTTAGGACTTTATTTAATTAAATTTAATTTTTCATGGCTAAACATATAGGTTTAGGTTTAAATAAGTTTATTCTCAATAAGACAGATGTCACTTACTTGAGAACAATACTAAGCTTAAATACAAAATAATACATTCGACATTCCATCCGATCGGTAAGGAAAAATGCAGGTAGGTACTCATTCATTTCTTAAAAAGGGAACGGTCTGCGATTAAGTATTGGGCTAGCTGAGATTTGAATGCATTAAATGAGTACATTACATACACATACATTACATATACATTCATTATGGTTAATTATAAACACTTTCTGAAAAGTTGTCCGATCCCCTATTCTCCAGGATTAGGCACGGCTTGATATTTTTAGTCTTGTCTTAATCAAATTATTTCGAACTACTGAAAATCGCAGAACATACATGGGGTTAAATCAATATCCGATGATCCACCCCTCCAGTTACACTGTGTGTACAGAATAAACTAGCTGCGCCACGCGGTTTTACCTGCGGTTTCCCGGGATAAAAAATAGCATATGTCCTTTTCCAGGACCTACATACCAAATTTTATTAAAATCAGTTCAGTATTTTTTGCGTCCATCCTTACAAACATTCGCATTTATAATATTAGTTGGAGTGGGATAGGATAAGAAATAATAACTTACCATTATTTTATTGAATTTTTTTTAGGTGCTGGCATTGGATCTATGCAATAGGTCGAGAGGACTTGGAGAGAAAAAGCGTAAAGACACTTCACTCAAACTACTTTGTGTGCGAACTGCATTTTGATGATTGTGACATCCCCAAGAAAAATCTTAGGAAAGATGCTATCCCTAGATTATTACTGCCACCGCTGAAAGACACGTCCGATGTAAATATGTCGTGTTGTTCCAATACATTACAAGAACCAGGTGAAATTCCAAGTACTTCGCAGTCTTCGCAAGCACAGACAAGTAAAGTCTTATCAGAAACTACACCCCGGAAAAGAAAGTTCCCTCTTGAACAATCAGAAAGCAGTAAACGAAGATCACTGAAGTCGATAACCGTAAATGCTTGCAATGTCAAAGAGTCAGATATGCCACCTTTATCAAAAAAACATATTTATGCTCAAGAGGAATTAAAACGTAACACTCAAGGAAAAAGGTATGACCAAGAATACATAATGCTCGCATTGACTATACACTTTGCCAGCCTTCTTATCGATTTCAATCCGAAATACTCTGTTTTCCTAATAAGAACTTTACAAAGACGTATACATAGCATTCAGTATGAGTGCAAAATTTGACGAATATGTAATCATTTTTTTTTTATGGAACTGAATTATTAGACGAGCAAGTAGTTTGCCTGATGGTTAGGGAAACGCCTGCCCATAACAATTGCAGTGCCACCTTTTAATAAAGTAAAAAGTACTAATCTTGGAGTCGCAACTTGTCTGAATCCGAAAAGTATCGTATTTTATGTACAGGTGAAGTATCGTTGAAAAGACGTCAAAAACAAAGATAAAGTGGTATGGTTTCACAAAATTAACGAAAAACAAGAAAAAGAAATAGCAATTTCCCATCAGGAAAGTTTCCCCAAAGTAACCCGTCCAATCGAAATATGTGCCCAAGCCCAAGTTAAGACCAAGTAGTAATTCTTTTGTCCCAAAATTTTGTGACATTCTGCCTGTGTATAGTGGAAATTATCTATGAAAACACTAATTTAAATTTGTTAAAAATGTACCCAGTACAAAGTTACTTCGCTCGTGCGCTATCGCGTCCGATCTGTGTGATAGTAGGTGTGAAAGAGAAACACTAAGTTGCTTACGTATAGCGTTGTCTTTGTTGTGCTCGATTGTTTTATTTAGCTCATCCCTACAATAACAGGATGAATAAAATTAAAAAAATCAATTAAAATTAAAAATTCTTTATTTCAAGTAACAAAACACTTGTATGATGGACAAAATATATAAACTAACCTAACTCATAATTAGAGACCCTGCTGCACAGAGAGCTGAGTGAGAGTAGTGTGGTGTGGTAGAAGGTAATTAAATCTGTTCACTTGTATGGAGTTGCGTCGGGGGTGTGCTATTAGTGTTATTAATTGTAAAATCTTAGCATTTAAAACATTTTTTTTAATAATTCAATTCAAAAGTTCTTCTTTATTTTAATTTTGTCGTCACAGACGCACTTATGAACGTCAATTATTACACAAAAGAACCACTACTCAGAAGATACGGCAAGAAACTGAGGGGCATATTTTTTAGAACTGTTGTTACAATATTTTATGTTTATTATGATAATATTATGTTTCTTATGTGCCAGTTGGCTACTTGGCAGAAGCGGAATGTTCCATGCATCTTTGTCTTCTATGTAATTACTAACTGTATAGGAGTTACCTACTAATGTTAATTACTTAATGACTCAAAAATAAACAAAGGCCTGATGGTAAGCGCCATGCCTGCCCAGAACTTCAATACTGTAAAAAGTACTACGTAGCACTGCATTGCGCTCATCACCCCGAGACATCAGATATTAGGTTTCATAATTCTCAGTAATTTCGCTGGATATAATACTAATTATAAAAATTGCATTTTTTTTTAAAAGTCTTAAGATTATTTTTATTTTTATTAAATTATATTTGTTCAGTATAATTATGTCATGTACTCTTTCAAATCATAAAAACATTTTTTTTGCCATTGCGTTTATAACAATATTAGAAAAAAGTCTTAATTATAGTAAAACAATTATTTTTGAAAATTTTGTTTGCCTAAAACTATAACTACTTCAAGTTGTTCTTGCACTGTAACTATATATTTTTATGTATTCCCCAGAATATGTTTTAGTTTAAGATAAATTATCTTGAAGGCTTGGGCTACATAAACTATCAAGCTTGATATACAAACATAGAGATGTAGCCCGTTTGGCGCCCTCGGCACATTCCGTGTTACATTTTTGGCGCAATGTAAAAGAAAAGTTAGCGAAACATCCCCCAATGTAAGAATTGTAAGATATTTCAAAGTAAATGGCGCAGTATTTGTTGACGGAGCGTTTTCCTTTGTTATAGCAGTTACGGCGCTTCTCCAACTTAGTTTTTGTTGGCTCGCGTTGTTCTTGAAGTTTACATTACACAAGTTCATTTTGCGGATGTGTTTATATTTACTACCAAATGACGTAACAAGAATCTCGCTTGCCTGATCGTTAAATGTAAAAGGTCACATTCACACGTGACCATCTCTACATCAATAGACAAGAACATGCTGTATTTTTGTTTTCTAGAATTTTTTTTAGTCACGCCCGTTTGGGCAGGCTTAAGTCTCTAGGACCATACCGCATTGTCATACGTAGTTTTTATTTGATAGTTTGTAAAAATGACAATAATTTCTTTCGTGTATCGTCATATGACAAGCTGGACCCTCTCCTAGTGCTTCATTAAAGTGGTGGAACTTTATTCAAGCTTTCTATGGACTTTTTGGGAGATCATAAAATGCAATGTTTTCTCTATTTTGGTTCATTTGCCTACACTCGTGCACGTTTGCGACCACATAATGGTTAATATTCCACCGATATTACACATGATCACTCGAAATAACACTTGTTTGGAAAATAAAACAAAATCGAACTGTATCACTATTCACTTCCCGCCAAAAAGTATTTTTTAGAAATAACTTATGGCAGCCTCCGTCCATCAGGTCAGGTCCTGGTCAGGTCCACCTTCTTCCACCGTCTTCAGCTGTCTTTTTTTCCCATTGAGGTCTTTTTTTCCTATACCCTTCGTCCATATGTCAAAGTCAAATAGTCAGCCGGCCTGCTCTATAGTGCGACAAAGATATTTATGAACGCGGTCAAAGTTGAAACTAATCGTTTCTTGCGATATGATTGGTCAATATAAATCTTGACGAAACTGCGCCGTTGAAAGTGGCGCCGTCAAAAAAAATTACCATGACTTCAAAAAGGAGGTTGTCAATTTGACGGTATATTTTTTTTTCATCCTTGTTCATTTAGATATTTGTGTTCCTGTTAGCAACGTAGAATAACTCTAACATAATGATAAGACTTTGTATTATTAGTAACGTAAGAAATAAAGTTGAATTTTACTTAGGGCCTAGGATAAGAAATGTATAGTTAGGTTGTTTCACTTTTGTCCTCCACCAATAGTAGAGCCAAAACGCATGGAAAATCCCCAGTTAGAGCGAGGAACCAATAATACAAAAGAAATAGAAAGAGATAGGACATATTCGAAAAAACTTCAAGGTCAAGATAGAAAGGGATAGACTTATCGCGGCTCTACTATTGGTGGAAACTCGTGCGTCGCTCCTTATGACTGGGGGCGATTGCCAGGTATAAGTTTTGAATATAAGTAGAGCAATTATCAACAAAATGAGTTAGTTACGATCAGACAGTCCACTGAAAATCAAGTAAATAAAAGTACCTCGAAGCAAGAACTGGAAGCGTTTTCTTCAGCCCGAACCAAGCTGTGCCCCCTACAATTGTTGGTCCATTTGAGACGGATCGCCGCTGAAGACTCAAGATTGAAATGGTACGCTCGAGGTCACCTATGCGTCGTGAATCGACCGACGCAACGACCGATTGGTCAATGAATACGCCCGCTACGACTGAAACAGAAGCCACTACGTCGACATCTACGGAAGCATCAGCCGGCACCGCCGCCTCCGCCGCCTCCGCCGCATCCGTCGTCTCCGCCGCCGCGTCCGGTAGCGTCGCCCGAGGGCCCGCCGCCCCGACGCCGGGGAGATACCTGCGCTCCGCAGCGACGGCCGCGTCCGTGCCCCCTCCCGCGCCCGCGCCCGCATCCGCGCCTGCACCCGCGCCTGCACCTGCAGCTGCGCCCGCGTCTGCGTCCGCACCTATGTACGCGACCGCATCCACGACCGCGTCTACGTCTGCAACCGCGAGAATGCAACCGGCACCCCCGGGCACTGTATCCACCAAAGGCAAGCGCAACACCAAAGCGCGCGCCGCTACCGCGCTCGCTACTGCCGCGCCTGCCACCAAACCTGTAGCCCCAGTACAGATGTCGACAACGGGCAATCCGAAGAACCTTGGAGGAAGACCTGCCGTCCCACCGTTCGCGTCTTCGGAAACGTTGGTTCCACAATCGAAACAGACTGCAAGATCGACCAAATCTACTAAGAGGATGGAACTCGAAGCCCGATTGGAACTCCAGAAGAAGCAACTGGAAGCCGCTCGGTCCGCTGTTGCCTTGGCCGAGACAGAGCTAGAGCTAGCTCAATGCCAATCGGAACAAGATTCAGATGAGGATTTGGAAATAGAACGATCAACGCATGTCGAACAATGGGTGAAGCAAACCGCTGAATATTTAGAAGAACCCAAGGAACCAGAGAGACCAATCAGGAACATGGAACTGAAAGAACTAGCCGATGCCATCATAAGCGCCACGAAAGCAGCTCAGCCGAGCAAGATGCCCATGAAGATATGGGACCTGCCAGAATTCAATGGAGCGCATGAAGATTGGTTGCCGTTCCAGAGAGCATTCGAGGACAGCAAGGCGCTGTGTACGAACGAACACAACATGGCCCGACTACGGAAAGCTGTAAAGGGAACAGCGAAAGAAGCAGTGCGAAGCCTTCTGTTTGTTGCCTCAGATCCCGAGGACGTTGTCGCTGCACTAGAGCGAAGATTCGGGAGACCGGAACAACTGATAGTATCAGAACTTGAGAAGATAAAAGCATTACCACGAATTGGTGACAGCCCACGAGATATCTGCATCTTTGCAAACCGCATCAACAATACCGTGATGACAATCAGCGCCCTGAAGAAACCGGGCTACCTGTGTTCACCGGACATGAACAGACACATCATAGAGAAGTTATCACCCATGATGCGGTACCGATGGTTGGATTACAGCAAGCGCGTAGGCGATGAAGAGCCTGATCTCTTGAAGATTAAGAACTTCCTGAATGATGAAGCGGAATTGGCCGCAACAATAGCACCTCCCGAGCCAGTTGGGAAGAAAAGGGTTGGTGGCCAGAGATACCCTGTGAACGCGACGCGAGAAGAAGAGAATCAAGAAGACGAAAGAAACACAGTCGCCGCAGCTCAAGAGGGTAACAGAAAGTTCTGCTTCCAGTGCGAAGGAGAGCATTGGCTCACCGAATGCAAGAATTTTAAGGAGGCTACTGTTGACCAAAGATGGGAAACTGCAAAACAGAAGAAACTATGCTTCAGATGCCTACGCCGGCGACACATGCGAAACGATTGCAGGGGACAGGCCTGCAGAACATGCAAACGACCGCATCACACCATGCTGCACTCGGAGCCAACGAAACGAGCTACGGCACCGCCCCAGCAGCAAGAGAAACCAGATACAAATGAAGAGGCAAAGAATATTGTGAAATCTGTATACGCAGTAGCTGATGGAACAAAAGTATACCTGAAAATGGTTCCAGTAGACATATTTGGCCCTAAGGGATCCACTCGCATCCTGGCACTGCTTGACGAGGGGTCAACTATATCACTGCTCGACGCAAACATCGCTACTCGCATTGGAGCCACCGGCGAAAAGGAGCCTCTCATTTTGGAAACAGTCGGTGGAAAGATAATAGAAAAGAAAGATTCTCTGAAAATGAATCTGAAGATTAAAGGAGCACATAGAAGAGACAAGAGAACTCTTAAAGGCGTGCGCACCGTAGAACATTTGAAACTATCGCCACAGTGCGTGGACACGAGAGTAATAGAAAAATGCAGTCATTTGAATAAAATGAAAAATGAGCTTCTTTATGGAGAAGAGAGACCAGCACTACTGATCGGTCAGGACAACTGGGACCTGATTGTTTCCCGAAAGATTCTGAAGGGCAAACAGAACGAACCCGTGGCATCACTCACCGGACTAGGATGGGTGCTTCACGGATGCTGCACCGGAGCTGCTGCTGCACCAGTAAACTACGTAAACCACTGCCACAGTATGAACAAGGAAAAGGATATCGAAGATTTGATCAAGCGGCACTTCGAATTAGACTCAATCGGAATACAGCAGCGACGCCCAAGTAATGATGCCGATCAACGAGCCCTGACGATACTCGAAAACACAACGAAACAGCTGCCAGATGGCAGATACGAATCCGGCCTGCTGTGGAAGGGGGAAAACGAGACGTTGCCGAACAACTACACCCAAGCCTACAACCGACTCCTGGGTGTGGAAAAGAAACTAGACAGAGACGCAACCCTCAAGAGCGAATACGAGAAGCAACTGACGAATCTGCTGGACAGTGGATACGCAGAAGAAGCCCCGACAGAATCCACTCCAGGGCGAACATTCTACTTGCCTCATTTTGCCGTGGTACATCCACAGAAGAAGAAGCTACGCATCGTGTTCGACGCCGCCGCCAGATACGAAGGAAAGAGTCTGAACGATGCCCTGCTGCCGGGACCCGACCTACTCCAATCACTCTTTGGAGTACTTTTGAGATTTAGAGAAGGGCCGGTAGCAGTCGTCGCCGACATCAAGGAGATGTTCTTGAGAATTCACATAAGAAAAGAAGATAGAAACAGCCTGCGTTTCCTTTGGCGAGGAAAAGAGCGAAAGTCGAAACCCAAGGAATACCGCATGACATCGGTGATTTTCGGCGCAGCATCCTCACCAGCGACTGCTATCTACGTTAAAAACACCAACGCGAAGAAACAAGAGAAAGAACATCCAGAGGCGGCCAGAGCAATCATCAAGAATCACTATATGGACGATTACCTGCAGAGCTTCATGACAATCGCGGAAGCGAGAAACATCGCAGAGGAAGTAGACAAAATACATCGAACAGCTGGTTTTGAACTTCGTCAATGGGCAAGCAACGAAGAAGAAACACTGGTCAATCTGAGAACAGAAGAAGCTCCGAAAGAAAAGAAACTTGGCGAGGAAGAGAAGACTCTCGGGATGAGGTGGTGCGTTAATGAAGACGTGCTGGCATTCAACGTTGGATTGAGAAATACCCCAATTGAAGTCGCCAACGGAAGCAGAGCTCCAACGAAAAGAGAAGTCACGAGCGCCGTGATGTCCACCTTTGATCCGATGGGACTCGCGGCCCCAGCCCTGATAAAAGGAAAGAAACTGATCCAAGATCTATGGAGGACTGGGGTGAAATGGGACGAATCCATCGATAAAGACCAGCAAGAAGTCTGGAACTTATACTTGAGGGACATCAAGACGCTGCAAGAGTTGAAGATCCCCAGATGTCTGGCGCCTACAGCAACAAGAACAGGCGAGATGCATACTTTCGTTGACGCCAGCGAAACTGCTTATGCTGCCGCAGTCTATTGGAGAACCGAAAACGGCAACGGGGACATCCACATTTCCCTGATGGCGGGGAAGGCCAGAGTAGCGCCAGTGAAAACCACTTCGATACCTCGCCTCGAACTACAAGCTGCACTGCTGGGAGCAAGATTAGCTACCACCATCTCAGAAGAATCCGACCTGGAAGTCACAACTCGGGTTTTCTGGTCGGACTCTACCACCGTGCTGCAATGGATGAAAGCCGACCCACGGCGCTTCAAGGCATTCGTCGCTCACCGGTTGGCAGAATTAGAAGACATCACCAAACCACGCGATTGGAGATGGGTTCCCACCAAAGAAAACCCAGCAGATGATGCCACAAGAAACATGCCACGAGACTTTGATGACAAAGCAAGGTGGTTCAAAGGGCCCGCCTTCCTGTACCGACCGAAATCAGAATGGCCGGTCAAGAAGATAGAGAAAGAAGAATCAAGCCCAGAAGAAGAAGAAATGAAAAGAGCTACCTGTGCTACGATCAGAACCGATCAAGAAAGAAGCATGCCTGACCCGAACAGATTCAGCAACTGGACTCGGTTGCTAAGAACTACAGCACGAATGTACATGTTCGTAGATGCCTGCCGACAGAAGAAGCGTACGGCCTGCAGTGAAAAGGGAAGAAATAAGAAATGGCTACCTATTGAGCAGAAATACCTACAGAAAGCAGAGAAAGCTTTAATTTGTTTAAGCCAAAACGAAACTTTCAAAAAAGAGATCAACGATTTGAAAAAAGGAAAACCGCTAGAAAATTCAAGCCGACTTAAGAAAATCGACGTAGCCCTCGATGAAGAAGACGTGTTACGCCTCAACAGCCGAACGGTGAAGATCCAAGACATTGGGGAGAATCAGAAGTTGCCAATCTTAGATGGAAAACACCGAATATCGCAACTTCTCATCGATCACTACCACCGACGCTTGCATCACGGAAACCACGCTACGGTCGTCAATGAACTTCGACAGAAATATTGGATTCTGTCTCTGCGCGACGCCGTTCGACGAGTGGCACATCAGTGCCAATGGTGCATCATCAGAAGACTGAAGCCCGGAATGCCGCCACCAGGGAACCTGCCTCAAGAGCGCCTGGCGTATAACCAACCGCCATTCACGTGTACGGGTGTCGACTACTTCGGCCCGATGCACGTCACGATCGGGCGCAGAAGAGAGAAGCGTTGGGGAGCCCTCTTCACTTGTATGACGACAAGGGCAATTCATCTGGAGCTCGCCGCCTCATTAAGCACTAGCTCCATGATTATGGCGCTTAGAAGAATGGCTGCACGTCGAGGAAGCCCCAGAACAATATATAGCGACAATGGAACTAATTTTGTCGGGGCAGACCACGAGCTGAAAGAAGAAGCCAAGAAAATTCAGAACGACGAACTCATCGAGGCTGCTGAAAGAGAGGGAATAACCTGGAAGTTCATCCCTCCTGGAGCCCCCAATATGGGAGGGGCATGGGAAAGATTAGTGCGGACAGTCAAAACCGCACTCACTGCCGTCCTCAAGGAAAGAAGTCCTCCAGAAGAAGTTCTTCACACGCTCCTGACTGAGGTGGAGCACACGGTTAACTCCCGACCGTTAACCCACTTGAGCGCCGATCCAGAAGACGAAGAAGGACTAACCCCGAACCACTTCCTGATTGGAAGATCTTGCGGAGCAGCAGTACTGGGCGAATACGACGACACAAACCTTATTGGGAAGCCCAACTGGAAAACAGCCCAAAGAATGGCCGACCACTTCTGGAGTCGATGGCTGAGGGAGTATCTCCCAACCCTCATGCCAAGAAAGCTAGATGGCAGAAAGTATGCAGAGTTCCAGAAAGGCGATGTGGTGATCATCGCAGATTCCTCGCTACCGCGCAACACATGGCCGCGGGGAATGATCGAGGAGACTTTCCCAGGACCAGACGGAAGAACTCGCGTCGTGAACGTGCGAACCAAGGGCGGCGTGATGAGGCGCCCTGTATCCAGACTCATCTTCGTGACTGCAAGCAAGACGTTGCAGCCGGGAGATGGAGTGCTCGAGCCGTCGTGCACTGGCGGGGAAAGTGTTAGCAACGTAGAATAACTCTAACATAATGATAAGACTTTGTATTATTAGTAACGTAAGAAATAAAGTTGAATTTTACTTAGGGCCTAGGATAAGAAATGTATAGTTAGGTTGTTTCACTTTTGTCCTCCACCAATAGTAGAGCCAAAACGCATGGAAAATCCCCAGTTAGAGCGAGGAACCAATAATACAAAAGAAATAGAAAGAGATAGGACATATTCGAAAAAACTTCAAGGTCAAGATAGAAAGGGATAGACTTATCGCGGCTCTACTATTGGTGGAAACTCGTGCGTCGCTCCTTATGACTGGGGGCGATTGCCAGGTATAAGTTTTGAATATAAGTAGAGCAATTATCAACAAAATGAGTTAGTTACGATCAGACAGTCCACTGAAAATCAAGTAAATAAAAGTACCTCGAAGCAAGAACTGGAAGCGTTTTCTTCAGCCCGAACCAAGCTGTGCCCCCTACAGTTCCTGTACAGCAGGCCGTCGGCGTCGTCGTCGTCATTCAAAAAAGGTTATAACAGCGGAGTTTAATAAACTTTTGCCGTATGCAAAATATTTTCGTCGTAGCGTACTATTAAGTCTCCTGTGCTTCAGTCGAGGTTTGAACTCGGTACCTATTACCGTACAGTAAATGCTCTAACCAACTCATTATTTCACGGCTTTATGTCCTTATGAATAATAAAACATACATAACATAACAATAAAATTGTGTAAATACATAACGACGGCCTACGACTTGGCACAGCGCTCGTCTCAAAACGCAAAGTAGGTTACTATCAACTTGGGATGTCTCGGGGTGATGAGCGCAATGCAGTGCTACGCAGTGCTTTTTATGGTATTAAAAGTTTTGGTTGGCACTGAAATTGTTATGGTCAGGCGTGGCGCTTACCATCAGGCGAACGCTTGCTCGTCTAATCACACAGTACCATAAGTAGTTAATAACATTATATATGTTGGTATACCACCGTCTTTTGCCGTATCCTCTCCATCCATAGGTTGCCTGGAAGAGAACGCTTATTAGCGATAACACCGCCTATTGTACTATTATTTTTTAGGTTCTATTTTTTATTTGTTTTGTTATGTTATTGGTATAAAATAAAGTATTACCAATCAATCAATCAATAATTAATTTTTAGAAAAAAAAACTGACTTCAATGTATCTTTGAAGTCCAGGGTCAAATATTGATGAAATTTATACGGGACCACTTCGTAGCTATACTGGACCCATCGCAAAAGAATTTTCCAAATCGGTTCATAAATGACGGAGTTCTGAGGTAACAAACATAAAAAATACAATCGAACAGAGAACCTCCTCCTTTTTAAAGTCGGTTAAAAACTACTACCATCACGTTTTCTATTTCAACGTCGCCACAGATGAAATGATATTAATCTCCTTCATAAGCACAGCACTTCGGCACAGAATAAGCTCATAGTCCTGTCCCGAAGCTCGGCAACTGGTGCCTATGTTGTATTCTGCGGCGCCGCCACGATCGATGATTCGCACACATAGCTGTATATTTACTTTGCACAGTTTGCTATTTACTTCGCTTATGTGCTAAACTGCCCACACTCACATACGTAATGTGCGAGGGTTTATCCAAGGGGCGAGTGTGGCTCAGTGGGAGCACGTGCGACTTTCGATCCGAGGCACTCGAGTTCGAAATCCTGCTGGCCTCGCATTACTAACTTTCTTAAATCATGTGTGGGTTCAACTATGGGTTTCGCAGCTTTATGAAATGCCTTCCCTAACTTCTAAGCATAATATGAAATAACTTTCACCTCAGTAAGTAGGTCTGTCTGTACAAGCAAATAAGCCATTTCATTTTTAAGTTGAAAAATATTGTCAACAGAAAATAGCTATGGCCCCTGGCTATGGCGCCACCATAGAGATCTGATTAAAGTCTCCCCTTCAATATCTGTGGGCGCCACTGACAGCATCATTACGCGCCGAGCTTTTATAGTACCCCATGCTATAATTTCAACCTATATTTTGGTCATAATAACTTTAGCTTCTTTATACGCATCGTTCAAAAATTTGGTTAGTTATTCCAAAGAAACAAAAAAAAACAACCAACCATTCACAAATTGATTGATACCGAGAATTCTTCATTCGTTGCCTGCGCATTACCTACAATGTGCTAATAATAAATTACAACGTAGCCAGAAACACCTATTTAGTCGATTCAACATACCGTGGTCATACGCTGGCGAAATACGTAAGTGCGCCAGTGACGAGTTTCTGAACGATGCGCCTTGGCCCTCGCAGCCGCAACGGCCAGCGGCCTAGCGGCACCGAGTGAATGTGAGTGCGACTGCTGCTCCGTGTTGGCGGGAAATGAATAATGCTAGAGATGAGTGGACGGGGAGTAGAAAGGATACAGTTCGAATTTGTTCATTTCCGAAAGATTGAACGATAATAAAATTTGGATTGAGTTCTCTTAGTTTCTTAATGTAATGTAATCAAACTTATCAAACTATGTAGTTCACTGCACGGTTTATTTTTCCATAGCTTAGGTATAGAAAGACGTGTTCATTAGATTTAACTTATCCAATGGGTCTGATAATTGAGACGTTTTGTTATTGGAATGCACTGTCATTAGATGTGCTAAAATATTTAAGCAAATAGTAAAACCTCTGTAACTACTGCATACTATTTTTCTAATTAGGTATATTATGTCATTATGCCATTTATTACAATATAATTTATAAGTAAATATACATAGTATATTGTTTCAAAATAGTAATAATTTATGTAATAGCACAGAATAATTAATAGTATCACGTATAGTATCAGTAGTATAGTATTATTAGTACATAAATACTTAATAGAATGTATAATATAATAAAGTTATAAAATTACGTATATAATCATATATGTATAGGTACGTAATTTAATAACTTATAACTATGTTACTCCTAAACATTTTTGTAAACCACCTTCTTTACTTATTTTTCTTTCGATTCTGTCCTTCTTAGTGTTGCCTGGAAGAGATCGCTCCAAGTGATAAGAGCGCGTACTACCGTAAAGGATTTTTTTAAGCTGTATTTGACCTTGAGTGTAGTCCAATTAATAATAAAACTCATTTTAGTTTTAATAATATTAAAACTTTATTTTATACAAGAAGGAGTATTGTATTACATTGTGTAATTTGATTTTACTTTGTACTTACGCGTCATCATACATTTTCCCATAGAAAATTATGTAAATAGATAAGTAAACTGTTGATTTAGTACTATTGATCTATGAAATAGGTATATCAGCCGTATCAGTCACAAATGCAATTCAACTCTGTTACCTAATGCATAATTAAATCTTGTATCCCGGTATATCCAGTAGCAAATATGATAAAGCTCATAATATAATGAAATGGATCTTTTTATCACTGAAGAAAGTTGCAATCGAGAACTAAATCTAAAAGAAAACACCCATCACTAGCGGCTACTCTTGTACGAAATTCGAGTGCCGGTCGTACGCGAGCTGGCAACGTCGCGATTTGCACCGCACCACAAACATAAAATCTCTACATAGTAGGTATAAAATAAGTCGCTTCCCGCCGTTCTCTACGCTTAAGTCTTTTACACTACGCACCGGATTTTAATGCGTAGCATTACAATAACATCACCACCCAGAACTTTGTTTTGCAAAATCCAGCGCGGCGCTGCACTGCGCTCGTCACCCTGAGACAATTAGCTGTTGAGTATCATAATGCCCAGTAATTTCGCTGGCTACAATGCCCTTCAAAACGGAACACAGTAATGCTTGCGCACTACTGCTTGGCGGCTGAATAACTTGAATTTCAAAATTCCATCTTAATAGTTGCCTACTGCCTAGGTTACAATATATAACAATATCATAAGAAACAGCATCGTATTTATAGATCTGACTTTATTCACGTTTGATCTGCGATCACCTGGGCCCCAATTCACTATGACAACTCGGCGATTCCTTGCTTCAAAATCACGTCGATTCCTTCATTAATAAACGACATCTCTATGACGTATTCATATATTCATATAGGTATATGACGCATCATAGAAAATACAAATGCGCAGATGTCGTTTATTAATAAAGGCATCGACGTTTCCTCGAAGCAAGGAATCGCCAAGTTGTCATAGTGAATTAGGGCCCTGATCTCGTTTTACGTTTTGATTCTAGTCTTGGAGTCCTTGTCTATGTTATAAACCAAAATCAAACCTTAATTAATGTTTTATGAGAATTTCCTATTTTAATTTAATAAAAATACCAAACAACACAGTCACTGGTTCGACAGACATATCTTTAGCTAGCCCCGCATTAACTTTTGTCCTCAGTTTATCTTATTCAATGTTCATATTTATTCTTGTATATTTTCAGTTGCAGAAAATGGTTAACGTCACTAAACAGGGAAGATTTATTAGATAAAGATAATTTTAACCCTCACAGCCATTCAGTGTGTGAGAAACATTTTGATGATTCTTCATTTAAAAGAGGGCTTAAAAGGGGTTCATTCCCAGTTCGAGTTTCAACTGAGCAAAAGCAAAAAGGCTCAGTTGACAGTGACACTGACGAACAGACCTGCGTACAAGAATGTACTGACCCAACCGAGACTCATAGCGATCCTTTGGAAGAATCAGAAGAGGAAGCACAGACGTCCACATCCTTGTCAGCCCAAATACCTCGGAAACGCCTCTCAGAAAAATTGCACAGTTCGCAAAATAAATGCCGGCGTTTAACTCGAGAACTAAAAAAAATACAAAAGGAATTAGAAGGAAAGAACACGTCCATTACGAGCGAGCATCCTGATGACGATGTCGGGAAACGATTCCAGAAGTTGATTGAGTGGCAGAACAACTTAAAAAGCAGATTAAAGGGCACTCAATACGAATCAGAATACAAAGTATTTGCACTAAACTTATACTATGCAAATCCTTATGCTTACCGATTATTACAAAAACTTTTAAAACTACCGAATAAATATACTATTAATAGATTCAAAACTAAAATCACACCAAAATTAGATGATAGAGTAATGAAAAGTTTGGAATTGAAAATAGAATCTCTCCCAGATGCCGCAAAAAACTGCATAATTTGTGTGGACAAGATGACATTGAAAAGAAACTTGTATTACGATACAAAAACAGATGAAGTGATTGGTTTTCAGAACGTTAACGGAAAGATATCACCAGAGATTGCTAATGTTGCTTATACTATAATGCTTCAAGGAATCCATATAAACTGGAAACAACCGATTGCATACGCCTTGCTAGCATCCACAGAGCATTATGAAGAACTTGATTTATGGCTAGAGCAAGTCATTTCCAAACTCTCTGCAGCTGGAATTAAAGTAAGGGCTGTAACTTCTGATCAAGGATCGAACTTCGACAAATTCGCAAAAGAGATAAAGCATGTGACAGTGGAGAAACCTTACTTCATCTATGACGATAAAAAGATCTTTTATATATTCGACGTCCCGCACTTGATCAAGTGCATCCGCAATAATCTTATCACCAGTGACTTTCATTATGATGACAAAAAAATATCCTGGGAGTTCATTAAACAACTTTACAACGACCAAAAATTTAAAAATTTAAGGCTTATACCTGAACTAACCGACTCTCACTTAGATCCTGATGACTTTAAAAAAATGGAAGTAAAGTACGCAGTGCAAGTATTTAGTCGCACAGTTTCTGCTGCACTTCATACTTACATAGACTTCGGCATCATTCCCGAAGAGGCCAGGCCGACAGCTCAATTTGTGGAAACCATGAATAACTTCTTTGACGTTTTAAATTCTAGCAGAATAAATTGTAAAAACAAATATCGAAATGCCTTCAAAAAATGCGATTATCAGGTTCAAGTACTTGACGATGCCTTAGATATGTTTTCCAATATTAAGGCCTTTGATAAAATTACCGGAAAAAATAATACGGCTCATATGAAATCAATAATAAACAATACAGAGATATCAATTCAAGCCATTAAATTACTCTACGAAGACCTAAAAAATGAAGGAATTCAATACATATTCACTCAAAGATTGAACCAAGACTGCTTAGAAAAATTGTTTGGTACCATTAGACAACACAGCGGGTCCACCGAACCTACCCCAATTCAATTTCAAAGAGCTTTTTCAGAGCAATTCGTGTGTAACATGCTGAAAAGTCCACCAAATGCTAACTGCGAGGCGGATATTGATGATATTTTGCTCCAAACCGAAGAAGTTATGAAGACCTATAACTTGTGTGCCCCTCCATTAGCAGAAACGTCCGTTGTATGCTTAGATGGTGAAACTGATTACCGCATGGATCTGCCTGAAGAAAATGCCTTAACTTATGTTTCAGGATACTTGCTTTTCAAGTGTATGGCTAAAAGGAAATGCCATAACATCGATGAAACGTTGAAGTCGCTACCAGATCTGGGAGAAACAAACTTGTTTACAAAATATGAAACCTATAACAAAAAGTCTGGATTCTATGGCGCCCTCAAAATGCCGCCTGAAGAGTTTATCAAGTACATCGAAAAATTGGAAGAGGCGTTCACAAAACATTTTGAAAATGTTATACAGGGGAACCCAGGTGCAAAACTATACGGACTGCTACAAGCTGTGCTTCCACAGACACCGTGTGAATGTTATCCTTTGAATTACCTTCTAAAATTGTTCATTCGGTTGCGTTTATTCGCCACCCTAAAGTTAAATAACAAAAATTTTAAGAGCGACAAAAATGATATAAAAAAATTAAATGTCAAACATTTGTAATAAATATAATTCAGTAAAGTCATCCTATTATATATTTTGTGATATTAGCTGATAATTACAATAAACATTTGCTGTCGTCATTTATTTTCATTTTCATGTCATCTCATCATCATTACCATTATCAGCCCATCACGTTTCCGCTGCTGGGACAAGGCTTCAAGTGTGGGTCGTAATCAACCAGGCTGGCCCAGTGCGGATTGGTGGATGCCATATGTCCTTGAATTTGTGTGATTGATTCTAGGATATACCGGTTTCCTCACGATGTTTTTAGAGCGAGTGTTAAATACGCACATATAACTAAAGAAAGTCAGTGGTGCGACCACAGCGGGGACAGCGGGATTCGAACTCGGGTACGTCAGATCGAAAGTCGCACATGCTCCCACTGAGCCACACTCGCTCTGAACCTTTATCTAACACAAAACAGGTTTACAATCTAAAACTAGGTTTTATTTAGGTAGTTACCTAAATTTATTGTTCACTGCCAAGATCGCTCTTCTCCTAGGCTATAATAGAAAGAAGAAAGAAAGAAAATAAGTTTATTATGAAACTATCTTATACTAAAAACAGAGGTAACAGGTACAGTTAAATGAAATTAGATGGTCATAAAAGGACACAACTCAGCATAATGAGCCATGACAGCGCGCTGATTTTCAGTTGTACCCTATTTCGTGACGAGTAGTTGCTATATAATAAACAGCGGCTAACCGCGCGTTCTCACCCGCGCGCGTTTAATCTCTCGAAGGACGGACAACCGTCGGAGTAGACGTGTCCTTGAGTGGAGACCGCGAATCGGCAAGCGTAGTGTAGGACGCCCACCGGCCAGGTGGAGCGACGACCTGCGAAAGGCGGCCGGAAGAAACTGGATGAGAAGAGCCGAAGATCCGGCTCAGTGGCGTTCATTGGGAGAGGCATCTATGTCCAGCAGTAGATGAAAACAGGCTGATGATGAACCGCGCGTTGGATGGCGTCGTGTCGTCGCGTCGTGAGATTCGCAAGTCGCTACGCAAGAGCTCCATCCAGTTTCGGCAGGTCTGTTCATGCACCAGTGATGGACGAATGGTCTCAGATGCTAGTACATTTTGTCACGTAATTCTTTTTTCACTCCCTTATCAAGCAGGAAGTACGGCCCCTTATTTATCCAAATAAAATACTCACGTGCTTATTAGGGACGATTTTGTGTTGCATTCTGTAAACCTAAATTTGGCTTTAAATTGTTTAACATTAATGAATTTGGTGTTTTAGTTTCCATGTTCTCTAAATTTGCAGTAGTGTGTAGCAATCAATGACGTTTTAAACGTCATTTAACATTTAACAAACTTTACGTTTATTACCGGGCGTTTCAGAAACGGTATGGTTATTTACCTACTGGCATGCTGAGAATTCCATGGCGTTCTGTAAATAGAATAAAGGTTGTCCTATTCTCATGGTTTAATGGAATTTTACACAATAGCAAAATATTACAATGCATAACATATATTATAGTAAATACACCAAGTACCTATAAGCGCATGTACAATAAAAATGATGTGCATGTAAGAAGGGTGAAAAAGGTCCTTCAAGGTAGGCAACGCACCAGTAACGCCCCGAGTGTTGCAGGTGTCCATAGGCGACGGTAACCGCTTACCAACCAGGCGGGCCGTCTGCTTGTTTGCCTATATATTAAAAAAAAGGAAAAACTACGTAGTAAGTATTATCATGGACCAATAATAAAATATTATCGTTTTGATACACTTAGCGACATCTATAATCTTAGCAGGTACTAAATATCGGGGTACGGTCTTTTGTATGGAGACTGTTAGTCCTCTTGTATATTTGGTCCATGGTATTATTTATTCTGTGGTAAAGGCAGTAGAGGTTACGTAGGTATAGAGTAGATTCGACTAGGTACTTAAGTAGGGTTCCATAGTTCAATAAGAAACCCTATAGTTATGTCCGTCCGTCATCGCGTCCACAGAATTCTAATATATTATTTAGATTCAATGACTTAACGTAACAGTAACACTAATTTTTCCCAAGTACTTAGTCTTGTTTCTGATGATACCATAAATAGCAGTGGCTACGGACCCCTACCGTGTCACAACACGCACTTGTTTACTTCTACTTTTGCGTGGGTCGTGAGGCGAACGTGCCTACTTGGCTACTTGCTCCGTAGGGTCCGGAGGGGGCTCCATTGACGTCCATCAACCGCAGCCCTTCTAAGCCTCTTATAAATAACTACCTGCCCAAAAGAGATGTGGTTTCCAGTAAGACCTGCGTCATCGGTAAACTAAGTACCTGCTTCAAGACTTTTAAATATCTTTTTTTAACCGTCTTCAAAAATGGAGAAAGTTCTCTATTCGATTGATTTTTTTTAATTTATTTTTTTATGTTTGCTACCTCCGAACTCCGTCATTCATGAACCGATTTGGAAAATTCTTTTTTGCGTTGGGTTCAGTATGGCTACGAAGTGGTCCTATATAAGTTTCGTAGTATTGTACCTTGGACTTAGAAGATATATTGAAGTCGGTTTTTTGTTTGATAAAACGTATACTTGTTTAGGAGTGATGAGACAAACCGGTTCCCTGATGGTAAGCGCCACGCCTGCCCATAACAATATATATTTAATGCCATAAAAGTTCTGCGTAGCGCTGCATTGCGCTCATCGTATCGCCTCTGGTCGATATCTCGAGATATCAGTTATTATGTCGCATATGCCCAGTAATTTCGCTTCAAACTGGAGCCCTCGTCAGGAGGCGCTCGTCATCTTGAGACAATTAGCTCTTAAGTCTCATATGCCCAGTAATTTCACTGACTACAATGCCCTTCAAACTGGAACACAGTTATGCTTGCGCAGTACTGCTTGGCGACAGAATAACTGACAAAGCTGTGGTACATACCCAGACGGCCTCCCGCATACGAGAGACCTACCACGAATGAGTGACCTATTTCAAGTATCTACCTATGTACCTATATTAGAAAGAACCACAGAATACTATGGGACAGAAGCATCACTCCGCAAAAAAAATTAAACAAATAGCGACTCTTATTACGACGCAATAAAATTCATTTCAGCTCGCGTAGCGCTGCATACCTACCAGTCATATTAACCTACAGAGCGCCTCTCTTTCTACCGCATAGCTCTTATCTCTTCTACGCGGCACGTGTAACGACGCGCGACCCGCCGTCGGTGTCCGGCTATGTACTTGCAGCTTCGTACCTACAGTGCGGAGTGCGCTAGGCCAGAAAGAACTAAATTATGGGAACAGCGGTCAAATAATGGAGCTCCTAAATTTATTTTTCATGCGTTGTTAAATTATCTTACCTACCACATCGTTGGCCACTTGCCAGGTTGCAATCTAAAACATTTGGACAGGGAAGAAAAATAGCACATGCGAAATTGCTGGACTGGATTGTATCATGGCATGTTTAAGTAGGTATGGTACCTGTGTAAGATCACAGAATACTAAGTGAAGATGGTAAGACGGAATAATTATCTGAAATTTAAGCGTATTTCTGTGAATACTTACCTACCTTAGAGTATACATAACCTAGTTATATATACTCTAAGTTACCTACTAAATGACTTAATACGAAATTAAGCTTAGTCATTGTCACCTTCACTGGTGGTAGTATGAGAGGTCTCGTAAGAGGCCGTCTGTCTGGGTGGGCACCACCGCTTTACCAGTTATTCTGCCGCCAAGTAGTTGCGCAAGCATTACTGTGTTCCGGTTTGAAGGGCATTGTAGCCAGCGAAATTATTGGGTATTATGCATACTTAGAGATTTATGAGACTTAACAGCTAATTATCTCAGGGTGATGAGCGTAGTGCAGTGCCATGCATTCAGCTATTATTACTACGTACCTCAATGGTGCCACGCAGGTTTTTGCAAAACAAAGTTCTGGGTGGTGCTATTACTGTTATGGGCAAGCGTATTGCGCTTACCATCAGCCGAACGACCAGCTCGTCTTGTCAAGTCGTCATTCAGTAAATAATAAAAAATAAAAAATAATTAAATAGAATTCATAAATTATGTAACAAAGTGAATCTACAACCGAGTAATGAATGATGAATAGCCGTGACGTTCAGAACGACACAATACACTTGTTTACTATACCACACTAGATGTTGATAAATAATAGAGACGGCGGTGGAATGCCCGTCGCGGCCGGCCGGCGCTTTGTTATGTTTTTGTCATAATTAAGTCTATGCTGGTCCACTCCGCTGGCTAGGTTGCTAGTCGCCGTTCGTACACTTAGCCCGTCCGCCCGTTTCCCGCTAAATTATCGATTAAGATGCAGTTCAGCAGCTGACAGGAACCTTCTAATAGATAGGTACCTAACCTACCCATTACCACTTTTACACTCCTTATTGTAAAACTCTGTCATTATCATTACCCAGTGTTCCATTTTTATCAGCGCCTTTCTAGTTTAGTGCAATAACCTATGGCAATAAGATACGTACCTATTATAAAATATAAATTGCAGTTTGGCCGAGTGCCCACAGCCCAGTTGTCTTTCATCACATCGTAACCTAAAATTATCTGTACATTTTTAGAGGGTAGGCCTAGTCGTCTTGAGTCTGCGCTGACCGTTGTTGTGGTTGTACCCAACGCTCCACATGACGTCAAAACAAAACCTACCTACACTATTTACATAGGTATAGGTTTATACCTTTTCTCTAGCACGCACGGTAGCGACATAGCGAGTAGTGCGAAATGAAGCCGGCTTCACACTATCAACACGTGTCGTGTCGTGTCGTGATGCATTAATAAGTTCATCAGAGAAGCCTATCGGATTCATATATTTTGTATAGAGGCGTGACGCAGCGTCAGAATAGTGTGCACGCCTCTATACAAAATATATGAATCTGTGGCGGTTTCTGAACGCCATTTCGCTATTACACAAAATATAGACTAGTCTATATTTTGTGGCTATTACGTTGGCAATACTCACTCCCCATAAGTTGGCAACATTCTCTCATACTTGTCACAACATAACATGAGTATATTGTTCTGTGAACACAACGCGCTACTTTATAATTGTATTATAATTTTGTACTGATTCCTGTATCGCCGTAACAATACATAGGTACATCATCTCAAGCAATCTGGATTTCATTGTTCCTGAACCTGATCCAGAACCCAGGCCTCCCTAGGCCACCAAAAATCGGATAGGCTTATGATGTACTACTGATGAATCACGACACGACACTGTTAACAGTGTATGAATCCGGCTCGAAACTTGGCCTCACTTATCCGACTCGCCTTTCCCGGCACGCGGTCGGCGGCGATCGATGCGCGACGTTGCCGTTCCGTGCGCTGGGCCACGCTGTACCGACCACAGATTCAATAACAGTTTGTACGCCTGTACGAATGTGTGAGTGAACTCACACAGGCGAACGAACGGATCTGTTTTTTATTGTCAATCAGTTTTATTTTGCAGGGAAATGACACTTCTTTCTTGCATCGAGCGAGCATAACGTTAAATTAATGTTATTCGTACAATCTGTCTGCGTTTCTGTTTTTCTGACATTGTTAAGAATAATGGAACATAAGTAACAATGATGTTCTTAATGTTAAAGTATCGGTCTACCACATAGATGTTCATTCAATTCAAACATACATAAAATATGATAAGTACATATAAGTAGGTACTTCTATAATTAGATAGCTACGTAGGTAGGTGTAGGTAAATCACTACATAGTATAAAACAAAGTCGCTTTCTCTGTCCCTATATCCACAAAATATAGATACCAGTCTATATTTTGTGCTATATCCCTATGTATGCTTAAATCTTTAAAACTATGCAACGGATTTTGATGCGGTTTTTTTTTAATAGATAGAGTGATTGAAGAGGAAGATTTATATGTATAATAACCGTGCGAAGCCGGGGCGGGTCGCTAGTTTGTATATAAATATTAGACTAACTGCTGGTATGTAAGTACTTACATAATTATAATAGAGTAAATTAAATAAATCTATCTATAAATTAAAATTAAATGAATAACTAAAAATCCTAGCAGTAACTACCTAATATTAGGTATACGTAGGTACTACTAGGTACCTACTGTGTAAAATTTATTTAAATTGTTAGGTACCTACTAAAATAAGTAAATATTGTAACTATGTACTTAGGTACCTAACAGTTATTGCTAGGGACTAGGTTAGTATCAATGTTATAAAATAGCACTAAGTCAGGTACCTACGTCTTGGCAATGAATAAACAACAAAATAAGAAAAACATACGTAAGTACCGGACTTATTTACAGGAATCCGGTTACATTAGGTATACAGGTCAAACAAAATCTAATAATTGGGAGTTTTTTTTTTATGTTGAAATGTGCTTTCTTCTGTGCTTACGTTTGACAACAACTCACCTGATGGTAAGCGTAGTTGCGGTCTAAGGTGGAGCACGTTTGTCCATGAGGTGCCTATTCACTCTAGACTTAAAGAGACCCAGGTTGTAATTGGAAGTATGTATTCCCATTTAAGCATCCATTTCTGATATCAGGGCCCTTACCACCATCTCTTAAACCAGTATTATTTTAAGCTTACTTCCGTTTTCTGTACCACGAAGTCCTAAAAAAAAGCTAACTTTGATATTGCATTGTTGAGAAGTTTTGATGACGTCATCGTAAATCATTCATTCAGATGTTTTTTGACAGCTGACACTTCGCAGGAACAAAAACATTATTGTTTTATGAAGCTCGTGGTACGAATCAGAGTAATATGAGTTTCAAATAAAACGTTCCTGTAGCATGATTATCTTGTAAAAGTTGGTGGTAAGCCCCCAGGATGGCTGGTCAACTTAATTTTTAAATTTTTTTGGAATATATCATAAGTAGCAATTATTTAAGAAAGGTAGCAAATAGGGCGACTAGCCATTCTGACGGTAACCATTTTTGGAACACCAATGATATTTCCATTTCTGCACCTACGCCTACGGTGCGGTAGCTCAAAAAAATTGTGCTCAAACGGGAACTGTTCAATCATTGTTGCTGTTTTAGATTGGTATAATTTTAGTATTCACAAAATGTCTACAAACTTCAACGTTTTTTTTTCTAACGACTTCACTTTTTCTTAACAGCAATGGACACAGGGTTATGGAAAGAGGGAAGGGAAGATTTGCCCAGTAGTGGGACGAAGCAGGCTAAAAAAAAACTTCACATGGTAACTTGTAACTCTCTGAAACATTTCTCTAACTGCCCATGTTGATTATTCCGTTATTCCGGGTGTAAAGAAAAGTTTTTCTCTAGTAACTTTAGTCTTTCTTGTGACAAAAAGTTCTGAATGTAATTCTGGCTCCTAATTGCCTCTGCTAGCGGCATGCTTCTCAGTTGGCTCGCAACATGGCGCCCAAATATTTCAAATTCGTCTTCACGAATAGTAAAAGGATCTACAACGTCCTGATATATTTTCTTATGTTGTACTAGCTCACTCGAATCAACTTCAGACGGTGTTTCTTCGGGCTTAAGTTCTGCTTCATCTGCCTCAAATTGACGTTCTTCTTTGTAATTATTCTCGTTCTCTAACTTGATAATATTTTCTGTGACAACATTACAGCGGTCCACGAACAAGGAATCTGAGTTAGAATTGTCCGAGGTATTGTCAATTTGGTCCGACGCAGCGGCTTCTGTAGCATCTGTAGAAATTTGACGTTTATGGGCCTGGAAAAATAAAAATACATGTTAGTCCAACAAAAAAATCCACTGTCCAGTAACAAAAAAAAAAATAACACGCTTTTTTTTCGTTGTTGGGAGGATTTGTCCTCTTGACACAGGCAAATGCATAAGAAGTATCACAAACATACTCCAGTGTCAAGAAGACGCGCCTTGTATAAGTTCCTAGTCTAAGATCCCGATATACAACGACCTTCACCGAGATGTTTATTTGATGAAACGTATTTTATATTTAATTTAATATGTCTAACAAATTTCAGTCCATGACATGATTAATAATAATTAAAAAATATTTTTTTTAAACATTTCACCGATTTGATTATTAGACAAATTCTATACCAATCGAAAGTATGAAGCCCATAGAATATGCAAACGTTAGGTTGCCTATTCTTTTCCGGTCACAACTCTCGGGTAGCCAGGTATCAACAGGTGAATCGATACTAGCATTTTGCACCGGTCTGATTATTGAATTAAAATTAAATGAAAATAAAGATTATATTATTAGTATATATTTTTAGTGCGCATGCTATTTGAATGAAAAGGATAGCGATAGACTATTATATTACTGTGTATCATTTTGGAGTAGTTTATTATTAAAATAGAGGAATAGTTATTTAATTCTTTTTTAATCAATTAATTATTTATGTGTGTATATAAGTATTTATGTGACACTAAAGTATATATACATTTTTAGTAAAAAAAGGTTATAGTAATACATATATAATACTAATCTTGCAAATTTTATCTTTATAAAAAACTTCTGTAAAATTTTTGTATATACAATAATGTAAAAAATTATAAATACAAAAAAAAAACAATTTTTTAAAATTATTCATAGCCGAGTCATCGGACATATAACTATGATCTCCAACTTCTGAACCTTCTTCGTCATCACTCTCCGTTCCAGTTCTTTCGACAATGTCTTCTATCTTTAAAGGTGTATGATCCCCAATGAATCCTACTGGTTTTAAATATTCATCTAAGAACCAACCGCAGTTCTCAGGCTGAAGTTTCACGCATAATGGTTCCGTTGCATTAACCCACATGGAATTTACGAAAATGGTTCGTAAAATTTATGAATTAATCTGAAAAATCTGAATCAAGCGAACCGATCCCACAGCTAGACCTCTGACGACGGTGACTGCAACATAAGTCTGATTTATCAAGAAAACCCCAGTTTTACTTAGAAACCAGGAACCACCCGCGAAATCGTTCGCGTCGACGTAATCTAATGTAGCCTATGTTACTTAAGGATTGTGTAGCTTTCAATTAGCGAAAGATTTTTTAAAATCGGTTAGCACTTCCTGAGATTACCTCCTCCAAACCAGGCCCACACTTTATAAACTAAAACTTTTATAGATAGGTATCTATTCCGTAAATTCCGGTTTAGTTGCATCTGTCACTGGCTTGTCTCGGCTTGCTGCTACTGACATCATACCTATGCACAAACCGAGAAATATATTATATTACGAATGTTAAACCCACGCAGGCGTACGTAGTGTAGGTAGGTAGGTAGTGTAAATACCTATTATTCTCTTTCTGTGAACAATAAATATATGTATTCAAATCAGTGAAAAAACCAAAAACAAGACGTTGGCAAATGCACAACGTGCGACGCCAAATTCCTCAGAAAAAAAAAATTCAAACAATATACCTGCCTAGTATTAGCACTGAATACATAATAGTACCAAGGTATACTTATTTAGCAAATAATACTAACTGCTACAACTGTTCTACAAGTCTGCATATTTTAATTTTTAAACTAAGTAGCTATGCATACACTTATGTAGTAGCCTATGAGACTGAATACCAAGATCTATTTTTAAAACCCGGAATCACAGATTACTAAATAGTTACTCCGTAATGACGTACGTAACGATATGCTTATATTTGCCGGAATGACGTATGAGTACTACGCGATAAGCGGCGCGTCTACCTTGTCTAGTCCGGGAGCCGTCACCCGAAATGATGATGTCATCAAGTATATGTAAGTTTTTTTTTTAAACGGGCGAATGCCTTTATTACTGAAAACAAACTACAGCTGTATGTTTTATATGTTATATGTTATATGAAGTATATGTATATTATGTATTAAGGAGAGGTCTAGGACCTGAACCTGTCGAGGCTGGAGCCCACGACGGGACGACGATGCGTTTCAAGTCCAACGTGCGCCGGTTTCCCGCAAAATATAAGATGTCTCTGGTCCCCGAGTTTTGGCTCGAGGGAATAGTGTTCCGGCGCTAAGGAGGCTAAACCGAAATATCCCTTATCCTAGTGCTAGTATTTTACAATGTGTATATATGCTAGTCTGTTAGGTATATATTTTAAGGGCCTCTGGTATTTTTAATTTGTTAACTGTGTATTATTGCCTGAAATTAATGAATTTAATGGAACCACGCGTGATGTTGCGGAAATTCATATCAAAACTAAAACGCAATGAAAATGTAATGTAATTCTGCTGAATATTATTTAGGTTGTTGCATAAGAATAAATAATAATACCGTAGAACGGAATCTCTTTTGATCGAGTCCCAAACGGCGCCATTTATATACCTACACGTCCCTTCACGTCGTTACGCCCTCTGTCGGCCAGGCGTGTTGCCAGGGTTGCTTACTGTTAAATATTGCTTAGGTGCGTCTAAAGACAATATTCGGGGCGTGGCGTTAGGAACCCTTAAATTTTTTTTAATTTGTTTTTAATTTAATGTGTCGGCAAACAAGCAGACGGCCCGCCTGATGGTAAGCGGTTACCGTCGCCTATGGACATCTGCAGCACCAGAGGCATTGCTGATGCGTTGCCGACCCTTAAGGACTCTATTAATTCCCCTTTTAAAGGACTCCATGTTGTAGCTCAAAGGAAATACCGACGAAGGTAGGTCGTTTCACATCTTACAAGTGCGAGGAAGGAAAGTGCGAGTGAAGCGTGTGGTGTGGGAACTTGGGAAGTCCAGTTTTGTAAGATGTGGGGGTGAGCTTTTTGACGATGGCGAGATGTGCGGTGGAAAAATTGGGAAGGCGGAAGCAGGTCAAAAAGCTCTTCAGAACATTCCCCATTATAAAGGCGGTAGAACACACAAAGCGAACCGATATCTCTTCGGAGGCTAAGTGGTTCTAATTTTTCAGACACTTTGGGATCATCGACAATCCTATTGGCTCTTCGCTGTAGGGAGTCAAGAGGCTAAAGCAATTACTTGGGTGCGCCGTTCCACAAGTGAGAGCAATACTCCACGTGGGGCCTGAGCTTGTATAACAGCAAAGTAAAACAACAACCTGCATCATTTTGACAATTGACAATGGGTTTGTCGACCAGGGTTTCTACATTTTCTTCAGAAAAACTTCTGCACCAAAGAACTTTACTTCCTGGCAAGCCTAAGGAAGGTACAGTATCGGGTTTCAATCTTTTATACCTAAACATGTCTTTTGTAAAATGTGCAGAACACACCAACTGTCTAGGATTTTTTTATCTTCATTATATCATTACGATCCATCAGTTCAATCAATTTTTTTCTCTGAAAAGAAAAGAACATTGATTACGTATTAGTATGTCACAAAAGTAAACGTCAGTTTTAATTGTTTCTTTATTAAATTAGAGCATATAATGAATTTATCATAAAAAATATCTATAACCTATGACTCAAATATAACCTATCACTCTTGAAATCGCACCGGACTCTCAGACAACATTTGCAAACAAAACATACAATGGCGTGCCGGGGACTATCCTCCTCGACACAGGCCCTTAGGCCTGAGCTAGTGCACATAGGTTATAGGTACTTAGGTAGTGTGGGTTTATAATTTATATATCCGAATCGCGCCACTGCCGCCGCGCCGCGATCGTGAGGCGAGGCGAGCGAGAAAAGGACAACGCGAACGACCGAGGGCGAAAAATATTTGACGACAAGTAAAAATGCTGTATGTACCTACTTTAGCTAAATTTTACCATTGGGTGAAACAATTAGCTACACAAAAATAAATATTTAGAAGATATTACTTACCTCTCATCATCTTTGGGCAAACTTAAGTGTGGCGTCGTTTTTGAATTGTTTGTACAACCAAACATACCACAATAACTTGACGCCATTGTAATTTGTTTCCAAGATCGTACGGAACGCACAACAAAGCGCGGGAGGCAACGCCGGCCGTGACATCCCGACTGATTATCCTGTATCGTGACCTTGAGCCCGTCCGGAGCGGAAGTTTCCGTTCTACCACGGAATACTAACGATCAACTGCATCAATACTTTGAACCACTTTTTTATAATGAAGTTACCGTTCTTCTCCGTTAGGAGTATTATTGTTCTGGTAAAAGTTAGTTAGTTATCTTTGGTTCTACTGTGTTACTATGTTATTATTTATTCGTACGGTTGTTGTTAGAATAATATAATGTGTATGGGGGTAGATAGCAAATGTAAAATGAATTAAATTTAATAAATAAACGGAGGGATTATTTATACATATAGGTATAATAATAGTAAAAATATATGTTAATAAGTTTAATACTGTATAAGGTATATAATGTATTAATTAAGTAAAGAACAAAAATAATTTATAACAAAGAAAGCCCTAACAACCACCGTCCCTCCCCAGTTGATATTTCCCTGAACCGCTCAATATCACCAATCTTACGACTTGCAAGGAGCGCCTTATTTAGTGGCGCCGCCCGCGGCATGTAAAAGTGACTGGTGTGGTAGCAAAAGTAAATGATGTATGTATATTGTGTGTAGCTCGTCAGGCCTAGGAGTATTATAGTGTAGGAGCTAGCCGCGTGATTTGTATACGAACCTAATCTTTCCTACTTATGTTACAAATGCGGAAGTGTGCGTGCTTCCCGCCTTAACGATGAATGTGGATTTTGGTAAAATTTGGAATAAAGATAAAATTTGGAGCTTACTTTTTATCTCGGTAAAACATTTCCACGCAGGTGGAACCGCGTGATGCAGTTATTCCTATTATACACTATATTAATATTACTAATTGCGTCCCGTGGTATCACTTGACAGATTAAAAGTTTGTTGTTCTAGGGCAGAGAGATTCTAGCTATGACAAATTTCATCAAAATCTGTTCAGCCGTTGCAGCGTGATGAGGGAACAAACACTAACACTACTACTAACAAACTACTTACAAACTTTTTCATTTATAACACTTCACACTAATAATAAACAAGCAAAAGTTTGTGTCTTTGTGCGTTATTGTTTATTCCCTCTTCACGGCCGCTGCAACGGCTAAACAGTTTTAAATGAAATTTTGAATAGAGATAGCTTATACCCTGGATTGACACAAAGGCTACTTTTGATCCCGGGATACCGCAATTGAAGCCGCGGGGTGCAATTAATAATATTATTTATGCGAAAGCTTTTGTGTTAGTGTGTTTATTACCTCTTCACGCCGCAACGGCTGAATGGATTTGGATGAAATTTTATACTCTAAATCCTGAAACATTACCATAAATGAAACAATAAAGAAATACATTATACTAATTGTTTTATTTGAGTTAGGTATTAACATATATGTAAGTATTTAACAGGAATAAGCAAATTCATAGACAATTATAAATGGCTAACTTTGACATATTCTTTTAAGCCTTTTTTGTCGTCATTAAATTGGCGGTTATTGAATTTTATTGTAGCAAATATGCGAAATCTAGCAAACAATGTTAGGAGATAATCTACAGGGAAACAAGAACATGGAGTTTGTGGAGGTACAGTTTTAAACAATTCTAGAAGTTTACCACCTGGATTGTTTTGAATCAATTTGTCAAGGTTTTGAATGAATGCTGTTTCCAAATTTTGAACATACTGAATAAACTCATTAGGTGGCATTTTTAGGCGGTCATAGAAACCAGATTTTTTGTTATAATCCGCGTATCTAGTAAACAAATTTGTTTCACCTAAGCCTGGAACTGATTTCAAAACTTCGTTTATGTCAGGACATTGATGTTCATTAATACATTTGAAAAATAGATAACCAGATGCATAGATTAATGCGTTTTCATCTGGTAGGTCCATGCGATAATCTGTTTCGCCTCTCAAATATACATCGGATGTTGGTAGCGGTGGAGTTGATGGTAAGTCGGTATTGAAGAGAGTTATGTTCATCATATCTTCGGCTTTGAGCAATGCATCACACATCACACACATGTCCATTTCGCAGTTTGCGTTCGGTGAGCTTTTAATCATGTTACATAAAAACAGCTTTGAAAAAGCTCTTCGGAATTGAATTGGTGTAGGCACACTGCAGGATCCAGTATGTTGCCTTATGGAACCAAAAAAACTGTCCAAATTTTCTTGGTTTAATCTTCGTGTCAACAGATATTTAAAATCATCTTTTTTGAGATCTTCGTATAGCATTTTAATCGATTGTATAGATATCTGAAAGTTCACTAAACATTTAATGTGCTCTGTATTATCCGTTCCGGTCTTTTGGTTTATAGCCTTAGTAGCAGCAAACATTTCTTTGGCATCATTAAGTACGTCTTCTTGGTCCTCACTCAGTCCGTAAGCTGTTTGAAACTTATTACAACATTTTATTTTACTTGAATTCAATACGTCAAATAAGTCATTAATTAACTCTATGAATTCTGCAGTTGGTCTGGCCTCTTCCGACATTTTTCCTAGATCGATGTACGTGTGAAGTGCTGCTGATACTGTACGACTCAGTATTTGCGTTGCTAACTTAACTTTCATTTTTTGGTAGGTGTTTGGTTGGATATGAGCGTCAGTAATTTTTGGTATAAACTTTAATTTTCTTTCTTTTTGGTCTTTATAAAGTTCTGCGATGTAATCCCATGAATATTTTTTTCCATCATGAAGGAAGTCATTTGTCAGTAAATTGTCCCGTATACTGTTGGTTAAGTGTGGCACATCAAGTATGTAATATATTTTGGCGTTATCATACATGAAATAGGGTTTTTCTACAGTCACTTTCTTGACTTCTTTTACAAATTTGTCGAAGTTAGATCCTTGCTTAGAAACTATCGCTTTTACTTTAATTCCTATCGCAGAAAGTTTTGCAATAACTTCTTTCATCCATAACTCTATTTCTTCATAGTGCTTTGCAGTTGCGAGCAATGCGTATGCAATTGGTTGTTTCCATTTGAAGCAAATTCCTTGAAGCATTATTACGAATGCATTACTCGCAATTTCTGGTGATATTTTGCCATTGATATTATGAAAACCAATAATTTCATCAGTTTTTATATCGTAGTACAAGTGTCTTTTCAGGGTCATCTCGTCAACACTAATGGTGCACTGTTTTGCAGAATCTGGAAGCGATTTTAATTTTAATGCCAAACTATCCAGTACTCGATTGTCGAATTTTGGAGGAATATTAATTTTGAATCTATGCAAGGTGCTTTTACATGGTAGTTTCAATACTGTTTGTAAGCATGTGTAAGCTTGTGGACTTGAGTAATGTAAATTCAGTGCAAACATTTTGTACTCTGCGTCGTACCGATTCCCTTTATGCTTGTTTTTTATTTTATTCTGCCATTCAATTAATTTCCGGAATCTGCGAACGATTTCGTCGTCAGGATCATTGCACGTGATAGAGTCGTTTTTTGCTTCCAATTCTTTCTTAAGTTTCACAATTTCTTGATCTAATCTTCGGCGTTTGAATTTGCATTCCCGAAGTTCCTTTGAAAGTTTTCGTTTTCTTGTTGTTCCGTCAATAAGTGACTTTGTAGTCTGTGTTTGCTCTTCCGCTGTTTGTAATAATTCTGTCTGAGTTCCAACGGTAACATATGTTTGTCCTGTTATAACCTTATCCGAAAATATTTTCACTTTGTCTGCGATTTTTGCTGATGTTGACTGTAATTCTGTACAAGATGTGGCATTGTTTTTAATATTTTTATTCGACACATTAATCACTTCGCCTTTATTTTGTGAGTTTGTTGACTGAGCTTCTGAAGAAGATCCATCTTGCCATTGGTTGGGTAAATTAATTGTTGGTACAGCATTTGCTTTGAGATGCTGAATTATTTTTATTGAAGAACTCTCGAAATGTGCAGAACAAACTAGATTGTATTTCAATTTAAAATACTCCGGTTTTAATAAGTCTTGTCGACTGACTAATTTCAACCATTGTTTGCGCCTGGAATATGCAAAAGAAAAAATATTATGGTAGAAAACCTTTTAAAAATATTGCCTCAGCTCTTGGTCTATTATGCTTCAATACAATACAATACAAAAACGCTTTATTGTACACTATAACAAAAAATAACAAGGGACAGGAATTAGTTTACAAACTACAGTACAATGGACGGACTTATCGCTAAAAGCAATCTCCTCAACTTTTGGATGGAAAGCACGAACGGAGTGAGAGAGGTCAGCGGTGCAAATAAATCAAAATAGCCTAAAAAGTAAATAAAAATATTAATCTTAATTATTATATTACATAATATACCTTATACTAGGTATATATGTAAGCAAGGTCAATTATACTTTTAAGTACATACCTAGGTAAATACGAGATACATTTTTAATGATAAAAGGTCAATATTAGTGTACCATGGGTAGGGACCACTTCCACATACTGAACTGCAGTTCAGTATGCTATCTTAATATTCTGTGGTGCTATGCAAAGCAAATATAGCGATGTGGTTAGTTATCATATCATAGGGAACCGAATAAGTAGGTCCTACTAGGTACCTACTATGGAAAATAAGACCACTTAAAATCTGGCCTCAGCTCTCGGTCTACAATGCTTCAATACTTTAGTTGATTTAGTCTCCGTTTCTATTAAAAGTAGTTGGGCAAATAAAAAAGTACCTGATATGTAGGTCTCAAGTAAAAATACTTAGATAATAAACACTTTTTTTTATAAACCTCACTGACGAGACGAGCTGGTCGTTTGCCTGATGGTAAACAATACGCCAGCCCATAACAATAACAGCACCACCCAGAACTTTGTTTTGCAAAATCCTGCGCAGCGCTGCGCTGCGCTCGTCACCCTGAGACAATTAGCTGTTGAGTCTTAAAATGCCCAGTAATTTCGCTGACTGCGATGCCCTTCAAACCGGAACACTACTGCTTGGCGGCTGAATAACGGCAAAGCGGTGGTACCCACCCAGACGGCCTTAGAAGAATTTAAAAATAGATATTTAACTTTCTTAAAATGGTGTAGGTACATTTACTTGCCTTTCGATCTCCTTTGGTAGTGCAAAAAAAGAGAGATTCCGGTCCTGGTTGGTATTTAGGCAGCCAAATACGATGCAGTATTTGCTTGTTTTCATATTTGTGTGAGATATTAATACCACGTTATACTAGTTGTAAAGAGGCGCGGGCGGCGTGTGCTTAATCGAAAAACGTGCGTCACGGGCGGCGCGCGGCAACCGACTGAACTCTACTCGACCCGTTGCTGGTGTCCAGCTATGTACTTGTAGCTTCGTACCTACAGTGCGGAGAGCGCTAGGCCTGACAACGGCGGCAAGTGACTTTGTTTTATACTATAATAGAGCTTGTGGTGCGGTGCAAAGCGCGACGTTGCCAGCTCGCGTACGACCGGCACTTCGAATTTCGAACGAGGATAGCCGTAGTGATGGGTGTTTTCTTTTAAATTTAGTTCCTTTTCGATTGCAATTTTCTTCAGTGATGAAAAAGATCCATTTCATTATATTATGAGCTTCTTCATGACATATTTGCTACTGGATATACCGGAATGCAAGATTTAATTATGCATTAGGTAACAGAGTTGAATTGTATTTGTGACTATATATATACCTATTTCATAGATTAATAGTACTAGATCAACAGTTTACTTTTGCTATGTTTTCAAAGCTTTCATCGTCCAAAAAAAGTGTGTTAGAGCTGTTTGTGGAGTGGGACCACTAGTCTCATGCAAACCACTGTTTAAAAAATAAATCTATTAACATTACCAGGGCTGTATATCTTCCAAGCAGGCTGCTTCGTTAAAGAACTTGCAGTTTTTCGATCATTGCAGAGACAAGACGCATTCTAGAATCCATTGCAGCGATCCAACAATAATATTGATGCCTACCCGCAAAACTGCTCTATGTCATAAGAACTGTTTCGTAATGACAATCAAAATATTCAATAAAATACCTAGAGATATAAGAGAGCTACCAACTAACCAGTTTAAGACAAAACTGTTTAAGTGGCTAGTAGATAAAGGTTTTTATATGATATAAAGGATTTTTTTTAATTTTAAGTAACATAATTTTTAATTTATATTAATGTAATGAATTTTTTAATTTTTTAATGTGCAATTATTATGTATGACATGTTAATAATATATTTTATTGTGCATTTCCTGTTGACGTTTAAATAACATGACATTTTTTGGTCTAAACTATCTTATGAATATTAAAATTCAATACTTTCATTTTTTAAATATTGTACGTCCGTCATGGACAAGTCGATGACACCATAGCATAATGCAATTTTCATTATCATCATCATCATCAGCCCATCACGATCCCACTGCTGGGAAACGGGCCTTCTCTCATAGAGAGATAATGGGCCATAATCCACCACGCTGGCCCAGTGCGGGTTGGTGGATGTCACATGTCCTTGACTTTTTTTGGAAAATTCTTGGACATGCCAGTTTCCTCACGATGTTTTCCTTCACCGTTTTTAGAGCGAGTGTTAAATCCGCACATAACTTAAGAAAGTCAGTGGTGCGGGGCCAGCGGGATTCGAACTCGGGTGCGTCGGATCGAAAGTCGCACGAGCTCCCACTGAGCCACACTCGCTCACAATAATGCAATTTTAACACCAATTTATACACAATTTCTGCAATAAATTTTCATGTCATTTCTGTAGGAAACTTTATGATGACGCGTAAGTACAAGGTAAAATCAAATTCTACAATGTAATACAATACTCCTTATTGTATACCAGTAAACAAAATAAAGTTTTAATATTATTAAAACTAAAATGAGTTTTATTATTAATGGACTACACTCAAGGTCAAAATACAGTTTAACAAAAAAAATCCTTTACGGTAGTACGCGCTCTTATCACTTGGAGCGATCTCTTCCAGGCAACCCTAGGATGGACAGAGTCGAAAGAAAAATACGTAAAGGAGGTGGTTTACAAAAACGTTTAGGAGTGTCATAGTTATAAGTTATAAAATTACGTATATAATTAATTATACATTCTATTAAGTATTAGATTAGATTAGATAACGCTTTATTGTCACACAAGAACATGAAATAATTACAAAACAATACTTAAAGCTAAAGTGATACAATGGGCGGTCTTATCGCTTATAGCGATCTCTTCCAGACAACCTTTGGATGGAGAGGACTCAAAGAAACTGTGAGAGATGGTGGTGTTGTGTATTAAAAACTAACCAGTAAGTATGTACATAATATGTACCTACCTACTAGTTAGTAGATACTTTTATTATTCTGTGCTATTACATACATTATTACTATTATTAAATAATATATGTACTATGTATATTTACTTATAAATTATATTCTAATTCATGACATAATGACATATTATACCTTATTAGAAAAATTTAATGCAGTAGTTTCAGAGATTTTACTATTATTATTATTTTATTACTATTAGCACATCTAATGACAGTGCATTCCAATAATAAAACGTCTCTATTATCAGACCCATTGGTTAAGTTTAATCTAAAGGACACGTCTTTCAATACCTAAGCAATAGAAAATAAACCGTGCAGTGAACTACCATAGTTTGATAAGTTTGATTACATTACATTAAGAAACTAAGAGAACTTAATACAAATTTTATTATCGTTCAATCTTTCAGAAATGAACAAATTCGAACTGTATCCTTTCTACTCCCCATCCATCCATCTCTAGCATTATTCATTTCCCGCCAACACGGAGCAGCAGTCGCACTTTGCACATTCACTCGGTGCCGCTAGGCCGCTGGCCGTTGCGGCTGCAAGGGCCAAGGCGCATCGTTCAGAAACTCTTCACTGGCGCACTTGCGTATTCCACCAGCGTATGACCACGGTATGTTGAATCGACTAAACAGGTGTTTCTGGCCACATTGTAATTTATTATTAGCACATTGTAGGTAATGCGCAGCAGCCAATGAAGAATATTCGGTATCAATCAATTTGTGAATGATCGGAAGTTTTTTTGTTTGTTTGTAACTAGCCAAATTTTTGAACGATGCATATAAACAAGTTAAAGTTATTATGACCAAAATATAGGTCGAAATTATAGCATGGGGGCGGGGGAACTATAAAAGCGCGGCGCGTACTTATGCTGTCAGTGGAGACATAGCAATTTTATGTTTACAATATTTTTTCAACTTGAAATTGAAATGACTTATTTGCGTGTACAGACAGACCTACTTGCTGAGGTGAAAGATATTTTATATTAAGCTTAGAAGTTAGGGAAGGCGTTTCATAAAGCTGCGAAACCCATAGAAGATTGGTAGGTACATTAGTTACTTAATAGCTTGTTATAAGCTATTAAGTCTCATATGCCCAGTAATTTTGCTGGCCACAATGTCTTTCAAACCGGAACACAGTAATGCTTGCGCACTACTGCTTGGCGGCTGAATAACTCGCAAAACTGTGGTACCTATCCAAACGGCCTCCCACATACGAGAGACCAACTCGGTTTAAATCCTAATTCTAATGCTAATAATATTATAAATGCGTAGTTTGTGTGTATGATGTTTTCATTCACTCAAATCTCGGTACACATAAACTACAAAATAAATAGTGAAAAACTTTTTTCTAAACTACCTCTGTAAAGGGTGCAAATGAGTTCTAAAGTTTTTATGGAAAAAAATATTTCTTGGTTCGATTCACTAAAAACTCGGTTTAAATAAACTATAAAGTAAACAATTAATTTTGTATTTTTTATTTTTGCAATAGAGTATAACTCTATATAGCTTATGAAATGGCGTAGGTAATAGTGCAATACACCGTCGTTTCCATTATCGGTGATGGGGCATGCCTGTTTAGGTAATTTCGTATATTTTATACGGCAACCCATGGCACGGGAAATATTAAAACAAATCGTCTAACACGTGCTTAACAATCGAAGCGAGCTCGCAAATACAGAATCATGATAGTTTCGGAAATAATCATAGCCGACTACTTTTCTTACTTGCGATACATCAATCTCCACGCGGGCGAAGCCGCGGGGCGCAGCTAGTTATGTATATTGTGCTGGTAGCTCGTAAGTCGTATTAGTATTATAGTGTAGGAGCTAGCCGCGTGATTTGTATACGAACCTAATCCTTTCTACTTACAAATGGGGAAGTGTGCGTGCTTCCCGCCTTAACGATGAATGTGGATTTTGGTGAAATTTGGAATAAAGATAGCTTACTTTTTATCCCGGAAAAATATTTCACGCGGGTGGAACCATGTGACGCAGCAATTCCTATTATCCACTATATTAATATTACTAATTGCGTTCCGAGGTATCACTTGACAGATAAAAAGTTTTTTATTTTAGGGCAGAGAGTACTATATCAAATTTCATCAAAATCTGTTCAGCCGTTGCGGCGCGAAGAGGGAACAAATACTAACACTACTACTAACAAACTACCTACATACAAACTTTCTTATTTATAACACTTCACACTAATAATAAACAAGCTAAAGTTTGTGCCTTTGTGCGTTATTGTTTATTCCCTCTTCACGGCCGCTGCAACGGCTGAACAGATTTAAATGAAATTTTGAATAGAGATAGCTTATACCCTGGATTAACACAAAGGCTACCTTTGATCCCGGGATACCGCAGTTGAAGCCGCGGGGTGCAATTAATAATATTATTAATGCGAAAGTTTTGTTCTCTTCACGCCGCAACAGCTGAATGGATTTGGATGAAATGTGATACTCTAAATCCTGAAACTAACACACAAAATACTTTTCATGTGCGATGAAAACCGCGGGTCTCAGCTAGTATGGTATAAAGTTACCAAAAAGGAAGTAATAAAGAAATACGTTATACTTACTGATGGTTTTATTTGAGTTAGGTATTAACATATATGTAAGTATTTTACAGAATAATAAGCAAATTTATAGACAATTACAAAATTATAAATGGCTAACTTTAACATATTCTATTAACCCTTTTTTATCGTCTTTAAATCGGCGGTTATTGAATTTGATTGTAGCAAATATGCGAAATCTAGCAAACAATGTTAGGAGATAATCTACAGGGAAACAAGAACATGGAGTTTGTGGAGGTACAGTTTTAAACAATTCTAGAAGTTTACCACCTGGATTGTTTTGAATCAATTTGTCAAGGTTTTGAGTGAATGCTGTTTCCAAATTTTGAACATACTGAATAAACTCATTAGGTGGCATTTTTAGACGGCCATAGAAACCAGATTTTTTGTTATAATCCGCGTATCTAGTAAACAAATTTGTTTCACCTAAGCCTGGAACTGATTTCAAAACTTCGTTTATGTCAGGACACTTATGTTCATTAATACATTTGAAAAATAGATAACCAGATGCATAGATTAATGCGTTTTCATCTGGTAGGTCCATGCGATAATCTGTTTCGCCTCTCAAATATACTTCGGATGTTGGTAGCGGTGGAGTTGATGGCAAGTCGGCACTGAAGAGAGTTATGTTCATCATATCTTCGGCTTTGAGCAATGCATCACACATTACACACATGTCCATTTCGCCGTTTGCGTTCGGTGACCTTTTAATCATGTTACATAAAAACAGCTTTGAAAAAGCTCTTCGGAATTGAATTGGTGTAGGCACACTGCAGGATCCACTCTGTTGCCTAATGGAATCAAAAAAATTGACCAAATTGTCTTGGTTTAATCTTCGTGTCAACAGATATTTAAAATCATTTTCTTTGAGATCTTCGTATAGCATTTTAATCGATTGTATAGATATCTGAAAGTTCACTAAAGATTTAATGTGCTCTGTATTATCCGTTCCGGTCTTTCGGTTTATAACCTTAATAGCAGCAAACATTTCTTTGGCATCATTAAGTACGTCTTCTTGGTCCTCACTCAGTCCGTAAGCTTTTTGAAACTTATTACAACATTTTATTTTACTGGAATTCAGTACGTCAAATAAGTTATTCATTAACTCGATGAATTCTGCAGTTGGTCTGGCCTCTTCCGACATTTTTCCTAGATCGATGTACGTGTGAAGTGCTGCTGATACTGTACGACTCAGTATTTGCGCTGCTAACTTAACATTTATTTTTTGGTAGGTGTTTGGTTGGATATGAGCGTCAGTAATGTTCGGTATAAGCTTTAATTTTCTTTCTTTTTGGTCTTTATAGAGTTCTTCGATGTAATCCCATGAATATTTTTTTCCATCATGAAGGAAGTCGTTAGTCAGTAAATTGTCCCGTATACTGTTAGTTAAGTGTGGCACATCAAGTATGTAATATATTTTGGTGTTATCATACATGAAATAGGGTTTTTCTACAGTCACTTTCTTGACTTCTTTTACAAATTTGTCGAAGTTAGATCCTTGCTTAGAAACTATCGCCTTTACTTTAATTCCTATCGCAGAAAGTTTTGCAATAACTTCTTTCATCCATAACTCTATTTCTTCATAGTGCTTTGCAGTTGCGAGCAATGCGTATGCAATTGGTTGTTTCCATTTGAAGCAAATTCCTTGAAGCATTATTACGAATGCATTACTCGCAATTTCTGGTGATAGTTTGCCATTGACATTATGAAAACCAATAACTTCATCAGTATTTATATCGTAGTACAAGTGTCTTTTCAAGGTCATTTCGTCAACACAAATGGTGCACTGTTTTGCAGAATCTGGTAGTGATTTTAATTTTAATGCCAAACTATCCAGTACTCGATTGTCAAATTTTGGAGGAATATTAATTTTGAATCTATCCAAGGTGCTTTTACATGGTAGTTTCAATACTGTTTGTAAGCATCTGTAAGCTTGCGGACTTGAGTAATGTAAGTTCAGTGCAAACATTTTGTACTCTGCGTCGTACCGGTTCCCTTTATGCTTGTTTTTTATTTTATTCTGCCATTCAATCAATTTCCGGAATCTGCGAACGATCTCGTCATCAGGATCATTGCACGTGATAGAGTCGTTTTTTGCTTCCAATTCTTTCTTCATTTTCACAATTTCTTTATCTAATCTTTGGAGTTTGAGTTTACATTGCCCGAGTTCGTTTGAAAGTTTTCGTTTTCTTGTTGTTCCGTCAATAAGTGAATCTAAGCTATGGGTTGCCTCTTCTACTGATTGTAATAATTTTGTCTGAGTTCCAACGGTAAGATATTTTTTATATTTTCTTGCTTCTATAACCTTATTCGACAGTCTAATCTCTTTGTCTTTATTTTGAGTTTCTGAAGAAGATCCATCTTGCCATTGGTTGGGTAAAAGAATTGTTGGAACAGCATTTACTTTGAGATTTTTAATTGTTTTTATTGAAGACTCCTCGAAATGTACAGAACAAACTATATTGGATTTCAAATTCAAATCTTCTTTTTTTAATAAGTCTTCTCTGCCGACTAATTTCAACCACTTCTGCCGCCTGGAATTTGCAAATGAAAAAATATTATGGTAAAATACCTTTTAAAAATATTGCCTCAGCTCTTGGTCTATTAAGCTTCAACACTTTAATTTGTTTAACCTAGTTTCTATTATTTTAAGTACGTAGTTGGGCAAATACAAAGCTAGATAATGACCCATTATCTCTCAGTTCTACATATTCAAAACCATAGTACCTACCGAATCCAAAATTACTTAAATAAATAACAATGCAACACTCATGAATGCTATCGTCAACCATTAAACCTACTTATAAGTACATACCTAGGTAAATACGAGATACATAAATCAATAAACATAATCATAATCATTTATATATAAATTATATTTATATAAAAAGTCAACATTAGATACGGTCAACGACAAAAGTTGCTGCACATTTACGAATCTTTGATTGACTACACCTTCAATGAGTCATATCTCTGAGTGTTGTATTTAATATGTCTGTTAATATCCTGTGCGAATAGGGAAAACATTGAATGTAATTTGTATATGTTTGGTGTTAATAACAATTGAAAGATTCTTAAAGTTCAGTTACTTATGTAGGTGACTGTACCATCGGTAGCTTTCACATAGGTAGGTACTGTAATGCACTTCAGAATGCAGTTTTCATAGTGTTTTTTGCATTGTTAAACTTTGAGAGCTGTCATAAATATAAATCTTAGATAAATAAAATACTGTTTAAAATGTTCATTTAACTTCTCACACTTAAACATACTTTATTTTTGTTCAAAAAGTTGGCAACCCTACTGTGAGGACTCAACTCTACATACTTATTCGAAATCATAATAGGTACCAGAGTAATAAAAACTAGGTAACGAATACAAAAAATACTTAGATAATAAACACATAACAAAGCTATACTTGACCTAGTAAACCCTATCGCTCATTTAAACTGAACTGGTAAATACGGGAGACATTGATAATGATAATAAAAGCACAGAATATGTAACAGTAGCACAGAATACTAAGGGACAGAAGCATAACTCCGCAACGCACGCCATAAAGTTCAATTCAGCTCGCGTAGCGCTGCATACCTGACAGTCATATCAGCCTACAGAGCGCCTCTCTTTTTATCGCATAGCTCTTATCTCTTCTGACGCGGCACGTGTAACGTTAGGTTTCATACTTGTGTTGTGATGAAATATCAATCTGAATAGATAAACACATAACAAAGCTATATCTCAGGCAAATACGTGAGATTAAATTAGGTATTAAGCGTGGATAAGTTTTTTTTAATGTGAAAGCCTCTATGAGGGTGACATAGTCTTCCTTACCAAATCTTCTATAAACAAATAAAGATTTAACAAAAATACGACGATTTAACAAAAAAGGTTTGAGTTGGTAATAAAAAAATAGACTAGGTACCTACCTAATTCTTTGTTCGTCCAAGCTGTAGACGAATATAGAACACTTTGCATTATTTTTTGCATTGTACTACAAAATAATTTAAAAAAAGATTTATAACTTTCTTAAAATGATGTAGGTACATTTACTTGCCTTTTGATGTCCTTCGGAAGTGAAAAAAAAGAGAGACTCCGGTCCTTGTTGGTGTTTAGGCAGCCAAATACGCTGCAGTATTTGCTTGTTTTCATTTTAGTTTTGATATTTGTTGTATATTTGACACAGACAGTAATACTAGATGTAAAGCGGCGCGGGCGGCGGGCACACAAGTAGCAGGGAAAAACGTGTGTCACGGGCGGCACGCGGCAACCCACTGCACGGCCCCGCCGTCGCGTCGTGCCCGTAGCCGGTCGCGTCGCATCGTGGCCCGGCTATGTACTTTGTACTTGTAGCTTCGTATCTACAGTGCGGAGTGCGATAGGCCGTAGGAACATTTTCTTGCCTTTCGATGTCCTAACAACGAGAGATTCCGGTCCTTGTTAGTATTTAGGCAGCCACATGCAATGCAGTATGATTTTGCTTTCATTTTAGCGAAGTAGCTCTTATTACCACAGAAAACTTTGTAAGTCATTTGTGTTAGTAGACAGTTTATGCTAGGTGAAGCGGCGGACGTCGGCGCGGGAGCGCGGCGGGCGCGTAAATAGCAGGAGAACGTATGTTACGGGCGACGGGCGGTAACCCTTGGCGGTAACCCACTGCACGGCCGGCGCGGCCGGCGCGGCCCGTTGACTTTTGGCTTCGTACCTAGACTACCTTAGAGTACGGACTGCGGTAGCATAGTTTTACAATATGTAACAATACTTATGTAGTGTAATGTTGTGGTAACACCAAAGAATAACTATTTGGCGTAGGCCTGGTAGTACCTATCTGCCAACGCCATCACATTTTAATTCGTAGGCATAATTTCGTACATAGTTTTATAATGATATTCGAATTAGGTAAATAAATACCTACATTAAAAAATGCAATACTTCATTATTCATTCACTCAATTTATTGCATTCATTGCACATTCAGTACATTTAAGTTAAATTAAAGCAAGTCACACGGTACACGGTTGTACATTGATCCTGTGAGGGGTGAGTGCGCGTCAGTGCGCCATTATTATCTAAATACTTATACTGATTCTTCATTTTATTTTGTATCCAGTCAAATCATTGTTAGAAATATTGCTATATTAATTGTAATTAATTGTTCTTGTTATGTGTTAGTACCTCTATCTATATTTATTTTTTTAAACTTTATATAATTATTTATTTTATTAATACTATTTAATACATTGTTACTAATAACATGAAACTAAAACTAAAAACCTTAAAAATATAATATAATAACTAAAATGTATTATTATATGTAATTGTTATTATTTATTTCATGTATTATATAAGTACAATGTCATCATCATCATCATCAGCCCATCACGTTCCCACTGCTGGGACACGGGCTTTCCCTCGTAGAGAGAGTATGGGCCATAATCTACCACGCTGGCCCAGTGCGGGTTGGTGGATGTCACATGTTTTTGAATTTTTGTGATAAATTCTTGGACATACCGGTTTCCTCACGATGTTTTCCTTCATTGTTTTTAGACCGAGTGTTAAATCCGCACATAACTTAAGAAAGTCAGTGGTGCGGGGCCTGCGGGATTCGAACTCTGGTGCGTCGGATCGAAAGTCACACTCGCTCTACGTGCACTAAAATAGGACATAATATGATAAAATATCATAACGTTACAAAATAATATTTTAACTTTTTATACTTAAAGTGGGGATGGGGACAAAGTGGGAAAAAATAAAAACCGTCACAGTATTTTGTTCAGCTGTGGTATTGTCATAGTAGCTTCGTAGGTATTATAAAAGGTTTAGTGGCCATTGAATATTGCGAATATTTGAGGTAGGTATAGCTGAAAAAAAAACACGGCTTTGTTATGATTACTATTTATTGCTAACGCTTAATGTATAGAAATATTGCTAATTTATCCTTAAATTATTATTTAACCTAATACCTATAATAAAATAACTTATAAATACGTTTCATGTTATTGCAATTTTCCTCATTGTGTTCGCATAAGGGACAAACCAAACCAGCCCCCTAACCCATATGTCCCTCAAGCGCCAATCGTATATCGTGTTGAGCTCAGATTAAGGATTAAGGTATAGCTTCACTGCGACTAATGATATACGGTCTAGTTATTGTCGATTCAGACAAGAAAACGAATTAATCTCATTCATTTACACCAAAATACGATAACTACAAGTTGAGACAAACTTAATGGGACAATATATGGCATCATAAGATATTGTCGTAGTGAATCTACACCTTAATCTGATCCCAACACGATATACGATTGGCGCTTGAGGGAGATATGGGTACGGGGGCAGGTCACGTACCCATTATGCCCAAGTGCCGATCGCATATCGTGTTGAGCTCAGATTAAGGTGTTGATTCACTGCGACAATGTCTTATGATGCCATATATGGTCCCATTAAGTTTATATCAACTTGTAGTTATCGTAATTTGGTGTCGATGAATGAGATTAAATGCTTTTTTGACTTAAATGAATACATGACATACAAAAAAGAACAAATATGAATGATTAATTAATTAGTATAAAATCAATTTCATAAATGATCTTTGTTTTATATTATTTCGTATTGAATTTCACATTCATATTTGCTTGACGTCATTGTATACGTAATAATTATAAAATGTGACATTTCTTAAATCAGTAAAATTTCAAATTTCAATTTAATAGTTAATGCTAAATATACTTGACTCCAATCTTTGTTTCATCATATATATTTTTAACTGACTTTTAAATTATATTTATTTTCTTTAAAGCTTTGCAGTAACTAATTAATTAAGTTGACATTAATTAATTAATTGTGATGTGACATTTTAATTCGATAATTCTATTTTATTTAAATATTTAATTATTTAACATAATATTTTCAAATTTAATACTTGCTATTAAATTTGAAAATATTATGTTTGCACACCATTGTTATGGTAGGATGTACTGAATCTAATTCCAATTATTACCATCTGCTTTGTACTACATTAATTCGATTCTTGCCTGGATCGACAATAATTAGACCACATTTCATTGGTCGCCGTGAAGTTATACCTTAATTTGAGCTCAATACGATATACGATTGTCGCTTGTGGGACATATGGGTAAGGGTGCTGACCGCGCGGATTCGCGAAACAGAAATTACCTAAGTAGGTAGGTACCTACTACATATCAATTCCAGAGACCGATAATAACATGCTTCTGCCTTCTGTCTTCCGCTACGTAATCCATTTTTCACCGACTTCAAAGGAGGAGGTTCTCAATTCGTCTGTGTAGTTTTTATTTACCTATGTTTGTTACGCGATTACTCCGCCAATTATGAATTGATTTTGATGTTTTTTTTTGTTTGGTAAGCCATACTTCAGAGGTGGCCCCATATACATTTTGTCGAAACTGATTGCACTTTTTAGAAAAAATATAAACAACAAACAGAAAAACAGAAAATATAGGTCTAAAAATTAATAATCATTACACCCAATAGTAATGCCTGGGGGTGCGCCTAACATTTAACACGAAGCTTAAAAAAACATTTTGTCTATGACCTTGACTATTTACACTACTTTTATAAGACGCTACTTTGGCAAAGGCGGTACTACAATACTATGCCAAAGTGAAAAATAAATTCACGAAGAGCGCGTGTTGACAACATTGTTGGGCCTGGGGGTGTTCCCCCGGACCAGGTACTGCGCAGGGTGGTCGTGAGGGGGGCGCTGGATGCGGCCCCGGCCGGGGGGAGGCGGCGGGGGCGCGCGGGTCGTCTCCACCCGGATAGACTGGGGGGGAGAGATCAGGTCTTGACGAGGCGGCATGCTGGAATTCAAAAGAATATTTGGTTAGTTCAGTAACTCATATTTTCATGTTACTGATACTATGACTATAAGACATCTAACTCGCACTTCTAGTTTGACATTGTGTTATTTTAATCTATTATAATTATACCTCATTCTTTAATGTCATATTTTTAGACATTTCAAAAGGTTTAAAACAAGAGAGATCCCCGCAGAGTTTCTTGGTGCTATCTTCTCTAGCGGACGTAGTTCCGAAGCACTGGTAAAGTCAGTTCTCGCATTTTTTTCTGTGCGGACTTCAATTTGAGTACGGGAAAGAAATGATAGACATGCTTGCTTTTTTTTCAGTCATGATATTTTAAGTTACAACTTTTAAAGTATTTTAATTGATTTGTACGATGTGTGTTTTTTATGAGTTTAAAAGTGATTTTTTCTTCTATTTAATAAATATCCTGTCTTTTAACTTTTATCGATAGGAAATTTCAACATGATCATACCATTGTGGATCAATACCTACTTAGTGCTTATACATATAATTGAACACAAAAGGATTAAAATAACACAATATTTTTCAGCGAAATTACTGGGCATTATGAGACTCTACAGCTAATTGTCTCAGGGTGACGAGCGCAGTGCAGCGCCACGCAGGATTTTGCAAAACAAAGTTCTGGGTGGTGCTGCTATTGTTATGGGCTGGCGTATTGCTTTATTGCTTACCATCAGGCAAACGACCAGCTCGTCTTGTCATACAGTTACATAAAAAAAAATATAGGCATAGATACCTAGTTTTATTGTTACAGAAGTTCTACTAGTGCCTATTTGTTAATCTGTGTGCCCTTCATTACTGTCAGTTATTCTGTGGTCCCAGTCCTCAAAGATAAGTCTTGCAACAACATGTTGATAAATTAGATGTTCCCGTTCGTCTGTCTGTCCTATCAATCTTCAGAACTTCGAGCCTCGCGTCGCAGAGTTGTTGGTTATGTAGCTATTATGTATAATTATGTATGTAGGTATGTAACGCAGGCAGCTACAGTACGATTGCGAAATACATTTCGTAGGTATGGAGTGGACGAGCAAGATATGTCCATTATAGAAATATATCGATCTCTGTGGATTTTTAACCGACTTTAAAATGGAGAAGGTTCTCTATTCAAATGTGTTTTTTTATCATTTTTTTATGTTTGTTACCTCAGAACTCCGTAATTTATGGACCGATTTGCAAAATTCTTTTTGCGTTGGGTTCAGTATAGCTACGAAGTGGTCCCATATAAATTTCATCGATATTTGACCTCGAACTTCGAAGATACATTGAAGTCGGTATTTGTTTTTACTAAAAAATAATTATTTTTATTTTAATTTATTTGAAGGGTTTTTTATGTAACTGTTTGTCTAGACGAAATGGTCGTTTATCTGATGGTAAGCAATACGTCTGCCCATAACAGTAACAGCAGCGCCCAGAACTTTGTTTTGTAAAATCCTGCGCAGCGCTGCATTGCGCTTGACACCAATTAGCTGTTAAGTCTCATAATGCCCAGTAATTTTGCTGGCTACAGTACCCTTCAAACCGGAACACACTAATGCTTGCGCACTACTACTTGGCGGCACAGTAACTCGCAAAGCGGTGGTACCCAGCCAGACGTCCTCTCGCATACGAGAAACCTACCAGTATAGTGAGAGGTCAGACCAGCCAGAGTTAATTTCTTAAATATTCTCTTAAAACTAGTATAAAACAAAGTCGCTATCCGCGTCCTCATTTGTTTCACCGCTGTCTACTTCCGATTTTGATACGGTTTTCACTGTCGTTTAGAGATTTATTTACGGAAGATTAATATGTACAATACATTCTAATCACATTCTAATTATGTTTTTGTTTGTTTTTTTTTCAAAAGTCTGTCAAAGCGCCTGATCGATGCGACGCGTGACCAAAATGCTGGGACTTATTTGGCTCAACGTATCAGTATTGCAATCCAACGGTTGCCCCGTTGGATTGCAATACTGATTACTGCCAGCATCTTGGGTACGCTGCAAACTGGTAGTGGGTGGAGCATTTGAGCTATATCGGGCCTTTAATGATCTATGGGTAGTCCAATTGCTTCTTCTTGTATGTAGTTAGTTTAGTTTTAGTAAGTAGAGTGTAGTTTGTTTTCAGTAATAAACTTTATTTATTCATGACTTTAATAATCCGCGAGTTAAAAGAAAAAACAAACAATAGGTTTTGTTTAATAGAGAAAATTCAATGTTTTGTAATAAATCGATTAGTGAATTGCATCTGAAGCCGGGGCGCGGGCGGGTCGCGGGGCCAGCCATCCATATGTCCGTCAAGCGCCAATCGTATATCGTGTTAAGCTGACTGCGGTGGGTAAGGTGTATTCTTATAATGTCATATATTGTCCCATTAAGTTTATCTCAACTCGTAGTCATCGTATTTTGGTATAAATGATTAAGATTAATTCGATTTCTTGCCTGAACCGACCATAATTAGACCGTACTTATTAGTTGCAGTGACGCTATACCTTAATTCGAGCTCAACACGATATACGATTGGCGCTTGAGGGACATATGGGTAGGGGGCAGGATCCATATATACCTTATTTGGAAAATATGTGAAAGTTGGGTTAAAAATATTGTTAAGTAAAATTAATTCTGACTCGTCATCGTCAGTCAGACAAAAAGAGGTTTTATCTACTTTTGGTCTAATATTTGAAAAATATGTACCTTTTACTGCCAATTTCTTCAATATGACTTAAAATTTTCCTCAGATCTTAGGTTTCTTATCACTATTATGTAAACTCTCTAGGGGAACTGTTTAAGCCACTTGTTTTTCTCACTATATTATAACGAATCGAGGTCTCCAGTCGCGAAAGATATTGTGGTATCAAAACAAGTATTTAGCTAAAGCCTGCGGTTTGCTTATCAAGGTGATAGCGTTATCGCTTATCTAGTGTCTCTTATCAGCTGTTGTACTTATGTAGGCTTTATCCTATACCTATGTTATTTATATGATGGATGCGAAGATAGAATTATTTATTTTATTAGTAATGGAATTGATGAGTTATTCACATTAAATATGATAATTATTTATTAGGCAAAGAGTTAGAGGTACAATATAAATTTAATTGTACGTGGTGGGATACCTACTTTGACCTGCGTTTATTGCGGACACCTAAATACCATGGATCAAAATATGGTCAGTAAATAACTAAAGAAGTGATGATACTTATGTATGTATGTTGTACCTATACTGAACATTATCACAATAGACTTAATAGTACGTACATTATCAAGCACTTCCCAATATACAAATAAATAAAAATATTACAGAGTACCTACATTTCGAAGGCATCAATCAATCTTGCACTCATTGAGTCTCATTGCAGATAACAGTAAAATTTTTAATTATTGTTTGTTTTATTCAGTGTTCGTGGGATTTTAATACCAATAACATAGGTACAGCTATGTACTATTAAAGAAAACTAACTATTACTTACATAATACAATTAACAATTAAATTAATTAATTTTATTAACGCCATTTAGTTTTGGTTGGGGTAATAATGGCAAAAAGATGAGGAGTTAGATGTCAACGTCAGTTGTCAATTCTCTATTGTTTATCAGTGTCAAATATTGTGTTCCAAATCTGATCTAATATTTGGAATTTGAAAAAAGTAAAGCATAATCGTATAAGTTTTGTCTCTTCTTTGCTTAAATTGTTGCTGGCGTGCGAGTGAGCCAACAGTAGCTTTCTTCCCTATTATGCTTCAAACAATAAGTTTTCTTTCTAGAACATTTTGATTTTGACATTGACATATTTTCGGCCTCCTTAGTTTGACCTCGATTCTTCTCGGGAGACTATATTGTACGACCATAATAATGTACGGCCAAAATTGCACAGCCGATATTGTACAGCCAATATTCCATGTACATCGGATTTCAAATACTCGGCTGGTTTTTCCTGGACGGCAAATATTGCCCGTACAAACTCGGTCCGTGTCGATATTGCACGGCCATTATTGCACAGCCAATAATTCATGTAATGGCTTCCAAATGTCAGGGTGTGCAATCCAGTCTGTACATTATTGGATGCGAAATACAGCCCGTGACGATTGTGGTACACCCAGTATTGTACAGGCAATAATCCGAAGCCATCCATAGATAAAATTAGCATTTCTATAGCTGTCAACACGATGCCTCGTTTGTTTCAAGCGAGTCTTTGAAACACAGATTATTAAGGCTTTTTGGCGGGAAGTGAAAAATGATACAGATCGATTTTGTTTTATTTTCCAAACAAGTGTTATTGCGAGTGATCATATGTAATATCGAGTATCGACCATAATGTGTTTCGTACACTTGCACGATTGTAAGCAAATGAAACAAAATAGGGAAAAACATTGTTTTTTATATTCTCCCAAAAAGTCCATGGAAGGCTTGAATAAAGTTCCACCACTTTATTGAAGCACTAAGAGAGGGTTCAGCTTGTTACTGATGATCCTCATAACAACGATATACGAAAGAAATTATTGTAATTTTTACAAACTAACAAATAAAACTACGTAAAACAAGGCGGTATGGTCTTAGAGACTAATCTGCCCAAACGGGTGAATTAAAAAAAAAGACAGATTATTAATTTATCGTTATTTACTCAAGTGCAGCCAATCGAACGTCTTTGGCCCAGACCACCGTACCCGATTAAAAGTTGTTCATATTATTTGGACTACGCAAGTGCGACCATGTCTCCGATTCCGCACTAAGCTCAAGTGGCGTGATCATCAACAATATTTTTCATACTTTAAATTCTCGTGCATTTGGGTCGTCACGTCGTCGTCAGCTGAATTCCTGCACATCACAGAAGTGATGAATAATCGTAAGAGTACGATTATTTTTTTACAGTAGTAGCCGTTCGCGTCATGCAGCGTTCTCACTTAGTGTTCTGAACAGTTCTGAGCAAACAAACGTTCGTCCACGTGGTAATATTAATCACTTTAGCGAGTGAATATATAATATATGTCTGGTGATAATCGCCGTCGCCCTACGGTTACCGTTGCTCTTCAAACGGTGCAAATATGTTTGCCAGTGAAAATTAAATTATTCGTAAAATGTATATATTTCTGTGTCGTTTTACTTAAGTATCAGCGGCCAAGCAGTAATGCACAAGCATTACTGTGTTCCCGCTTGAAGGGCATTATAGCCAGCGGAATTACTGGGCATTATGAGACACAAAAGCTAATTGTCTCAGGGTAACGAGCGCAGTACAGCGCCGCGCAGGATTTTGCAAAACAGAGTTCTGGGTGGTGCTGTTATTGTTATGGGCTGGCTTAATGCTTACCATCAGGCAAACGACCAGCTCGTCAAGTCATTCAGTTACATTTAAAAAAAATGTAAGCATCTCATTGTTTCACTATAATCATAAAATGTTCTTAGGTATGGGGCATTTGAATTGCCCCATTGCTTTTGGCTTGAATATATATTCTCATATAAGGAATAATCTACTTTACCTACTTTTTGGTTTCATGAACATTCTCTCATTCTAGATATGGAAATAGATATGGGGCTTTCCCATTTTTCACTAAGACAATATAATTTATTAACCTTTTTTATTAAATCAAACTTTTGTGTTCTTTTTAATTTTAAATAGCTGGCATATTAAATTATAGTACTTAAATGAATTTTCATTCATGTGCCCCACTTCCCCCTACAACCTACCACACGCAAGATTTACACCCAGTTGCAGAAAAGAACTTAAAATTTAAAGACAACTATGTCATTTTGTCAAACTTACAACTAATGTTGGATTAATTAGTATTCGCAGCATAAATATGCTGCTAAATGTATATTAGCATTAATCAAATTAATTTTAGTTGCAAAATTCGATTAATGCTATAATTCATCGCTTAGCACCTTCGAGTAGACAGCCAAATATTTATACTGCTGAATATTTTATCTAAGCTTAGTACACTACTCCCCATCGCTTGGCACGCCACAGGAATGCAAACTGCGGCGGCTGTCTACTAATGCTGTTGCGATTGCGAATTGACAGTGTTCCGACCCCGTGCGTCTCGTCTGCGCGATTTCTAAGGCAGATTTTTAAACCAATTTTGCTTGATGTTCTTTATAATGTAATTAACCAACTTCAAAAAAAGGAGGAGGTTTTCTATTCAATTTTATTTTTGCATATTTTTCATGTTTGTTACCTCCGTCATTTATGAACCGATTTGGAAAATTATTTTTGCGTTGGCTTCAGTATAGCTACGAAGTGATTCCATATAAATTTTATCGATATTTGACCTTAAACTTTGAAGATACATTGAAGTCAGTTTTCATAAAATGTGCCTATACCTACTTGTTTATTTTTATGATGTTGTAATTAGGACTTTCATTTGAAAGTCCTAATTACAACATCATACAAATAATTCTGGTTGCTGGTTTAATTCTGGTATTTACCAGAGATGTATAATACCGGTAATAATACCGTTTTGGTCTCCACAAATACCAGGATCCCGAGATCCCGGTATTGAAAAAAAAGTATCCAAGACATAATATTTTTTGTTATTAAAATATAACTGAAACCTGATCAACTACAAGAAAAGCTAAACATTATATCGACAGTGTATGAACAGTCATCACTGCTTTCGAGAAATGAATATGCTATCACGAGTACATCTGGGACTTATAGATGATGATGGTGAACCTGAAAAAGATTTAATAATGCTTCTAAGTTTTGAAGACATATACAAGTGCATACATATGAAAGAACATCAATCGCTATGCAGCTTAGAAAACCTATTTACGACACAAAGGTTGCTGGTCACCGAAACTATAAACAATAGGAACTTAACAGCGTGCCGGCTGAGAGTATCAGATTGCAATAACAACTGTTATCGGTAATTATAACATTGTGGCGCGTCAGTGGCATAGCGTGGGTTTCTGCCGGCCCAGCCTGATTTTTGCCAGCACAAAAATATTAAATAAATATTATGCAATTGCACAAATATAACTAGGTACTCTTTAACAAGGAATACAAATAAAACGTATCTATAGGCACCTACATAATCTAGGTATATGTCCTTATAAATTATAACAATAGGTTCTGTATTTGAATACAGAGCAGTAGAATAAGGGTTGACCCTTATGTAAATCGATATGTTTGACCGTGATTTTCTGAAAACACACTAAAGCAATTTTCATGATTTTTAGAGCCACGTTCAAAGAGGAAAATCACCGCGTAGCGATCTTCGAAACTTTCATAAGCGTAGACAATTTTATAATTATTATTCATTATAATCTAATAAGGTACGCAAGTAGTGGGGCGAGCGCGAGGATTCAAAACCGTTAAGTACTCTTAGGTACGTACTATCATTCTAAAAAAATAATAGGGGTTACATACTTACGTAGAAAAAATAACGCGAGCGGAGGGAGCGCAAAAATGTTTCACTCACGCAGCTCAGACGCTGCCACATACAAGTAATATATCTATCCTATACATAAAACTGCATGCCATCATAATTATCCTTACTAAGTACAAACAAACTCTTTTGTAATCTGTTTCTGTAACTATTTTAATGTAACTATCTCTGGTTTAAGTGATGGACACAATTTTTTTATTACTAGTTTCAGAACATTGGTATCCAAACAATGAGACCTGTTTTGGCATATCAGTACCGGTACCGGTACCGGGGAGTACTGGTATGCCTGGTACGTCTGACTGAATGTCTATGATAGGTGATGATTTTTAACAAGCGGAGGATAATCATCGATAAGCGAGCGGAGCGTGTAAAAGCAAAATGCCTACTTTAATTCTGAAAAAATAGGATAAATTATTTAATGTTACGAGAGCGGAGTGAGCGCGAGAATTTTGCACTTATGTCGATTAGGAACCGCTATGTATACACATAGCAACCTCTCATAATACTTTCTTTTTGTAAAATGATATGAGACACGAAAAAGTGTAAAAACATCAAAAAACGCGGGAATGTTTTTATACCAGTAGCTGAGAAACTGAACAAAAAAAATAGCGAACTTCCTGCCTGGAAAATGACACTCCATATGAACTCCATAGCTACATTATTTATTATTTTTTATCACTTCGCAAAATTATAAGAGATACGAAGAATAGAGAGGTAAATCGCGAAAAACGCTTACATATTTACTACGCAGCTTAGATAAAAACAATATAGGTACCTACCTACGCAATGTTAGTGTAGCAAATTTTGATAAAATACATAAACACGGCAAAAACAAATACAGAAAATTACACTTACACAATTAAATGTACTACGTAGTTTAGAAACAGTTTTTATCGGTAGGTACGCTATGTGAGTTTTTTCGTTTTAATTAAAATTGTATTTTATTGTAAACTTGCGTCGCCCCGCGGTTTCTCAGGATAAAAAGCCTAGGTACCTATCCTACGTGTTAATCTAGGGTTTAGGTCAAAGCTATCTCCATTCCAAATTTCACACAACGGTGAAAAAGTAACAAACTTTCATACTCACATTTTCTCGGTTTTATACTTTATTCTTTGGACTTTTAATCTCAACTATAAAATCCTGCTTTTATATGAAAAAGTGCATTATAATTTAAATCGTTTAAAAAAACGTACGAATTGGCACCTAAGTCCCAATACCTATCTGTTAATTATTTTGTTCCCAAACTCAGTCCTCACTTTTTAATGGTGTGTGAAAGAAAACATATATTGCAGCGTAACTTTGCTTGCGAATTTAGTAACTTATTTTATATACTTACATACTAGCTTGTACCCGCAATACCTTTCGCGTAGATTTCGGTTTAAATATATTCGTTTCATAAAGAAGTGTTCGTTTTTCCGACATAAACAGCCTTTTTGGTGTTTTGGTTGGGCAGGTTGGTTCAAATCTCATTCACCACTAAGGTTGCGGGGTCGATTCCCGCGACGGGACAAATGGTTTTGCAAAGAAAAAAAAGCTCAACCATTTGTTTCGTGTCTGGGTGTTGTGGGACCATAGATAATCATAGTTTCTGGTTCCCAAGATACAGGGAATTCTAGTTAGGAGCCAGGATCTTTGTATGTGATTGTTGGGCTTATTTGTTTATTTATAAAAAGTAGCCTATGACCCGGGACCTAAGTACAGTACCAAAGAACATATCAAATTTCATCAAAATCCATTCACTCGTTACGGAGCTATGTACCTAGATACTCGTTACTAGCAATAATTATTTAGTACTTATTACTTACTAGTAATTATTATTACAATTTGTAAATTATTCTGTGCTATGTACTCAGCCTGCTTGTCTCACCCCGCAAAGTACCTATACAAACCTACCAATACAAACTATGCCAACGCTGATATTGGAGAAAATGTCAGGCGCTAGCAAAAAGTGCCTATATTAACTTAAACATTGGTCTTTAAAATGAGTAAGAAAATAAATCCTAGTACCTACTGTACATAACATTTGGATGTTTGAATAGTGACAGTATTTATTTATTATTTATTTGTTCAAAAAAAGAATAAGAATTGACAACCTATCATTCTTTACACTTCCTAACGAAATATCGATAGGTAAGATATTCGAATACCTGCGCCAAAGAAAAAATACTACCCATTACCCTACGCTATGTCTTAGTATAAGTAGATAGTTACTGATATTTTTGTATTAAATCGGTATTTATAAATTTATTTTTTTATCTATATAATAAAAGAACAGGGTTTTTTTCTACAATCATCGCACAGCCGAAACCGCTTAACATAGAAACCTGAAATTTGGACCACGTATTCTACAAGTAGTGAAGGCGTCATTTAAGAACGGATTTTTCGAAATTTGACCTTTAAGTGGGTCAAATGGGGTCATAAAGGATGTATGGGGAAAAAAAATTCTTTTGTCGCACGATCACGAAACTTTAGCAATATACTATGCAAAAGAAATAAAAGAACACGTGTATCACAGTTTTTCGAAAATCAACCCTTAAGGGGGGTTTAATGCGGTTTTTTAGATTGGAATGCGGAAACTATAATGTATGCTACAGTAATTATTTCTTGACCAGAAGTTATCAAATTTTGTGTGAGCATTAAGCATGTAAATAATAGGAACTTGTTTTCGGCATTTTCCGAAATTCATCCCCTAAGGTCATTTATAGGGGTCTGACTGACGGACTGGGTTAAACGAGGTGGTAAAGTTTACATAAAAAAATCTTTGTTTATAGCGATGAAACTTGGTACATACCTGACAAAACATTATTAGAATGTGATTTACCATTTTTGAAAATCATCCCTTCAAAGGGTTAAACAGGGTGGAAAGTGAAGATTATTATTTTTAAGCTACAACGATAAAATGTGGTACACGTACTAAGCCAATGAAATTATAGAGGATGATTTTTTTAAAATACATTATCAAAAATATCATCCCCTAACAAGCCTAAGCGGGGAGGTAAAATTTGTATAGAAAATCCTTGTTTATGAAGTTTTGTGGCTATGATAAAACTTGGTAAAAGAAGATGATTAAAACGCGATTTATAATTTTTGAAAATCATCCCTTAACAGGGTTAAACAGGGTGGAAAGTGAAGATTACTATTTTTAAGCTACAGCGATGAAATGTGGTATATGTGCTTAGCCAATGAAATTATAGATATGTATTTTACATTTTTTTAAATCATCCCCCAACAAGCGGGGTGGTAAATTTTGTGTAGAAATTTTTTTTTATTTATGAAGTTTGTGGTTATGATGAAACTTGGTACACAAACTAAGAAAAAGGAGATAAATAAAACGTGATTCACATTTTTTTTAAATGTACCCCTAACCAGGTTTGATAAGGGTGGAATGAAGTTGCATGTTTTGAAGCTACGACGATGAAATTCGGTTCATATACTCAGACAGATAAACTTTAAGCACCTGTTTCAACATTTTGCTGGACTCATCCCTAAACCGGTTCAAACGGGGTGGTTAAGTTTATATGGAGAATCTTTGTTCATGAAGTTATTGCAATTAAATTTGGTACACAGAGTAAGCAAAAGAAATAAATTGAAACGTAATTCGCCATTTGTTGAAATTCACCCTCTAACAAGGTTAAACAGGGTGAAAAGTATCAAATATTTTTTAATGTTACAATTTGTTATAAATATTCAGCCAATAAAATTCTAAACACGTATTCTACCTATTCCATGTTTTGAAATCATCCCCATAACAGGGTTATACAGGTTGGTAAAGTTTGTATGGAGAATTTTTGTTTATGAAGTTGTAGCAATGAAATTTCGTATACAGACCAAACAAAAGTAATAAATTAAAACGATATTCAATTATTATTTAACCTCTAAAAACGTTAAACATGATGGAATATAACATTTTTTCTAAACCTATGACGGTGAAATTTGGTACATAATATACTAATCGAAGATACTGTCGCACATGTTTCACCACTTTTTAAACATCTTAAAAGGTCTAAACGGGATGGCAAACATTTGTGTGGAAAACCTTTGTTTATAAGGTGAAAGCGAAACTTGGTATAGAGACTAGGCAAAAGAAATGAATCCTAACGTAATGCATTTTATTTACAATTTCCTTATTCGTACAGGACTTTTAAATGCAACATTCAGAAAAATAAGAAATTCTAAAGGTGTAGTCAATCGAAGATTTACAAATATTCAGCAAATTTTGTAGTTGACCGTACGTGTCGCAGGGAAATGAGGATATCCAAGATTTCGCGAAATTCCTAGAGATACCACGAAATCATGGAAGACCGAAGAGTATGGGAAGAAGTATGGGATGAAGGAGTATGGGAAGGACCACTTCTCCGCGGTCCGACTAGCTTTTACCCTAGCCCTAGAGTGTATATAAAAAGCGCGGAGCCAGAAGCTTGCGAGGAGTTCCTGAGCTAAACGAGTGTGCGAGGCCAGAATGAAGCGCCGGGTAGAGGTGGCGAGCGTAGCGAGCCGGCGACCTCCCGAGTGGAGTGATTGTCGAATGCGCGAGTGGAGCGAAGGGATGACGAAGCGAGAATTCTGGCTAGAGCCTATTTATCAAAACTGGATATCGTATCCCTAGGGGTTTCGTGAAATCCCTGGTATCCTCATGTCCCTACGACATACAATATTTTTTCTGGAGCTACGATGATTGACCGTTGGCCAAAATACTTACATATACTTAGCCAAAAAAAACTATTGACACTTGTATTATTACCATTGTTTTGAATACCATCCCCTGACAGGTTTAAACTGGTGGTAAAATTTGTATAGAAAATTTATGTTTTTAATGTAAGTATTATTTAAAACGAGATAAGAGCTGAAACAGATTGGAATAGAAACGAGACGAATTCGAGATAGGATTGGGATAGAAGCAGGACAAAATCGGCATAGAAGCGAGAACTACCGGAAATAGCCGGGAGCAAAATGCATTATTTCACTAAGTTTACAAAGTCGCGGGCAACAGCTATGTAAATAGGAGATTTAGGTTTCGAAGATTTCTTTTACTTAGGCTTCATGTATGTACAATTGTACATGGCGCCGGACACATACCGGAGCCGGACCGCGGTTTCGATCATTGACATCACTTTGCGCTGCCGCCGCACCGCAGAGTCATGTAAATGATCAAAAACCGGGACCGGTTGAGATCGGAATAGTATCGGGAGCAGAGCGGGACGATAACGGAATAAGAAAGGGACTGTAACAGGATAGGAGTGGGAAGATAACGGAACAGAAGTGGTACAGTACGGTAACAAGATAGGAGCGGGATGGGAACTGGAACGGAAATATGGTGGGACGGAAAATGGTCGGAAGCAGGATGAATACTTCACTACGCGTACGAAGTCGCGGGCATCAGCTAGTTATTTTATAAGTCTTAGTGTTCCGTTGCTGAGCTCCCAACACGGTATTTTCCACGCAGAAATTATGCCATGGATATCACCAACCAGTGTAATTTTTAGTAGATCCCTCAATACATAACCTAGAGAACCTACTAATGCACGCTCAGTATTAAACCTACAAGTAGATAGGTATACCTATTAAGCTTTAAACGACTTTTTTATTTATTAAAGAATTTTAATGATAAATGTAATAAATTATAATAATTAATATACATAATGTACCTAATACCTATTTTTGTTATAATTTTAAATGTTATTATACTAAGTTTAATATTCAAATATTAGCATGTCTGCTTGCACACTGTATATTGTGCCTGTGGCTAAGGTTAAGAACTTAATCTATGTATTCTCGCAAATAAATAATTTGATTTGATTAGAAAAATCTCATAGAGCGAGTAACCTACACACAGATTAATATATAGTTACTACGTAACTGATAAATCACATTCAGTAATCAGTCCCTATGAGATCTTTCATGCCTACTGTTATAATAGCCTACTTTTTCATGTCGCCGATCGCTGCGTGCGAGAATAAAGCTAATGATTTACTAGATTGTGCCTAAACGTTTATACGTGAAGTTGTTATTGTGGCCTTGCAGCAAACGCAATGGCGCACCGCGCCGGCCGGCGTGGCGCCGGCGTGGCGGCCAGGGCACCGATACTATTAATTATTCTGTGCCCAGCCCTCCTACCCATATGTCCCTCAAGCGCCAATCGTATATCGTGTTGAGCTCAAATTAAGGTGTAGATTCACTGCGACAATGTCTTATGATGCCATATATTGTCTCATTAAGTTTATCTCAACTCGTAGTCATCGTATTTTGGTATAAATTAATGAGATTAATTCGATTTCTTGCCTAAATCGACCATAATTAGACCGTATCTCATTAGTCGCAGTGACGCTATACCTAAATTCGAGCTCAACACGATATACGATTGGCGCTTGAGAGTCATATGGGTACGGGGGCTGGTCTGCCTAATTTGATAAACATATCATTACAAAATATTTAGGTAAATAGAACTTTTTATTATTATTGCATCTATTTTTATCTTAAAATTTTTAATAAGAAGTTACAAGTGTTTTATTTTTATACTAGCTTTCTCCCGCAACTTTGTCCTCGTGAATGACAAAGGAAGCCCATATTCGTATTTTTACCAAGACCTCCACAGTATAAGAGAGCGCGTACTACGAAGAAGTCAAGCTGCATCTTCCTAGTAACCTAACCGATTTTGATGTAGCATACCCTATAATCTAAGTTGAAACTAATGCTACCAAACCCTAAAACCGCATTAGATTTCGTTCAGCAGTTTCTGATAAAATATCAGATTGAGATAAAATTCAAAACACCGTGGCTTCGTGTTCAGTAGGTACCTACTCTCTAAATGATTTATCTCATTTGATTTTTCAAAAATATTATTAATGTACAGAATAGGCTGTTAGAGTGAAGTAGACACTGAAAAAATCGCAGCAAATTCAAAAAATATTAGTATCGCAACCCGGCAGTTAATAGGTTACTTGAAATGACCTAATTTGATACTTTGATATTCATCACCATCATCAAAAGCCATAATAAGACAATATATATAAATGATATAGAATATAAATTTCCTAGGTCTAGATATAGATCTAGGCATAGGTATGTATTTTTTCTGCCGCCAAGCAGTAATGTAACTGGCACGGGTACTGCAGTAAGCGCCATAACAACTTTTTCATGATTAAATTTATCATTTTCTCGATAACTTCTGCTACTTCCTTTTGATTTGCTAGAATAGAACAATTCGATATTAAATTATAATGCACATGCGATGATTGTTGAAGAAACCGCCAGTTTTTTTTTTTTAAATAGACCAAGTAGGAAGATTTTCCAGTAGGAGCAAACACAACCTCGTGCTACCGACCTCGAAACTAAAAATCCATAGCTCAGGCCCAAACGTCATGGCAATAAAAAATTACAACAAAATTCCAGACAGCATAAAAGTTGAAAACATCGAATCAATTTTCTTAAAAAAATTAAAACAATACCTAATTAACAAATGCTACTACAACTTACACGAATTTTTAATGACAAGTAAATAGATATTTTAAATCAGTATACTAATAAAATTTATTCTTTTTATGACTATAAAATACCAATGTTTATTTAATGGATTGGTCTGCTCACTCCTATTACTCCTATTGCCATACCCTGTCAGGGTCATATATGTTAACTAACCTTTTCATAAGACCTCTTCAAATGTACATACATATATGATTGCAATAAACAATTGAGTATTGATTATTTTTCCTAATGTATAATAATAAACTATTAATGTTATTCTGATATCATAAAATAAGACAATATTATTAATAAAAGGGGATAAGAGTTGAGAGCCACAAAATATGTATTAAAGTATCAAAATATTTGGGCAATACTATATATGCCGCCATCTTGTAAACATTAGGGAAATACCATACCCCGATTCCGGTTTTCCCTAATCTTTGGAAAAAAACATTGGGACTTAACTCAAGGAAATGCTTTTTTTTCGATTAAGAATTAATGAATCAATAAATTCAATAACAATGGTTTATTTTAAATTATTTATTTGATTATAAGTCGTTTCAGTTGTTTTTTTTTTACATAATGTACATACAAAAAGATCGTATAGTAGTAAATTACATTGGAGTGAAACTAAGTCGATAAAAATAAAATAAATCAGTGCACTAAAACGTGAGAAACAATTTATTATTAACAAATATTTCATACCTTGGGATCCTTAATTTACTCCATTATGGAGCATAATGCCCGGAGGTGGAAACACTTTAGTGTGACCATGTAAAAAAATAGAAAAAATTCGAGTGTCTACCTTCGTTAGACAGACTCTATAGTCTGTGCAAAATGAGCACTGGCATAACCAAACGAGGCTTCGACTTTGACATAACAATGGATTCGGAATATTGGCTGTACAATACTGGCCGTACAAAATCTGTCCGTGACAATAAATGCCGTACCGTATTGCACGGCCTGATAATTCGTGTACATTGAAAAAAAACTACTACCGGCTGCGGATTATTGCCTGTGCAATATCGGCTGTACAAAATCGGCTCGGACTGTTATTTCGCATCCACTATTGTACGGCCTGGATTGCACGCCCCCACATTTGGAAGCCATGTACATGAATTATTGGGTGTGCAATACAGGCCGTACATTATTTAGCCTCCAAATATTGGCTGTACATTAACCGGACCCATTCTTCTCGAATCTTGCTTGATGTTTCTCTTTTTTTCTAGAATACACTTCTAGATTCCGGTGATTCACGATTTCGAATTAAAGCAAAGGATCTCACTTGCCAGTCTACACACAATTTAGCGTCTTACTGTGTGGTTAGTGATTGTCGCCTAAAAGTAACCAAGTGTTTTTCTGTTGGAGCCGATTTTCTCGTCAAGATGGGTGAAAATGAGCAGAATAACAGTAACCCGATAGCTGGAGCCCTCACATTTCCTAGAAGGAGTGAAGAGAATGCACAACCTGTGCCGGTGCAGCCGCGGCAACCCAGGAACCTACAGGTAACTCCCTTTTTCTGTGTCTGATTTCAGTCTTGATTTATTTTGGTTTATACAAAGGTTGTCTGTAAGAGAAGGTTTTCAGCAATAATAAGAAATTGCTACGAGTGATAAGACCGCCAATTATATAACCCTGGATTAGTTATATTTATAAATATATTATGTAGTAAGTGGTATACAATATAGAGTATTTCTGTTGTATACCTATATATTTATATTAATTTCCAGGGCTTGCTGCGGTTTGCCATGGAAGCTACAAAGGCTGAAGATGCTCCGGGAAATTCAGACTTCACACCCATGGATGAAGAGGTAATTACATGTACAGTTGTATTGCATATTTTTAATTATACCGTCATCATAAGCACTAGCCGTGAAGAACACAAAAACATAGTGTTTATGGACACATTCTTAGATTTTACTCTACTTAGCAGCTAAGTTATTTCAAATTACTTATTAGTCATATTAGGCTGTAATATTAATGAGGTGTCTTATTAAGAAACTTCATTTTTTCATTTTACATTTAGCGAGTGTGGCTCAGCGGGAACTTAGCGAGTGTGGCTCAGCGGGAACTCATGCACCTTTCGATCAGACGCACCTGGGTTCGAATCCCGACTCGGCCCTGCACCAATGACTTATAGTTAAGTGCAGATTTTGCACGCTCGCTCTAAAACGGTGAAGGAAAACATCGTGATGAAACCCGCTTACGCGCCTTGGAGTGGTAGGCTCTGGCCGTGGTTGTAATACCACCCACCGAACAAAGCCATGCCGTCAAGCGACCTAGTCGTGTTTCAGGATGATGTTCGGTGAACCATTGGGGAGACGGGTCTGAGCAGCCGCTCAACTGCCGTCTCTCTCTAGATCTATGTGCTCCATCTTAGGCCACATCATCGCGTCACATCAGGCGAGATAGTGGCCAAACATACATCTATTAAGCGTAAAAAAAAAAAATCATTAAGGAAAAAGTGAGTGTGTGTAGTGAAGTGATAGTGTATTGTAGTATAATAGTGCTACCCATAAAGAACACAAGAACATAGTGTCTTCGCCGTAATAGAGACAGTAAGAAAAGTGTTAATGGACACATTCTTAGTTTTACTCTACTTAGCAGCTTAAGTTAAATTCAAATTACTTATTAGTCTTATTAGGCTTGTAATGTTTTTGAGGTGTCTTATTAAGAAACCTCATTAGAAAAAAAAAAAAAGAAATTAAGGAAAAAATAACCATTTTGCTATCTGTTTACTTTAAAATTCTTAGTGACTAGTCTAAATTACCTCTCCTAATATAAATATAAGTCGTAATAATGTCATAGATTGTCAAGTTACAATACTCACCTACAAAGTAAGAAATAAAGAAAGAAAATACATTTATTCAAGACAGATACGCACAACATTACATTATTCTATCTTAAAAAAATTCTGATATAATTTTCAGAGACGCAAGTTCCTAGAAGAAGCCCTAAAGAGCCTCACAGTGGACATGGCTCAAGTGATACGAGATGCCATCAAAGTTCTGTCTGATGAGAAGAAAATGCGCAACATACAACTTGGTGACAGTTTACCCGAGGATGTGCAGAAAGCATTTGATAATCTGCTGGAGCTGATTGATGATATTGACGTTGCCAATGGTATGTTCTTCATTCCAATATTGTTACAATCTAAATCGATAAAAAAAAAATGCAGTTTGTGTCATCACTTGAGAAGGGCTGCACCAATTTGGCATTTTTTTAATATTTGTAATAGTCCGAATTAGGTTTTTATTGAAAGAAAATATGGAAAAGTGGTCTAAAAAATTGAGAAATTCAGGAAAACTCAAAGTGCTATCTCACGCGAGTGAAACCGCGTGGCGCAGCTAGTATAGGATATAAATGTTTTCACCACTTACTAACCCCAAAGATAAGTATTCAAATGGCACAAAAATTAAGTCTTCCCTTCTTTCTCATGTAGGAAACCAGGGTTAGCCACAACCCTGGTTTCGAAGCCTTCTCAACCTAGTTGGTTACTGATCTATTTAAAATTTGGAACTCAAAAAGATGACTAATCAACCATTGACTTTTTAATGCCAATAATTGCGTCCTCCTCTCTTCTCAAGTATCTGTGCCCGACGGGGTTCATCTAAGACTTTGTATGTTTACCAAATTACTCCGTGTAAATATGGAAGCAATAATGAATCTGAATCTGAAAAGAGCAGCATCTATCCTCACTCAATGTTAAGCCACAGAATAAATAATAGTACAAGGTTTTAAACAAACAAATAGTTCCAACTGTTTAACCACTCTATGCTGAGTTTAATCAGGCCTAGCACTCCGCACTGTAGGTACGAAGCTACAAGTACATAGCCGGACACCGACGGCGGGTCGCGCGTCGTTACACGTGCCGCGTCAGAAGAGATAAGAGCGGCGCGATAGAAAGAGAGGCGCTCTGTAGGTTAATATGGCTGGTAGCTACGCTACGCGAACTGAATTGAATTTTATTGGGTCGTAGGAAGAGTCGCTATTTGTTTACATTTCTTTGCGGAGTGATGCTTCTGTCCCTTAGTATTATGTGGTTTAATATAAATGAGTTTAATCATTTACCAATAACTTTTTTCAGACTTTTACAAAATGGGCGGCTTTGCAATATTCCCTATCTGTTTCGGCAGCGAGAATGACACTGTCCGAGCTCTAGCTAGTACAATCCTGGGCGAGGCATGTCAGAACAACCCGTTCTGCCAAGCGCGGGCACTTGAGACTGGACTGCTCAATGTGGTGCTGAGCTTAGTTCAGTCGGAGAGAGGGGAAGCACTTGCCAAAAGCATTTATGCATTGTCATGTAAGTAATTGTATTTAGTAACAGAATGTATCCATATATATAGTCAGCCTCTGTGGTATAGTTGGGTAGGTTGGCTCAAATCTCATGACTCACTGAGACATGACACACCACTGAGGTTGGAATTCGATTCCCGCAACGGGACAAATGTTTGTGCACAGAAATAACCGCAAGCATTTGTTTTGTGTCTGGGTGTTGACTATGGTCCTTGTAGTTCCTGTCCCCCTAGATATAATGCGAGCTATGTAAGTCATCATCAGGCGTTTATTTATTGTTTTTTTTATGTAACTGGATGACGAGACGAGCTGGTCGTTTGCCTGATGGTAAGCAATACGCCAACCCATAACAATAACAGCACCATCCAGAACTTTGTTTTGCAAAATCCTGCGCGGCGTTGCACTGCGCTCGTCACCCTGAGACAATTAGCTGTCAAGTGTCATAATGCCCAGTAACTTCAAACCGGAGCACGGTAATGCTTGCGCACTACTGCTTGGCGGCAGAATAACTGGCAAAGCGGTGGTACCCACCCAGATGGCCTCTACGGTCTTTATTGATTTATTATATAGAGTTTGAATGCTGCTGGCCCTAGGTTGACCGAGGACTTTCTTAAGTTATGTGCAGATTTTAAAATCTTGAAGGAAAACATTGTGCGGCACTGGGCCAGCATGGTAGATTATTGCATACTCTATGAGATAGGGCCTGTGTTCCAGCATTGGAAACATAATAGGGAATATGCACATGTTGTCAAAAAATCTGGCAATTACTTTTTACGATAGATTACTCCTGTAAACATTTAGTAGTGATATAATTATTAATACAAATTGCGTAGTTTTTTTTGTATTTCAATGTTTCTTTTTCTTATTTTTGGAGAAATGATATTTAGAAAAAAAAAAAAAAACTTTTAATAATTTATGACGAATGATGCTGTAAAATTTTTAAAATTTTTTTTTCTTTGATAGTATTCAATAATGAATCGATTCATGCATTAAAAAAAATACATGCATATTCCTTATTGTTCACGCAGACCCTTGTGTCATATTCAGGTGCATGCCGGGAGTACGAGCCGGCGTGCCGCGAGCTGGTGGCGCAGGGCGGCTGCGAGGTGCTGTCTGTACTCCTGCAGGCCGAGGAACCAGCTGCCAGGACCAAGGCAGCCTTCCTCGTCAGGTACCTGTGTCACAACTACAATGATGCTAAAGGTAAGAGTAAAATGTACAAAGTGCCCCTCAGTTTCTTGCCGTATCTTCTTCGCAATAAAGTTCAATTCAGCTTGCGTAGCGCTGCATACCTACCAGTCATATTAACCTACAGAGCGCGTCTCTTTCTATCGCGTAGCTCTTATCTCTTCTGACGCGGCACGTGTAACGACGCGCGACCCGCCGTCGGTGTGCGGCTATGTACTTGTAGCTTCGTACCTACAGTGCGGAGTGCGCTAGGCTTGGTAAAACCAAGCATCCACTACACCAACAGAACTTATCGTCATCATCTAACTCCATAAAGTTACACAACAATATGCCGAAGCTCACGAACATAGACTTCACCATCATGTAAACGTCGAAGCGATCCAGCTCCTCGACCACACGGATATAGTGAGAAGACTCAAAAGAACTAAGCCGTTTGAGTTAGTGTAGTGCTACTGAATTGCTACCCAGAGAGAACACATGAACCTTAGTATTATGCTATGTATCAGTTTAAGCACAAAATACTAAGAGACAAAAGCATCTCTTCGCAAAAAAAATTAGAAGAATTGTCTGTAGCTGGTTTTGGTCCTGGTTATTTAGGATACCTTTGAGATAAATAATTTCTCACAATACATTCAGAAATTTAGAAGGTATTTTAATCGTCTGACTTCCTATTTCACACTGTCGTTTTGTAAATCTTAAAGATAACATTTAAAAAAATTTGTTCTTTTACAGAAAAGTTCATCGATCAAAACATAGCAAAAGTTATCACTACCATAGTCAAAAAGGGTCGAGACTCTACCACGGAGCACCTTCTCAGCATCATCCTGGCTCTCCTAGAGGACCGTGACTCCACGGTCATCCGGCAGTGCACAGACCCTGACCTGGCTCTACAGAAGACTCTGGAAAAACACCTGAATCATCCAGATCTGCAGGACGATACGTTTAGAGAGGAGAAAGAATATTCTGTGGAATTACTGACTATTCTAGGCAGCTGTCCGCAAGTCGAGAGTGTGAATGAAGAAGTAGATAGATAAGAAGTAATTGCAAGTGTGTGTGTGTGTGAGTGTGTGTGTGTGTTTACTAAGAGTGTGCCCGAGGTACCATGCCGTCAAGCGACCTAGTCGTGTTTCGGGATGATGTTCGGTGAACCATCGGTTAGACGGGTCTGAGCAGCCCCTCAACTGCCGTCTCTCTCTAGATCTATGTGCTCCATCTTAGGCCACATCATCGCTTCACATCAGGCGAGATAGTGGCCAAACATAGATCTATTAAGCGTAAAAAAAGGTGTGGGGTGTTCCTCGGTTCATAATGCATTTCATTAACGATTTATTTTTTGTTCACAAAATGTGTCAAACAAAGGGTTTGTAATGCTCCTTACATATAAGAGTTATATGAATACTATCAAGCAATGCAGTACCACGTTTTTATTAAGTCCCTGTCTTATGTCTGTCTATCGTTCCGGGTGGAATCTTGCAACTCAAATTTCGAGCACTTCACGATTAGCTATCCGGCTGAAACTTTCAAGGTAGCTCACAACTCGATCACAATGCATTCTAAATCCATTTATTAGCATGCAATGCCGACCTAACTTCTAAAAGCACATAAAAACGTGGTTTTTAGATTGTTTTTTTAACCTTTTGACCGCCAGGCAACGCTATAAAAGCAAACTACGAATATCTAAAATTGCTTAAAAGACAAATATACGTTCCAAAAAAGTCCACAAATTCAAAGTAAATAGTGACCGTCATAACCTAAACACTAGAAATAAGGATAGGATTGTTGTACCTAGGTATAGACTGACTAAACTGACTGACTTGCAAACGCCCTTACAGGGCTCATGTACCAACATAAGATGTAATTTAAGACCTACATGATAAATATATGTACATGCATGCAATTAATAATAAATAAATAAATAAATAAATAAAACGAATAAGTCTAGCAACACCTGTATTCTGTGGTTATAGGGATTGTAAATCGTTAAATGTTCTAGGGATATACTTATGTTATTATTTTACATCTTTTAAACAGTAGCACAGAATACTAAGGGACAGAAGCATGACTCCGCAAAGAAATTGTTAACCATTAGCGACTTTTGCGTTGCCGACGCTGGCGTTGCGAGCACGCTTTTTCGTATGTCGAGTATAGCCGACTGTGGCGGTCAAAGGGTTAAATAAATAAATAAATAAATAATAATCTCTCTCTTTCTTTCACTTTTAAAAAACATCGTCGGTGAGCAAACAACCGCGCAAGTCGAAATTTGGCTAATATGACTTTCAAAAAGCATTGGATGCAGTTGTTTCCTGTAAAGTAGCGGAACATTACTTGCGCGGTGTTGTCTGCTCATACCGACGATATACTTACTTACATGCCATTGGGTATTCAGATGGTCAAAGCATACAATTTAAAATTCACTGTGTTACGAAAATTGTCTTGGCGAAATTTGTAAAACTATACCTATTTACTATACCATTATATAATATACCTATTTATAATATAAATTATTACTTTTATATAACTTTGCACTATACCACAGTACTAAAACTAGCAGTCGCTTGAAAGATATTTACTGTTGACATTGATTTTGATCAAGTAAACTATCAATATTATCAGATAGGTACCACGAATTTAGTATTATCTATGTAACAAGGATGCTTGCCTATTGAAAATCTATGTACAGCAAAAAAAAAAACTTTATTGTTATGTAAAATTTGAAATATTGAAAATATAATTCCACGTGTAAATTTCAATAATTAAAAGTACTATGTTCAGCAAAAAAAAATGTTGTTCGGCTGAATTGTAAATATTGAAGACTAAAAATGATTTAAGGACTTTTTCAATAAAACACTTCAACTCTTGAAAACTGTTTATTCACACCTCAATAGACCTGTATCGTCTATCAGTGATCTACCACTAAGACCTGGTGTTCGGAGAGGTCTGTTTCATCCTCGGCGGCGCACAGGACGTCAGCTGGGGACCAGTCGAAGTCGATGCCTGTGATCTCATAGAACCAGTCGTGATAGTAGCCGGGTCGGACGTAACCTGAATACAGAAACGTACATTCAACCTAAATCCAACCTTAATTTAAATTATCCAACCAAGAGATTAATTATCTAACCAAGAGATTCAAAATTATCCAACCAAGAGATTTAAAACTATCCGACCGAGAGATTTAAGGTGTACCTACATAATAGTGATTAACATTGATGCACGTGCATGACCATGGATATTTTATGACACGGGGCGGTAACACAGTCAGTCACAGGGTCAGGCCACAGAGATCGTACCTACCTAAAGATATAAGAAGAGGGTAGAAGTCCAACGGCAAAAATAAACCACCTCTACTTAAGGTCCGTAGTTCAATTCATTGGACAGAAGAGTTGCAGTACAAAGTATCAGGAGACCAGAAATATTGAGAAGGTAGAGGTTATGAATAATATGTGAAATATGAGTTTAAAAATACACTTACTGCGTGTCAAATCAAATCAAAATCTCTTTAATCATTTTGGCATCACAGACGCACTTATGAACGTCAAATTATCACAATGACTCTACCACCGTATCGGAAAAAGAACCACTACTCAGAAGATACGGCAAGAAACTGAGGGGCATTTTTTTTTAGAGATTTTGTTAAAATTTTTTGGGATTTTACAATGTTATGTTTCTTATGTACCAGTTGGCTACTACTTTGCAGAAGTGGAATGTTCCAAGCATCTTTGTCTTCTATGTAATTACGAACAGTGTAGTATGCTTTTCTCATTAGAACATTCATAACGCGTAATTTGAATTTACTTTCTGTGAGCTCCGTTATACACTTTGGAATTTCATTATAAAAACGTACGCAGTTGCCCATAAAGGACTTATTCGTTTTAGTCAGTCTATACCTAGGTACAACAATCCTATCCTTATTTCTAGTGTTTATGTTATGATGGTCACTATTTACTTTGAATTTTTGGATTGGGTGTATTTTTTCTTTCCTTAATCTTTTCATTATTTCTGGTCTCCTAGTACTTCAAGTTCATGAACACAATACTCCCTGTGCTCTGCAATATGTGCACACGCATACTAAGTAACATAACAGGGTGACGAGCGCAGTGCAGCGCCGCGCAGGATATTGCAAAACAAAGTTCTGGGTGGTGCTGTTACTGTTATTGGAGACGTATTGCTTACCATCAGGTGAACGACCTACTCGTCTCGATAAAATATAATAATTATGAAAAAAAAAATATCCGAATATTTTTTATTCTGTTTTGTTGGGGTCTAATGTAACGGAATTTTTCTTTCGAATTGTTAGATCGATGGAACTGACAGTCTGACAGTCTAACAAAACAGACGGTTCCAAAACGCTGGTCTTCAAAGCTTACCTGCGGGGTAGGGACCGTTGCAGCCAGATACGTGTCCGAAGCTGACCACACCGATCATGGTGGGGTTACCGTCCACATCCACGACAGTGAGGGGACCACCGCTGTCACCCTGGAATTGGAAACGAATATAACTACTTCGAAGTCGAGTTGTCCTCTGATGTAGAATACTTAACAGCGCCGCCCTGAGCAAACTGGGCGCCCTATGCGAATACTAATAAATTTTGGCTCTCGAAACACAGTTTAAACTAGTTCGAGAGCCTATGGATTCAATACTACTCTGTAGAAATAACTACTAAGTCACAATAAAAAAAAAAAAAAAAAATTAATACAGCCTATGATCAGAGACAAAAACCGCCACAGCACGGCTCGGTTTGCGCGGAGCGGAACGAGCCGCTCAACTTAATCAAACACGTACAGACGGCCTAACCTGTGAGCTCGCAGGTGTGGATCGTAATTTAAATTTAATGTTTTTTGCACTCCCGGCAGATCTAAAGGTTACCTGGCAGGAGGAGTGCAAGGTCCCGGCAAATCTAAAGGTTACCTGGCAGGAGGACTGCAAGCTCCCGGCAGATATAGAAGGTTACTTGTCAGGAGGACTGCAAGCTCCCAGCAGATATAGAAGGTTACCTGGCAGGAAGACTGCAAGCTCCCGTCAGATTAACGGTTACCTGGCAGGAGGACTGCAAGCTCCCAGCAGATATAGAAGGTTACCTGGCAGGAAGACTGCAAGCTCTCGTCAGATCTAACGGTTACCTGGCAGGAGCACTGCAAGCTCCCGGCAGATATAGAAGGTTACCTGGCAGGAGGACTGCAAGCTCCCAACAGATCAAAAGGTTACCTGGCAGGAGGACTGCAAGCTCCCGGCAGATATAGAAGGTTACCTGGCAGGAGGACTGCGAGGTGTCGTTGTAGTACGCGGCGCAGACGGTCTTATCCTCGATGACGGTGCTGGTGGGATACCATTTCTTGCACTCCTCGTTGGTGATGCCGCGGAGGTAGACCCAGAGGAGGATCTCGGAGGAAGTGCCACCTGCGGAGAAACGGTGTTTTTTTTTACTTCACTATTTGTAATACGCTAATGAATGAGATTTTACGAACTTTAGACTACTTTCGTGTCGCGCTCCATTTTCACTAGCCCTAAACTCGCAGCTGTCAAATTGTTTTTTTTCAGGGCTGCCAACAATTTAATGCATAAATGGCGGCAAGTTCAAATCTTGCGTTAATTTTGGGACACCCGTTATTATGATATGTTGATGTCAACATACAGGCGAACGGTACCTATGCTTTCTTCCAATTAAAGTACTTATTCCAGAGGAATAAGAACTAAAGTTCAATGCCGTTTACCATTCCACAGGTCGTCAGTGCGTCCGTACCCGCTGACGGTGAGTATGGCGTCCTCGTAGTTGACGTTCTTCTGTTCGCTGCTCTGAAGGCGACACGGCTGGATGGTAGCTGGAATATTGATTAAATCTGTGTAAAAACTGCGGGTAGGCGGGTTAAAGAGACGTTGCTAAACATTACTTTGTTTCAAGACTCGACTTTGCTTAATTTTGGAAACATATACTTTAGATGCCTATCAAAGTAGCTACTTTTTAACGTCTACTAGAAGATAAATTATTCTATAATTGAAAATATACGCAGAAATCAGTAGAAAAAATTTCAAATATTTATAATTTCTTTTTTAATAAACGGTCCGTGGTATATTAGAAATGACGACCTCCATCGGGACCTCTAAGTGGACCTCGTCACTAGTGTAATCAAAAAGTTTGACGAAGCTCATGAATTTAGGCTTCACCATCACGTGAACGTCGAGGCTATCCAGCTCCTCGACAACACAGACCTAGTGAGAAGATTAAAAAATAACAAATCCTTTTGAGTTAGTTTAGCGAAGTGTCAGTGAACCGTAGTATAAACAGTTAGTGCTACCCGTAAAGAACACAAGAAGATAGTGTGCCTTAATAGAGACAATAAGAAAAGTGTTGATGGACATACTCTTAGTTTTACTCAGCAGTTTAAGTTAAATTCAAATTACTTATTAGGCTCGATTGTAATTCTAGTGGCGGGTTTTATTTTACGTCAAGACATGTCATAAAAAAGTATTCGATTCAGATATGGTTAAAAGAGGGTCTTATAATTAAAATAATATGTTCAGCACATCTTAACCTTAACCTAGCCTATAACCTTAACATAACCTGTAACCTTAACCTAACCTTAACCTAACCTATAACCTTAACCTAGCCTATAACCTTAACCTAGCCTATAACCTTAACCTAGCCTATAACCTTAACATAACCTATAACCTTAACCTAACGTTAACCTAACCTATAACCTTAACATAACTTAAATATAACCTTAACCTAAAACAATAAGTAATTCAAGAATACTCACAACTGTACGGAATGTGATGGTCGAGTCCCAACAAGGCGATGTCGTCTGTCTGTACTCCAGCTGCGACCTCGTCGTAATCGGGGTAGATGAACTTGCGCTGCGTCTCCACGATGTATTCCGGACGGGTCAGGTTGGTGAGCCCGAATCGGACCACGAACGTGAGGCGGCTGGGGAGGTGAACGGTTCCATTATTTTGTAGAAAAATGAGGGTAGGTAGTAACTTATGGGCAGGTCTTGTTATCATCAGATAAACCTGGTCGTCTCGTCAATTTCATGAAAAAAGGGACAATGTTAGATGAATAGTTCAGTTGATTTATTATGTAAGAAATTGAGGGTAGGTAGTGTTTGGTTGATTTATTTTGAAGGAAACTTTTTTATGTAACTTAGTGACGAGACGAGCTGGTCGTTTGCCTGATGGTAAGCAATACGCCAGCCCATAACAATAATAGCACCACCCAGAACTTTGTTGTGTAAAATCCTGCGCGGCGCTGCACTGCGCTCGTACCCTGAGACAATTAGCTGTTAAGTCTCATAATGCCCAGTAATGTCGCTGGTTACAATGCCCTTCAAACCGGAACACAGTTATACTTGCGCACTACTGCTTGGCGGCTGAATAACTGGCAAAGCGGTGGTACCCACCTCAGACGGCCTTGCATACGAGAAACCTACCAACATTAAAACTGAGGGTAGGTACATTATTCGCTTTTCAAACCGACTTAAAAAATAAAGGAGGTTCTCAATTCCATTAGTTTTTTTTGTTTGCTATTTATATCTGCCACCATAAAAAAAAGTACGTTTCTACCTTAAGTTTTAAATGGAAATATAATAATATTGGTAGATGCGTCTCTTTTTACTGATGCCGATGATGTATGTAACTGAATTTCGAAAAAAATGTCAGATACGTCTTTTTTCCTTATGACGGCAAATATTTACTCCGTCATAACTTATTTGGAAAATTCTAATAATAATAGCTACAAGGTTTCTTGTAGCTATTATTATCAGAGTTTCTAAACTTGGACCTTTTTTATATATAGATTTACGTTTGACCATCTCGCCTGTTGTTAAGCGACGATGTGGCCGTAGATAGAGCACGTAGATCTAGAAGATACCTATTCACTCTGGCCTTGAAGATACCCAAATTGTAGTTAATAGAGACATATACTCACTTAGCCAAACAATGCGCTGCAGTGAGGACCCACTGGTGGTGGATGATGGAACCGCCACACGAGAACACGCTTCCGAGTTCGGAGACCATGCGAAGACTGATCTGGTGTGGGATCTGGCCGTCTGTGGCCGGCCAGCCGCCGACTATCCTGGCGCTGGATGCTGGGGAACGGAGGTGGTTTGGGCCAGATGGTTTTTAAAGCTTTTGTGTATAATTAATTAATGAATGTTTTTAAGATCTTTGTTACTAAAAATATATGGACAAAGTCTATAAGAAATGATTTTTTTATTAAGCTATTGCATAGCTTCTATCGCGGGCCTTGAGCGTGGAGACCGAATCCAGAAATTCCGTAACGAAAATAACCTAACACCCCCCAGTCCGAATGCTATGCAATAGCTTTACCGCGGCAGTCTCCGAGTGCCACACGTTTTTATTTTATTTTTATAATTGTCTTCAGTTAATGTAACTGGTGGAAACCGTATTAATTATAATAACTAAAAAAAATAATAAAAATAAATATATCATTTTGTGACTATTATTTTGTATGCTTATCGAAAATCTAATAGATAAAAAAGTTAGCAGTTAGGTAGGTCGAGCAGATGGCTCGGTAGCCCAGTGGTTAAGGCGCCGGGACGGTACTCCGAAGACGCAGGTCCGAATCATGTCCGAGCAATTTAATTTCTCTTTTTCTGCCTATTTAGTTTTAAATTTGATTTGTGTAGACGTATGTCATTTTGGGAGCACAATTATTTAAAATGTTACGTAGAGTCGTGCTCGTTCTTTGGAATGTAATTATTTATTATTCGAAAGCGGTTGTGGCTGAGTGGGAGCACGTGCGACTTTCAACCCGACGCACCCGAGTTCGAATCCCGCTGGCCCCGAACCACTGACTTAAGTTATGTGCGAATTTAACACTCGCTCTAAAAACGCTGAAGGCAAACATCGTGAGGAAACCGACAAATCCAAAGAATTAATCGAAAAATTCAAGGACAAGTGACATCCACCAACCCGTACTGAGCCAGCGTGGTGGATTATGGCTCATATCTCTCTATGAGGGAAGGCCCGTGTCCCAGCAGTGGGAACGTAATGGGAAATTAATTATTGTGCTTTTGGTAGACAGCAGGGTTGGTACCGAGTGGATCTTATTTTTCAACCGACTTCAAAAAGGAGGAGGTACTCAATTAACTGAATGTTTTTTTTGTTCGCTTGTTACGCGATTACTCCGCCAATTACACTCGAGAGCAATGAATCCGGGTCACTTAAAGAATGTTAAAAATCTCGGAAACTAAAAATGATAGGTTAATGCAATAAATTGTATTTAATAGACAATGTAATACTCCTTAAATGAAAGTAAAAAAAATATGAGTCACCATACATTTTATTAACACAAAATTACATAAAGAAAAAAACTGCTGATCTCTCCTTAAAACAAAAATAGGAAACATGAAATTTTTGAACTTTATTACGATTTTCTTGAATTTTAATACTTCGTATTGCCTCCTCGTGCTTCCATTACTGCGTTTACGCGGTTTGGCATGCTGTACACCAAGTTCCTTATACGATTTTGGGGAAAATTCTCCCATTCCTCTGTGAGAGCAATTTTGAGCTCACGAAGCGTGATTGGGGGAGGGTTTCGTTGTTTTACGCATCTGCCTAGCTCGTCCCAAGCATGCTCGATCGGGTTGATATCCGGGCTGCGCGCTGGCCACTCCATACGAGTAATGTTCATCTCTTGAAGGTAGTCATTCACAATCCTACCTGTATGAGGTCGGGCATTGTCATGCATAAATATAGCATCCTCACCTAAATTGACCATAAATGGACCAACGTGATCATTGAGGATTTCTTCCACATATCTTACGCTAGTTAAAGAGCCGTTTTCTATGATCACCAGCTCTGTGCGACTTTCAGAAGAAATTCCGGCCCACACAAGTACAGACCCACCACCGTAGGCTACTTTTTCTTCGATGCATGCTTGCTTGAATCTTTCCCCTGGTCTTCGATACACTCTGTGTCTTCCATCGTGCTTGTAGAGCATAAATTTTGATTCGTCGGAGAACATAACTTTTGACCAATCTTCAATACTCCAATTTACGTGGCTCTGGGCATATCTTAGTCTCGAAATACGATGCCCACGCTCCAGCTTAGGGCCGTTTGCAGGTCTAAGGGGTTTTAAGTTAGATTCAGCAAGCCGACGTCTTACTGTCCATGCACTTGGGTTACTTCCTCCGAGGCGTCGAAACTGATTGGTGAGTTCAGTTCCTGTGAGAAAGCGATTTCGAAGCATGGTGTTCACCAAGTATCGGTCTTCTCGTGCTGTGGTACACCTGGTTCTGCCCGTTCCTGGTCTGCGTAGGTTAGAACCAGTTTCTTCGTAACGTCGGAGAACTCTTTGTACTGTTGACAGCGACACACCGACAGTCCTGGCCGTATCGCGCTGACTCCGGCCGGTTTCCAGCATTGTAAGTATTCTGGTGCATTCTTCAGGCGTAAGCGACATAATTTCAGCTTGAATAATGAATATAGAGCACTATCAACATGGTTTATGTACCCACATAAATGACAGATTACAAACAAAAGCAAAACCAAATGCTGTAATTTCGTAGTTCCATCTTCGAAAGTGGCCCTTTTTCAAATTTGATTTTTTTATGATATAACTTTACAATAACTAAGAAGTTTTAATACCTTCATTTAAGGAGTATTACATTGTCTATTAAATACAATTTATTGCATTAACCTAGCATTTTTAGTTTCCGAGATTTTTAGGATTCTTTAAGTGACCCGGATTCATTGCTCTCGAGTGTATAAATTGATTTTGATGATTGGTAGGTTATATACTTCTTCATACTTCAGAGGTTGTCCCCTAAACATTTTATCGAAATTGATTCAGTACTTTTTGTAAAATTAACAAAAACAAAAAATATTAGTCTTGAAGTCGGTTGTCGGTTATTCGCAGTTATATCTAGTTACTAAGTAAAGAGGTTACATAAGAACAAGTACAATCTCTGTGCCTATGTTATATTGATGGTGAATTGAACTTACCGCGATAACTTTTTGGCGGGAAGTGAAAAGTGATACAGTTCGATTTTGTTTTATTTTCCAAACAAGTGTTATTTCGAGTGATCATGTGTAATATCGGTGGAATATTAGGTAACCATTATGTGTTCGCAAACGTGCACGAGTGTAGGCAAATGAAACAAAATAGAGAAAACATTGCTTTTTATGTTCTCCCAAAAACTCCATGGAAAGTATGAATAAAGATTCGCCACTTTATTGAAGCACTAGGAGAGGGTCCGGCTTGTGGCTGATGACCCTCATTCTCAACAAAACTATAATAAATGGAATATTAAACTATCAAATAAAAACTACGCAAGACATGGCAGTATGGTCCTAGAGACTTTTAGACTATAACTTAAAAAAAAAAAACTTACCGCTTCGGAGGTCTTCAATAATAGCGTGCTGCCCATTTCCGGAAATTACATCACCCTGGAAACATTTACATGTCTATAGAAATAGACTCGAGAAGAGATACCAGCCCCCGACCCATATGTCCCTCAAGCGCAAATCGTAAGTAGGTATATAAAGTTGAGCTCAAATTAAGGTATAGCTTCACTGCGACTACGGATTCACTGTGATACGGTCTAACTATTGTCGATTCAGGTCTAGCGCACTCCGCACTGTAGGTACGAAGCTACAAGTACATAGCCGGATTCCGACGGCCGGCCGGACAACGTGGCAAATAATAAAAAGGTAAAATTGTATGTTTGTAAGAGGTAATGTCTGGAATTACAGAACCGATTTTGAAAAATTCTTTCATTGATAGAAAGCTACGACTATATTTTATTATGTCGGCGAATTAAGTCGCGGGCGGTTGCTAATGTTAAATAATTTAAATCTAAGCATATGGGGTAGGTAAATCACAAGAAATCTTGGAGTAAGAAATTTAAAGACAAGTACTTAAATAAGAGAACCTAGCATAATAATAATAATAAAGGCGCGGCCAGGGGCGACTTTGTGGCGAGTCGACGACGGTGCGCGGCGACACAGCCTACCCCGATATTCTCCCTGGGGCTAAATGAGACCCCTGACCCCCGGCTTGCCTTAACTGGCCGTCCGGGTGTGGAGATGCAAGAGCTAAGAACTAAGCTCCAAGGGTGTAAGTGTTAAAGAGCATAACGCCGGTAGTAGCTTTTAAATGAAACTGCAGCACACCTCTCGACAACCTTTAGCCACCCACACCAACGTTGCCCCTCTCGTCGCCAATGAATGGCGGCCCTTAAAGGGGGCCCGTTTAGTGGGTGGCGAGCCTAAGTATTTTCTTATAAGGCGGAACTGGCAGGTGCCGAAGTCTCATATCATAGACCGCTTCTCATCTATTAAAAATTCACCTCAAATAGCCCAATCATAAGTAATTTCCATATCTCCAATAATAGTCCTCGCACTTATCGGGGGCTGTCTTTGATCGCATCTTCTTAATGATGCACTTAGAGACAGTCCCTGATAAGTGTTGCCAATTACATATCTAAACTAACTCTAAGAGGCCTCTACGTGTTGGACTCATGTCCCCGCGCAAGCATGTCCAAAGGACATTGTACATTATCCCGTGAGAAAGAGCGACATAATAATAAAGTTTATTGAACCAATTAATTGCTTAAAAAACATAGTCTATTTGTATAGCTTTAAAATATTTACCTGGACATATGCCAAAATAAGAAGCACCCCCAAAAAACACGGCACGGCCTCCATCTTGCCTGATTTCAGCAAGACTGGGACTAATTACAAATAATTAATTACACTTTTTAATCTTACGTAATTATTATTTAAGTACCTTATCCGGTTTGAAGATATCGAAGGCTAATAAATTGTTAAAACTTATTAATCTTGGGGATTATGTTTTGATAATTCATGTTTTAATCGATCGATATATTAATATCGGAATAATATATACGTAGAAATAAGCCTAGAAACATAATATAGGCAATAATAATAGTTATTGAATCCCTGGCGAAAATATTAAGATTTTTTTACCTGCTAACTGGCTTGCGCTTGACCACTATGTCACCTGATGGTAAGCGACGATGCGGTCGACGATCTAGCACGCTTACCAAGATAGTACCTGTTCACTCGAGATTTGAAGATTCCCAGATTGTAACTATCGGGAAAGACTGGCAGGGAGTTCCACTCGTTAGCAGTGCGCATAATAAAAGTGGAAGCGAAGCGCTTAGTACGCGCGGGAGGAATGTCCACCATGAAACGGTGGCGTATAGCCGTACGTCTTGTAGTCCGATGATAAAATGGTGTTGGGGGAATTAGTTGGTGCAATTCCGACGCACATTCTCCGAAATGTATCCAAATATCATGTATTCCGAAGACACAGGTTCGATGCCTGCCAGAACAATTTCATTTTTATATTGTTTCTGGTTATTCATAATTATTTAAAATCATATTAGATTATTTAAAATCATAATCCATAACTTCGCGTTATAGCTTCAGGGAAGCGAAGCCGCCGAAAAATCCCTAGAGTTTAATATCATGATTTGAATTGTGTATACATGTTAGCCTCTAAGGAATGTATAATATGGCCCCTGATAATTTTACTTCGATGTACCTTTATTATTGTCTGAAATAAAATATATTATTATTATAGCACAGGCTATAGTTGTTCTACGGAAAACTTCCTTTTTCCGGGATCAAAATATACTGTGTCCTAGTCCAGGGTCTACTTAAAGCACCTACATAACAAATTTTATCATAATCCGTTCAGTAGTTATGGAGTTAACTGCTAACAAACACAGTTTCGCATTTATTATACCAGATAGGTATAGTATCGTAATTCTAGTCGTAATGTTAGTTGGTCGCAATATTATTTTTTATGATACTGAGTGATGAGACGAGCATGCTGTTCGCCTGATGGTAAGCGCCGCACCTTTTTTTTTTACGCTTAATCGATCTGTGTTTGGCCACTATCTCGCCTGATGTGAAGCGATGATGTGGCCTAAGGTGGAGCACTTAGATCTAGAGAGAGACGGCAGTTGAGCGGCTGCTCAGACCCGTCTCCCCGATGGTTCACCGAACATCATCCCGAAACACGACTAGGTCGCTTGACGGCATGGCTTTGTTCGGTGGGTGGTATTACAACCACGGCCAGCCTTCCACTCCAAAGCGCGTAAGCGGGTTTCATCACGATGTTTTCCTTCACCGTTTTAGAGCGAGCGTGCAAAATCTGCACTTAACTATAAGTCATTGGTGCAGGGCCGAGTCGGGATTCGAACCCAGGTGCGTCGGATCGAAAGGCGCACGAGTTCCCGCTGAGCCACACTCGCTCTCAAGCTCACGCTTATATCAATTGCAGTGCCACCCAGAACTGGTAAGCGCCACGCCTGAAAAGTGGGGTTATTCCCAAAGTACTCCATTCTTTTGTTCCAAGAAGATAAGAATCCCATACATTAATTCTCAAATTACTCCAAAGAAATATTAGTATATTTTTTTTATTTTTGTTTAAGTTGCATTTTACTCCACGTGTAGCTGGTTTGATTCTCAAAATCCTCCAGTGATTTTTCTACCTAACTACTCCATCTAGATATTATAAAATTAACATTTCATTCTACTCCATTAGACGTTGAAAAGGTACAGTCAGTCACAGTATTTATCAGCACTGTACCAAAATAATGCAGACAAAAGTTTTATTTTTATTGTGTTAGATGTTTACGTCTGTAGTAATTGGAGTAAACCTCGTCACACCACATATTTTTATTGCATTATATATTACCTAATTATTAAAACGAGTGTGAAAGAGACAGTTCAAAAGTCAAGCTGGAAAGCATTTCTAGAATATTATTTTAAAATTAGGGCTAGAAAGAGACTTATTGTTTTTATTATTCAAGTTTGATGTGTTTTATTATTTTAGGTAAGTTCTTATATGTTTTTTTAACTATCGTGTTAATTTAACTTTTAATCCAGATATACAATTATTTTTCAAAATATTGTGGTTGATTTATTCAAAATTATATTTAATCTTATACATATATATATATATATATATATATATATATATAATGTAATTTATATTAATAAATATAAACAATTACAAACCAGTTACTGTATTTTATACCAACTTTTCCTCGTGGTTAAATATATTTTAATAAACAGTTTTGCACCTGACTGTACGTCAACTATCTTTTGGAGTAGGATGCAGCATAAAACAGTTTTTTTTGAATGGTTGGAGTAGATTGAGAACGAATATACGGTTTATGAACTCGTTATACTACAACTTATTACCTAAACAACCCTTTTGAAACTAGTAGTGTGGAGTACTTTGAGAACATTTTTATATTCTCATGGAGAAGAATGAAACTAAAATTATAAAATATATTTTTGATATTTTTTTCGTGGAGTAGTTTGAGAACATTTCTTGGAGTACTTTGGGAATAAGCCGAAAAGTGGTGGTACCTACCCATACGGCCTCCCGCATACGAGAGACCTACCACAAGTACAAGTAAAGTAAGGCGAGTGAACCGATTTGAATGCGGTTTTTTTTATTTGAAAGCATGTTTGCTAGCGGCAGTTCTTAGTCATGTTTTATCAAAATCAGTTCAGCCGTTTTTTACTTTTTATAGGATTTTTGTCTGGGGTTTTTTATACTTTAATTTACCGCCAGTGATTAAAAAATCATATTTCTTATCAATTATATACTACTTTATCGATACTCAACTCGTATCGCTTTTTATTATTATCGTGAAAAACCCATCAATGAAAAACAACAATTGAAATATAATCAACACTTTATTGAATACATCTAAGTACAATTGCAACAATTGTTGTTAAAACTAAATATCACAACGATCTTACAGACAACACTTGTTCTGCGGTTTTGTACCTACCTACCTAGGCGACAAGTGGTTAAACGTAATGTACGTATAGAGGCTGTTTCTACGTATAAACAGGCATAGCGCACTCCGCACTGTAGGTACGAAGCTACAAGTACATAGCCGGACACCGACGGCGGGTCGCGCGTCGTTACACGTGCCGCGTCAGAAGAGACAAGAGCTATGCGATAGAAAGAGAGGCGCTCTGTAGGTTAATATGACTGGTAGATATGCAGCGCTACGCGAGCTGAATTGAACTTTATTGCGTCACAGCCAGAGTCGCTATTTGTTTAAATTTCTTTGCGGAGTGATGCTTCTGTACCTTAGTATTCTGTGGTATAAAGGCGAATTTTTCAAGTGGGCGTGGAAGGGCAAATCCGAAACTAAGGTCTCACCAGAATTCGATCCTTATAAGCGATAATATCGATTGGTACACCTATTCACATATGGGAAAAAATTAAATGGCCATCAAAATAATCTGAGGTCCCACATACTTCTATCAAAAAATTGTATCGGCAGATCAAATTTAGTAAATGACCACCAAATCGTATTGCTGCACCTCACTCTTCCGTGGTCCAACTCGCTCTTATCCCTAGAGTGTATATAAAAAGCGCAGAGCCAGAAGCTCGCGAAGGAGGTCCTGAATGAAGCGAGCCTACGAGGCCGTGCGGAGCGAAGGGGGAGGTGGCGAGCAAAGCGAGCCGGCGACTTCCGCAGCGGAGCGAAGGTCAAGTAGGGGAAGCGACATGAAGGGGTGACGAACGAGACTTCTGGTGGAGCCTACTTTGGTGATCGATTACTATTTTTTTGGTTAGTGAGTTATTTTTCAAAATCAACGAGTTCAATTCCCGGCTAGGAAAATAGGTTTTTCGAAAATTCTTTTATGCAGTTTTTGTTTTTATCGAAATTGGCCCCGGAACTCTTTTGACCATTTTTCGCTATTCCATATAGTTTCGGATTTGCCCCTCCACGCCCACTTGAAAAATTCATCTTTATACAGCCCCCGTACCTACTTATCCACTTTATTCTGTGGCTCAACACGATATACGATTGGTTGAGGGACCACTGGGTACAGGAGCCGGGTTTTTTGATGAATAAGAATTGTGTAGAAATATTTGACCTATGTCATATCAGAAAATGCTCAAAGGAGCCTAGGGACCGATTTTGATAAAACTAAAACTACATAAAGAGATTTTCGAAAAACCTATTTTCAGTAAACTATTGCACTTTGGTGCAATAATACAGAGTGTTTTATTTTTCCAAAATCAACATGTTTCATTCCTGGCTATGAATATAGGTTCTTCAGAAATTCTATTATACAGTTTTCGTCTTAATCAAAATCGGCCCCGAGACTCCTTTAAGCATTTTTCGCTATTTCTTATAGTTTCGGATTTAGCCAAACATGCCCACTTGAAAAATTCACCCTGTATACATACATATACATATCAATTAGGTAGGTTACTAAACATGAAGTCAGTTTGTTCAATAATCCATATATTTTATATTTAAGTACTTGGTATAAGTACTTATGATAATAATAATAGGTCTAATAGTAATTTGTTATTATTGATAACAATCTCAACATTCAAATATTTTAAATAATAGTAAATTCTTTTGTTTCTTAAAGAATGGACTATATCGTTATAATTATAATTAATTAATAAATAATAATAATAATATGATGACTAAACCGTCATGCAAAATCACGTTATATTGATTAAGATCTATTATTTTATATAATTAACTAATATAGGTAATAATAATCAACTAATATAAGTACATACATTGTTTTATGAAAATAGGGAGCATGCATGTATTTTTTAATGCATGAATCGATTCATTATTGAATACTAAAAAAAGGTTTCAAAATTTCACGGCATCATTTGTCAATGAAATTATTAAATGAAAATTTTAATTAATTTAAATCAACATAAATGCGCCATTTGCATGTGACGTCAAAATGTGGGGACCTAGAATCTCCTTATTGGTCTGTCTATGCGACATGTGTGCGTGTGTCAATAATCTACCAATAGGGCGGGCTCTATGTCAAAAATTGACTAATAAGCAGCGAGCCGCGTGACGTCATATGAAATACAAAAAACTATACAATTATTGATAATAATTATATCACTACTAAATGTTTACAGGAGTAATCTATCGTAAAATGTAATTTCCAGATTTTTCGACACATGCATATTCACTATTTCAAATCAGAGCATAAATTATTATATATGACATAATTCAATTACATTGGTGTAGCATATCACAAGTTTACATAATTAAATAAATACGCCCAACGGTCCAGGCGCCGTGAACTACGAGGACCATGGTCCTACAACACCCAGACACGACAAATATGCTTGCGCTATTTTTTCTGTGTATAAACGTTTGTCCGTCGCGGGAATCGGACCCGCAAATTCAATTGTGTATAAGATTTGAGCCAGCCTGCCTAACCCACTTACACCACAGAGTATGTATATGTTATGGATAAAGTGATAAATAGGGGCATTATGAATAATGATAAGCTAATTCGGGCGAAATAAATAATTATTTTTTGAACTTCGTTATATATCACATTGCCCAGACATTATGATTATTGCCCTGGGCTTGCCGGGCATAGGCGACGAGCATTATAAATAATGCCCGGTCAATTTGGTTATTTCAATAGTTGTTATGACATTGCCCTCACATATTGGGCATTATTCAAACTGCACGGGCATTTCACATAATGCCCTATTAAACACTTCGTCCATAACATACACACACCTAGCGTGTTTCTTGGCTTTAGGAAAGTTGTTTAGTTGTAACCAGAGAGGTTACAACAGGTACATAATAATGTGTCTAGTTGTAACCAATATACGGGGTGGAGTTTTGAGACGAGGCCAGTAAGGGCCTAACCTAAGTACCTTAACCGTTATAGTTACTGGAAAACGTTCCTAGGAGACCATCCATAACTTTTTGAGATATTCCGAACACCATACACCGATTTTTGAAAAAAAATTGTCAGCGAAAAAAATTGCTAAAATTAAAAAAAGAATATGCCAATCGATCCTGTTTCTTGTAGGGATCATAGACTTTATGGGACCATTTAATGTATGAGTAAGTACTAGAAATTACAGAAATCTCCAAAAACATACTGCCCCTTACTACCCCGTCTCAAAAATCCATCATGTATATACATACATACTTTATATCATAACACTTCAAAATGCGTATATCATGAGGATACAAGAGTCGATGTATGTTTCTTGGCTCTTAAAGTATTATTACACATAATACCGTCGTGTACCTGTAGGAAAGGTGTTTAGTTTTTACCTCTTTATATACATGTACATCGGGGAGACGGGTCTGAGCAGCCGCTCAACTGCCGTCTCTCTCTAGATCTATGTGCTCCATCTTAGGCCACATCATCGCTTCACATCAGGTAAGATAGAAGCCAAACATAGATCTATTAAGCGTAAAAAAAAAAATGTTATGTGTCTAGTTGTAACCGATATACATACAATAAAACACTTCAGAAGTGCGTATATCATGAGGATACAACAGTCAGCGTGTGATTTTTGGCTTCTACAGTGTTATAATACACTATAGTTGTAACTTCGCTGCAAATATAATGTGTCTAGTTGTAACCTTTGTAATATATATGTATAAACACTTCAAAATGCGTATATCATAAGGATACAACAGTCAGCATGTGTTTCTTGTCTTTTAGAGCATAAAATATACAATAACGGTGTGACAAAACCATGTACCGGTAAAAAAGGTGTTTAGTTGTTGCCTCTTTGTATACACATTAATAATAAATAATAATAATGATTAAATACGATCATATACATAGATCCTGACCCCTAACTAGGACTCCCTGTATCTAGGGAACCAGAACTATGAGAACCATGGTCCCACAACACCCAGACACGAAACAAATGCTTGCACTTTTTTTTCTGTGCACAAACATTTGTCCGTCATTATGTGTATAGTTGTAACCTTTGAAACCTGTCTGTTCATAAAATGTGTCTAATTGTAACCAAATACATACTATAAAAACACTTCAAAAGTGCGTATATCATGAGGATACAACAGTAAGCGTGTGTTTTTTGGCTTCTACAGCGTTATAATACACTATAGCGTCGTGTACAGTTGGGAAAGTGTCCACTTGTAACCTGTCAGCTTCCAGCGAGTTGTAGCGGTCAATCATTTCTAGGACCGGACCTGAAACATTGAATTTATAAGATTCTAAGGTTTTTTTTAATCGTACATAATTCTGACACGTAAAACAAATATAAGATAATCACCAGCATTCGTACTAGGATAGACCTGTGTTACGATGCTAGTATTTTCCCTATTTAGACAATATAATTCAATTACATTATGCAATGGAATCAGGCGTGACGACTCTAAAGTCCTTAAACTTCACAAAAACTTATAAATCACTTTGCATGTTTGCTTTCGTAGAGCTTGTTTCGTTTGCCTTCATATGACGTCACACGTACTGAGGTGACCTTTTGCGCGGAAACATTTGAAACATAACATTTAAACATAGTGTTAGGTACGTTTAAGACTTTATTTAATTAAAATATGATTTTTCATGGCTATATCATGTCGCAGTCAACTAGCTTAATCAGCCACTCAATCAACAGCCTAGCCTCTTTACTAAACAGCGCCGTTCAACTAGCGGCCTGAATGATACTCAAACTATCAAACGATCAAACAGCTAGGCAAATAACTTGGATCGATGACGTTTAATTACTTGCCTAGGCTGTTCATTTATAAAGCCTGTTTTCCAAAGTTTAATGAAAAATAGTACAATGGAAGTGTGTAGTGACAATAATAATGAATATGCTACAGCCCTCGGTAGATTAGGGTGCGGTGGGGGTGGCCCTTGGGCCACTCCAACGCCGCGAACATGTATGTTAGACACGAATAAGTAAGTAGATTATAATTTATCACGTCGATAGATTATAATTTACCGAAAAATAATGCGACGGTTCACAATCTCTCGACAGTTTACAATCTCGTAGGATACATCTAAGTTTAACCACATGCCTAAGCATTAACCAGCCAGTTTATTTAATGTTGTGATAGACACTATGGCTGAATATCATTCAGGCCGCTAGTAAATGGCGCTGTTTAGTAAAGAGACTAGGCTGTTGATTGAACGGCGAATTAAGCTAGTTGGCTGCGACATATACATTATGGTTAATTTTAAATATTTTCTGAAAAGTTGTCCGATCCCCTATACTCTCCCTAGACGGAAGTATAATGTATACGTCCTACTATCTAACTCCTATTATTATTATAAACGCGAAAGTTTGTAAGAATGGATGTATGTTTGTAAATTTTTCACGCAAAAACTACCGAAGTGATTTTGATGAAATTTGGTATGTAGGTACTTTAGGACTTGGAATAACACATAGGCTACTGTTATCCCAGGAAACCGCGGGTGGAACCGCGGGGCACAGCTAGTATATAATAATAGTTACCATTAGCGCCAGCCAACAGGACGGTAATGTTGCTGCTCTGCAGCTCCTTGTTGACAGCTACTAGAGTTTTAATCCCGGGCGCGTCTACGTACGAGAGCGCACTTACGTCGATTACTACGCACTGTATCTGGAAACGAGAAATATATTCTTAAATATTATGGAACTGAGTAATGTAGAGTACTGAGTAATGAGTAATGAAAAAAAAGAGTAATGTAGTAATTACACAGAAGACAAAGATGCATGGAACATTCCGCTTCTGCCAAGTAGCCAACTGGCTCACAAGAAACATAATATTGTCAAAAACAAACGTAAAATATTGTAACAAAAGTTCTAAAAAAATGCCCCTCAGTTTCTTGCCGTATCTTCTAAGTAGTGGTTCTTTTTCCGTTGCGGTGGTAGAGTCATTGTAATAATTAACGTTCATAAGTGCGTGCGAGATGGTAAAATTGAATAAAGATCTTTTGAACTTTTTACATAGGAATAGACAATATTGTCTTCCTATGACAGGTAGTACAGTCATTTGGTTCGAAACATAGTGGTCACCTGGAAAGTTCCGGTAGTTTTGAAAATTGGTAATTTTATGGATTACTAGCTGTCCCGGTAAACGTTGTTTTGCCATATAAATTAAAAAAAAATGTTAAGGGTGAACAACCCTTATCACTTAGGGGTATGAAAAATAGATAGTAGCCGATTCTCAGACCTACTGAATATGCATATACAATTTGGTAAAAATCAGTAAAGCCGTTTCGGAGGAGTAAGGTAACTAACATTGTGACACGAGAATTTTATATATATGATGATGATGATGATGATGATGATGTGCTCTTTCCGAATTTCAACTTTGTCACCTCGTATTTTTGCCGCTCGCGCCGCCATATTGGAAAAATGGCGCCTAAAGGCAGTTTTTTCACAATACCTCCTTTCCGACTTTTTTTACAATATAAAGTTATATAAAAAATGAAACTAGAGACTTAACTAAAACAACAAAATGAACTAGAGAGTTGGTAAGACTCACCCGACTGCAGAGCGTAGGGTCCCACTCGTACGACTCGCTCTTCGTGAGGTTGTTGTCTTCATCGTGGGAGGACTCCGCCGGCTTCAGGTAACCAATCTTACGGAACAGAGTCGATCGGAACAGATTCTTGGTCGCGAAGTTCAGACCGCCGCAGTAGTGGAAGATCTTGATGCCGGGGAGTTCTTCCGCCTGGAAAGGAATAACAATCATTCTTTTTTAGAAAAAACTAAAACCGACTTCAATGTATCTTCGAAGTCCGAGGTCAAATATCGATCAAATTTATACGGGACCACTTCGTAGCTATACTGAACCCAACGCAAAAGAATTTTCCAAATCGGTTCATAAATGACCGAGTTCTGAAGTAACAAATAAAAAAATATACCTGTTCCTATCCTATACCTATTCTTCTTTTATGAAGTCGGTTAAAAATAAAAGCGAATTTCAGTTAACTAGAATTTAAAAAACCTCCGTCACATAAAAAAAACCTATAAAGAGTAAAAAACAGCTGAACCGATTTAAGAACCACCGACAGAAAACCTGCTTTCAAATAAAAAAAAAAACCGCATCCAAATTGGTTCACCCGTTTAAGAGCTACGGTGCCACAGACAGACACACATGGTACTCAAACTTATAACACTTCTCCTTTTTGCGTCGGGGGTTAAAAAACAAGAAAGTGACAGATTACAAAATTAATCGGAATACCACGTTTTTACGCGCCTGTTGAGTAAGGTCGGCATTGCATGCTAATAAATGGATTTAGAATGCATCGAGTTGTGTGCTACCCTGAAAGTTTAAGCATAAATTGACAGCCTCTGTGGTGTTGTGGTCGAACAGGATGGCTCAAATCTCATATTCCACGGAGGTTGCGGGTTCGATTCCCGCGACGGGACAAATGTTTCGTGTCTGGGTGTTGTGGGACCATGGTCCTCATAGTTCTGGTTCCCTAGATACAGGGAATCTTAGTTAGGGGCCAGGGTCTATGTTTGTGATCGTTGGGCGTTATTATATTTATAGTTATAGGTTTAATGTAAATATAATGTAGGTTACATTATATTATTTTACCTCCTTACTATGTGGAAAGTGACAGCAAATTGGCAACTGTCAAATTATGTCATTAATTTTGACAACCTTTCAGAACTGACAAATGCACAACAACAAACTCAAAAATGTAATCAAATAATTAAAAACCCCTAAAATAATCAATTATTCATAAAACACCATCAAAAATGTGACCCCCTTCCTACCAAGTTTTTTGTCACAGCTCGCCTAGCCATTCATAACAGATCTACTATGTTAGCAACGTTCGAAGCGGTCACAACTTGGATGGGTGACCGTTTGTGTGGTTACATCTGAGCACTACCGTGCCGGATGGCACGTTAAGCCGTCGGTCCCGGTTGTTGTCGGACAACAGTCGTTAGGCCATGTCGGAGGCGGTCTAAAACTCCGACGTCAGGGTTAGCCACACCCACACGAGAGAAGAACCAAGTTTTCCTACCATGCGTTTACTACCGAACCGAAGATATTCCTATACTATAGAATACGACATAAGTCTAGTAGATTTAGTCAGATGGAGCATGTTCGTCGTTATTAGTATTTTGTTCATGGCGGCTGTGCAGTTTTTCATAATGTTGGCGCACGACGATAGGCAGATGGACTGGGCTAGCTGTGGTATGGTGATGACAGAAATAAATAACTGCTGAGTGGAATAGTGGTTTACTTTTTATATTTACTGCGCCCCGAGGTTTTCCTTACTTTATAATAATAAATACGCTCAACGATCACATACATTGGATCTTGGCCCCTAACAAGGATTCCCTGTATCTAACCAGGAACTATGAGGACCATGGTCCCACAACACCCAGACACGAAACAAATGCTTGCGCTTTTTTTTGTGCACAAACATTTGTCCCGTTGCGGGAATCGAACCTGCAACCTCAGTGGTGTATGAGATTTGACGAATCCGCCCAACTACTACACCACAGAGGCTGTCAATATATTTTTTTATTATCGGGGACTGTCTCTAAGTGTATCATTAGAAGATACAATCAAAGACAGCCCCCGATAAGTGCGAGGACTATTATTGAAAATATGAAAATTACTTATGATTGGGCTATTGAAGTGAATTTTTAATGGATGAGAGCCGGTCTATGATATAAGACCTCGGCAACTGCCAGTTCCGCCTCATAAGAAAATATTTTGGCAGGTGGTGACTCGCCACCCACTAAACGGGCCCCCTTTAAGGGCCGCTGTTCATTGGCGACGAGAGGGGCAACGTTGGTGTGGGTGGCTAAAGGGTGTCGAGAGGTGTGCTGCAGTTTCACTTAAACGCTACTCCCGGCGTTATGCCCTTTAACACTTCCACCCTTGGAGCTTAGTTCTTAGCTCTTGCATCTCCACCCCCGGACGGCCAGTTAAGGCAAGCCGGGGGTCAAGGGTCTCATTTAGCCCCAGGGAGAATCTCGGGGTAAGGTTCAGTGTCGCCACGCACCGTCGACTCGCCCCAAAAAATTCGCCCTTGGCCTATTATTATTATTAATAAATCTTTCTTAGAGCAGGCGTTCACGGTGCGTCTAGCAACATCTTTATATTGTCTCGCCTGGAAAGTGACTAGGTATTTGGTATACTTACAGCTCGATATCTTTTCGTATCCAAATACAAGTCTGTATCCAGCACGCGACCGAGGAGACAGGTGTAGGGGCGCTGCGAGCGGCAGAATAGGGCTCCCACGCTGGCCAGGAGGCCTGCGCCGAGGCTGGCAACAGACAATATTATTCACATTTCCCTTTTTTTATTTGACCAAGGGTCCACACATAGATCTTGGCCCCTAACTAAGATTCCCTGTATCTAGGGAACCAAGAAATATGAGAACCATGGTCCCACAACACCCAGACACGAAACAAATGCTTGCGCTTTATTTTTTCTGTGCACAAACATATGTCCCGTCGCGGGAATCGAACCCGCCACCTCAGTGGTGTATGAGATTTGAGCCAACCTTACACCACAGAGGCTGTCAGAGACTGTATTGTCAGACTCTTAATTTTTTTACAGTAAGTTCTAAACTAAATAGGGTGGAATAAATCACATTTCTATGATCCCATCTATTCAAAATGGCTAAACCGATTTCGATGCGGTTTTCAATACTAGCTTGTGAATTTTACTGAAATGGTTTTCAAAATCAATTCAGAATCAATTTTAGTAGTGATCGATATAATATAAGTAATTACCCGATATCAATGTTAATCAACATTGTCGTCAAGAACGTCACGAGCCACACAACCGCGTCTAATTTACTCAGCTTCCAGAACCTGAGAAAAAATAAAAATAATTTAAAAAAAAACAAAAATATATTTGTCAAGAAGAAAAAAAAAGGTAAATGAACAAAATGAAGCTAAATGACATTGTAAGTATCATTATACCTATTATATATATATTATTTATGATTATCTATAAGGAGAGAATTTATTGAAACATACAGATAATTAAAAAAAAAACACAAAGAAAACAAATTTATATTTGATTATCTATTATATTATTATTATTATATGTATCTACCTATATTATATATATTATTTATATATTAATTTTATGTTATTTATTTAGGTATTTAATTTATAGTAGATTGTTAATTTATTTATATTTGTTTTTTTAATAGTTTATCATATTTACTAATAGGTATAATTGCAGTTTTATAATGTACACCACACTGACCGCAATATTTCTATTAAAATTCCTGTCCATCCAAAGGTAGCCTGTAAAAAATTGCGCAAAGCAGAAATCTGTGAATACAGTTCAGAATATCTCAAACAGTTACGGATGGTCTCCTAGGACCGTTTTCCTGTAACTACAACGGTTAAGGTACCTGCCCTTACTGTCCCGTCTCAAAAACCACCCTGTATAAAGTTTGTACTCACTTCTTGAGTTCTTTGACTTGTATAAACATGCCTTTGAGCGAAACCACGATGATGGCAGCCAACACGCAGCGGGGCAGCTGAAGACAATACAATACAAATAAAATACAACATAATAATAATAATAATAGGCCAGGGGCAACTTTGTGGCGAGTCGTCGGTGCGTGGCGACACTGAGCCTTACCCCGAGATTCTCCCTGGGGCTAAATGAGACCCCTGACCCCCGGCTTGCCTTAACTAGCCGTCCGGGGGTGGAGATGCAAGAGCTAAGAACTAAGCTCCAAGGGTGGAAGTGTTAAAGGGCATAACGCCGGGAGTAGCGTTTAAGTGAGTCACCACCTGCCTAAAAATTTTTTATGAGGCGGAACTGGCAGGTGCCGAGGTCTCATATCATAAACCGGTTCTCATCCATTAAAAAATTCACCTCAATAGCCCAATCAAAAGCAATTTCCATATCTCCAATAATAGTCCTCGCACTTATCGGGGGCTGTCTTTGATTGCATCTTTTTAATGATGCACTTCCGAGACAGTCCCCGATAAGTGTTGCCCATTACATATCTAAATTAAATGCTCTAAGAGGCCTCTACGTGTTGGAGTCATGTCCCCGCGCAAGCCTTCCAAAGGACCGGGTATATAACCCGTGAGAAAGAGCGACATAATAATATAGCCATTTATTCAGACATTATAGGTACATTTACAATTTTATATTTATCTTTAAAGCTTATACTAATTATTTAACTAACTATGTGTTTTCATTTTTGACAACATCATTGTCTGTTTGCCATTTGGCAAAGGCCTCCCCCATCCTCTTCCATTCCTGCCTATCCAGTGCCTGTCTCGTCCAGTGTTTACCCGCCATCTCAACAATTTCGTCATCCCATCGTTTGTGCTGTCTGCCCCTCTTTCTCTTTGCGCCTCTAGGATGCCATGTAGTAACCATTTAGCACCACTTATCTGGGCCTCTCATCATGTGACCGGTCCAACTCCATTTTAGTTTTTTTATTTTATTTGATATTTCAGTGACCCATGTCACAAATACAACATAATAAAATATAAATATATCTTTATTGTATACTACTATCAGGCCTAGCGCACTCCGCACTGTAGGTACGAAGCTACAAGTAGTCAGAAGAGACAAGAGCTATGCGATAGAAAGAGAGGCGTTCTGTAGGTTAATATGACTGGTAGGTATGCAGCGCTGCGCGAGCTGAATTGAATTTTATTGCGTCATAGCAAGAGTCGCTATTTGTTTAAAGTTCTTTGCGAAGTGATGCTTCTGTCCCTTAGTACTGTGCTAGTACTGAACATATATACTGCTCATGTATAGATATGAGCAATTCGACTGATGGTAAGCGCCACGCTTGCCTATAACAGTTTCAGTGCCATCCAAAACATTTAATACCACGCGTACTGATTGCGCTTATCACCCCGAAACATCAGATTATGCTTGCCCACTACTGCTTGGCGGCAGAACAACTGGCACAGCGGTGGTACCTACCGAGATGGCCTCCCGCATACAAGAGACCTATTACGAAGGACTTGCTCATCTCATTACTCAGTAATAAAAAAAAATACCTCTTCGAAGAAAGGTCCGACCCACAAAAGTACGAACAGTATTAACAAGGCGCTGACGACTGATGTGATCCCTGTTTTGCTGCCCGCCTGGAAATGGAAAAATATAATTATAAGTAATATATACAAATCTCGACCGAGGTTGCATGTTTGTGCCGTTGGGGGTAGAAACATTAAGACCGTGGGGGCCGAGCACCCATGAAATCTATAGAGACTTCGCAAAACGTCTGGTGGAGGCGACGTGTGACCAGAATGCTGGTCATATTTGGGTCAAAAAATCAGCATTGCCATTCAGCGTGGCAATGCGGCCAGCGTTCTGGGCATTTTCCCCTCCACCATAGACCTTTTAGAATAATTTTATTATATTTAAGTTATTTTGTATACATATTTAAATTATAAGAATAAATAAATAAAATGAAACGAAATGAATTTATTTGTCTGAAACATGGGTACAGATAAAGATGTTGAGATTTGTTAAGTATAGGTTCCATCATGTTTTACCTTTCGGTGTATAAATATTTATGATAATGAATTTAATGCATGTCATAATGTAATTTAACACATGTGATTATAAAAAAATAATTTTAAATAAATTTATTCTTTTTATTAAATAAATGAATAAAATAAAAAAGCCATTTATTTCTAAACTAAGTAACAAGCAAGATAATATAACAACAGTAGCCTTATATTTTTGTTATATTTTTAAGCATTAACGAATGCCAAGCGAAAAACTCAAACAAGCTTCTTCGGGAAGAAAAAGTTCGACCACCGGCTGGGACTCGAACCCGCAACCCAATCTTCCCTAAGCGCGGGACGCTCTACCAATTGAGCTACGGTGGACACCAACTCGAGTGTCGAACTTCTTCTTCGGTTATTTAACGGTCTTAAGGGTGACGTATACGCCATCTATTGAGAGTGGAGTGAACCTTTTTTCCTTACTTTACCTTCCGTAAAGTAAAGAACTTAAGTAACGGAGTTCGGTAATAAAGAATAACGTACTAAAAAGATGTAAGAATCAATACCGCATCAGTATTGCATTAATATAATAATACATATTATCGAAATCTTAAATTATATAATAATGGACTATATATTATCATAAATTACCACAGCACACACAACCACACACACACCCCCACACACACACCCTCACACTTACAGACCTCCTCACCCACCTACACTAAAGTATATACTCTTTTACAATTTTTATTTTATTTTTTAAGCTAGTAGAACGTATCTGTTTCTTTTATATCATATATTTAACTGTGTTTTGGCCTTATTTAAGTTAAAATTTGTTTCTGTTTTATGTTATATCGAATACGCTTGTTGGATTACTTAAATAAATAAAATAAAATGCTTTGACAGGTTTTTTTTAATTATTTCGTTTATTAATGAAGGAATTGACGTTTCCTCGAAGCAAGAAATCGCCAAGTTGTCATAGTGAATTAGGGCCCAGGGTTGGCCACACACCCACAAGAGTGAAGAAGCCACCATCATAACATAAACACTAGAAATAAGCATAGGATTGTTGTACCTAGGTATAGACTGACTAAAACGAATAAGTCCTTTATGGGCAACTGTGTACGTTTTTATAATAAAATTCCAAAGTGTATAACGGAGCTCACAGAAAGTAAATTCAAATTAAGCGTAAGAATTATTATTAAGAATGTTCTAATGAGAAAAGCATACTACACTGTTCGTAATTACATAGAAGACAAAGATGCTTGGAACATTCCACTTCTGCAAAGTAACCAACTGGTACATAAGAAACATAACATTGTAAAAACCCAACAAATTGTAACAAAATCTCTAAAAAAAATGCCCCTCAGTTTCTTGCCGTATCTTCTGAGTAGTGGTTCTTTTTCCAATACGGTGGTAGAGTCATTGTGATAATTTGACGTTCATAAGTGCGTCTGTGATGCCAAAATGATTTAAGAGATTTTGATTTTGAAGAACATACCTGATACTGTATGTAGGACCTCGAGAGGCTGGCGCAAATAGGCGCGCAGTGAAAGAACGAACCGAAGATATTGCTTGCTCCCTGGAAACACATATTTCAGGGTAATAAATAAGGGTAAGTAGTAAGGGTATATATGTATAGGGTAAGGGTGGGTAAGGGTAGGTATACTCCGTCCAACCATTTAACTTTTCATATGCACGCATATGAAGTTCCGTAATTATTGAAGTGATGAGCCATAGTGAAAAAATGCAATACTTTGTGGACATTGTGGTTTTTTTTTGCAATAGTGACGAGACTTGCTAATTATTATCGATATTTTTTGAGGCCATAGCTTGATAACCAAAATTATTATATTTGTACATAATTATTATCAATCATAAAATATATTTATTAATATATTTATTTTTAATATGTTGTATATTATGTTATATTTTTGTATGTATGTTAGTCTGTAAGGTATATATTATATGGGCCTCTGTTAATTTTACTTTGTTGTACTTTAATATTGCCTGAAATAAAGAGTTTAATAATAATAATAATCAAAGGTTAATAATTAAGATATAAAGTCAAATAAAGCAAATAAAACACCAATTATGCAATTAGGACATGACATCACTAATCGAGCTGTTAAAAGTTAAATAAATGGTTGGGGACTTTTTGGCGGGAAGTGATTATTTATTTATTTATTTTATTTATTTATCATTACAATAAGAACGGCACAAGCCAATTACACTTATTATTTTAGATATTACATAAAAACAATTCCAATTAATTAAATTACCTAATGTCAGATATTAAAATACAAAGTAAATAACAAATATAATAAGATAATATATGATATGATATGATATGTGATAAGTGATACAGTTCGAATTTGTTTTAGTTTCCAAACAAGTGTTATTTCGAGTGATCATGTGTAATATCGGTGGAATATTAACCATTATGTGTTCGTTAACGTGCACGAGTGTAGGCAAATGAAGCAAAATAGAGAAAACATTGCTTTTTATGTTCTCCCAAAAAGTCAATGCATAGCTTGAATAAAGTTCCACCACTTTATTTAAGTACTAGATTAGATTAGATTAGATTAGATAACTCTTTATTGTTTCACCACCAGAAAACATAATAACAAAAAGTACAATAACAAACTTAAAAACTGTAGTGTTACAATGGGCGGTCTTATCGCTCAAAGCGATCTCTTCAGACAACCTTTGGATGGAGAGGACTTAAAGAAACTGTAAGAGACGGGGGTGTCAACATAAATGACATAATAAACAAATGTATGAACAAAGAGTACAAACTATAATAACATATACTATTATCTATATACATATACAATAATATATAGGTACCATCATCATCATCATCATCATCCACAGCCCTTTACATCCCACTGCTGGGTATAGATAGGCCTCTCTCATATAATGCCATTTAGGTACCATAGATATGACAATACTAGGAGAGGATCCGGCTTGTTGCTGATGACCTCATTCTCAACAAAAGTATAGTATATGGAATATTATACTATCAAATAAAAACTACGTAAGACCCATGTCTTACGTAGTTTTTATGTTCAGTATGGTCCTAGAGACTTTAGCCTGCCCTAACGGGCGAACTTAAAAAATAAATAAATGGTTGGACGGAGTATAGAAGTACGTAAACATAGAGGTATTCTTACATTAATAGGAGGTAGGGTCTCATGTATGCGAGACGCCGTCTGGCTTGGTACCACCGGTTTGCCAGTTATTCTGCCGCTAAGCAGTAGTGCGCAAGCTTTACTGTGTTTCGGTTTGAAGGGCATTGTAGCCAACGGAAATACTGGGCATATGAGACTAAATATGTGATGTCTCGTGATGAGTGCTGCAGTGCTACGCAGTGCTTTTTATGAGATTGAGTGCTAGGTGGCACTGCGATTGCTATGGGCAGACGTGGCGCTTACCATCAGGCTAACGACTTGCTCTTCTCATCACTCAGTAACATTAAAACCAAGTATACATGTTATAAAAAAACTGACTTCAATGTATCTTCGAAGTCCAAGGTCAAATATCGATGAAATAAATAAACAGGTGAGATAGCGGTCAAACGCAAGCCTATAAATAGGAAAAAAAAACTGGGATCACTACGTAGCTATACTGAACCCAACGCAAAAACAATTTTTCAAATCGGTTCATAAATGACGGAGATTTGAGGTAGCAAACACTAAAAAAAAAGAATAGAAATTATTTTTTAAGTCGTTTAAAAATAATAATAATTAATTTATACTCACAAATGTACACAATAAATTACCAAATGATTGAGTATTGACTTTATAAGTTTTCTGTTAAAAATAAATTATATATTATATAATTTTTTTGAAGACAATCTTTTAACAAATTCGTAATTGGAACCGCGAGCAGATTAAAATGACACACTAATAGTTTACGATTATCCGTCAAGGAGTTCCATTGCCCATCTTCCGTCCCCATCATCAGGACAGCTGGTCACCATAATACTGCATTGTCATCTGACTTTGAAACTATGCAAAATTTCAACTCCGTAGGATAAGAGGAAGTGGTTCTAATTCAGCTTGCAAGATTCCACCCGGACAAACATACATTAATTGCAAGTTAAATAAAAGCTTGTAAAAATGTAAACTCACCAAAGCCAACAACTCCTGATTGGCGTCGACTTCGTACTTCTCCTTGGAGGCGAATATGAGCGCCATCGACATCGAGATCGTGTACGTCACCATCGTGATCGTGAACGCATCCACGGCCACCGCGGGGAACAACTCCAGGGGGGGGACGTCTGGTACTGGGAGCCTGGGGGGAGTTACCGAATGAATCCTACATTAAGATTTAAAATAATTAGGAAGAAGAAAAAAGATGTTGGTCGGGCAGGGATCGAACCTGCGTTTTCAGAATACCGTCCGGACGCGTTAAACACTGGGCCACCGAGCCTGCTGCTCGAGCAACTAAATTTCTTCTATCCTTCTTATATCGTCTTACGGGGACGATTCTACGTCATCTGTCAAAGTTTACATTGATCAACCGAAGAAGTCTAATATTTATTTTATTTATTTATTTAATCTTCATTTCAGGCAACATTAAAATAAGTTACAGATGTTATTTACTTATTAGAGGTGGCGAGCAAAGCGAGCCCGCGACTTCCGCAGTGGAGCGAAGTTCAAGTAGGGGAAGCGACATGAAGGGATGACGGGCGAGACTTCTGGTGGACCCTACTTTGGTGATCATTTACTATTTTTTGGTGATTATATTTTTGGGGTTACATTTTACTATATCTGGTGGTCAGTTAAACAAAGCCTATGTACACTCACCCAGCACGTATATAAACTCACCCAGTACGTATGTAAACTCACCCAGCACGTATGCAAACTCTCCCAGCACGTATGTAAACTCACTCAGCACGTATGTAAACTCACGCAGCACGTATGTAAACTCACCCAGCACGTATGTAAACTCACCCAGCACGTATGCAAACTCTCCCAGCACGTATGTAAACTCACTCAGCACGTATGTAAACTCACGCAGCACGTATGTAAACTCACCCAGCACGTATGTAAACTCACCCAGCACGTATGCAAACTCACCCAGCACGTATGTAAACTCACCCAGCTCGTATGTAAACTCACTCAGCACGTATGTAAACTCACCCAGCATGTATTTAAATTCACGCAGCACGTATGTAAACTCACCCAGCACGTATTTAAACTCACCCAGCACGTATGCAAACTCTCCCAGCACGTATGTAAACTCACCCAGCTCGTATGTAAACTCGCGCAGTACGTATGGAAACTCACCCAGCATGTATTTAAATTCACGCAGCACGTATGTAAACTCACCCAGCACGTATTTAAACTCACCCAGCACGTATGCAAACTCTCCCAGCACGTATGTAAACTCACCCAGCTCGTATGTAAACTCGCGCAGTACGTATGGAAACTCACCCAGTAGGTATGGTCCCCACTAAACTGATGCTGAACTCTTTCTGAAGTTCCGCGAACCGCGACACGAGAGTTCCGATCACGATGGCAAGCAACTCTATAGGCACCGGCACACGACACCGTTTGCTCACCCACGGCTGGAAGGGACAAGCGAATTCCAGTAAACTAAAATTAAAAAAAGACCTAACACAAGAAACCTATAAAAAGTAAAAAACGGCTGCTATAATCTTATAATCTTTGGCTGATTCTTATAATCTAAGTGTCTCCAAGTCTCGAGTGAATCAGTATTTTCTAGGCAAGCATGATCCATCGTCGGCCGCGTCGTGGATGCGATGGAAAGTGTTTCATCAGGTTAGATTGCAGTCAAATGCTTGCCTATTCGGTAATAAAAAAAACGATTTTGATAAAACATGTCTAAAAAGGAGGGGTATTATAAGTTTGACCACTATGTCTGTCTGTGGCACCGCTCTTAAACGGTTGAACCGATTTGGATGTGTTTTTTTATTTGAAAGCAGGTTTTTTAGCGGTAGTTTATTAAAATTCTCTCGGTGTTTTGTGGGGGTTTTTTCAAATTTTAGTTTACTGAAATTCGTTATAAGATTTTTATCTGTCTGTTTCTTTCTTTGTTTGTTTGTATTTTGTTATCTATAGACTCGGAGACGGATGAACGGATTTTAATATGGTTTTCAGGGTTTGGTAGCATTAAACCCAACTTAGATCATAGGGTTATGATACATCAAAATGGTTGGCTGACTACGAAGATACAGCTTGACCTCTGAGTAGTATGCGCTCTCATACACTGTGGAGGTCTTACTAAGATGGTCTTGGAAAAAATACGAATATGAGCTTCCTCGTGTCGTTCACGCGGACGAAGTCGCGGGAAAAGGCATCGTCGATTGTAAATATTCAAAAATGATTTGCTCTAGCGAGCTTTTCGTAATACCTTTCCAAAACTCGGTCATCGAGCACCACTTTAACATCTTATCTTCAAATAGCGCACTCCATTAAAAATAGAATTAACTAAAGAAGAGTGCATTTACCTTGAGCAGTTCATTATTGAGTGCGATGATGAGACAAGTAAAAAAGGATATCACGAACGCAGCCCAGTTGAGGTCCGGGAGGTTTCGGCTCACGTCGATCACTGTCTGAAACAATCCACACACATATTAGTAGATATTTAACAGCAGCACGAGATATTGTCTTCTTTTGTTGGTGTTGGCGGATGATAAATAGATTTCCTAATCATACGGTACTGTTGTGGCAGACTTTCTAGCGGCGTGACGGTTGGTCTTCCCTATTGTTCGTCTAGTGTTGAATTCTGGGCTTTTTGGGCGTTATTTACGTATTACTTTAGTAAATAGTACTTATAACTGTATTGTAGTTTGGTGCCCTGTTAATATCGCTAGCGAAGTTATACCAACCTGGGCGTTGAAGACCTGAATAGGTACCTTCACATTTATGATCTATATTGCCTTCTAGCAACTACCACCTAGGTAATAATATTGTTAGTATCATTTATTTTCTACTTCCAACTTTTAGTATCCACATCCTGGTCACACCACCAAGTGTAATTTAGGACTAGATTAACTAAGCATCTTCTAACTACGTATCTATGGATCTCGTAAATGTGAATTAGAGAAATGTCGCGACGTCTTTCAGCACTAATACATAAGCCCAGCCTCCTCGCCTTATGACCCCTTTCACCCCCACTGTAGAATCGAAGAATAAAAGACAAAGGTGAATTTATACAAATAGTTACCTGATGTCTTTGCTTTCTTAAAAATATGAGGGTTACAGAAGAGAAACACTTACAAATATAACTTTATAGTTCCCTGTAGTCTTGGGTATCCGCACCCCGAACAGGTCCTTGAGCTGCGATGCGAGGACGTGGAAAGACGCGGCCGTTGTGAACCCCGACACAAGTGGCTCCGAGAGCAGCGTCGATACCGCACCCAGCCGTAGGATCCACATCAACACCTGGAGAAAACCAGCTTCTTAAAGATGATGGAATGTGCAGTTTTGCAACGGAAAAAAGACGCTTTTTGTGTGACATCCTGCGATTCCCTAGCTACATACACTTATGGAATCTTAGTTAGGGATCGTGATTTGTATGCAAATGTTGGACTTTATGTGATGATCGTTAGTAGAAGAGCAAGTGCAATAAAAATAATGGTGGGTACATAAAAGTCTTATGATGACGGAAAACATCTTCAGGAAATGCCTATAACTGGCATATAACTGGATTATGGTCCTTTCTTTCACGGAGATATGGCCCGTCGCATCGTCTCTGTAGAAAATTATATAATGAGAAAAACATAATGATCTAAGACGTTTAACATTTCTTTCCATCGGCCAAAATTACGATTTAATACAAGTCTTGGTAGGTATCTCACCTGAAATATACCGACGGTAAAACATACTATGCTAAGTACTTGTAGAGGCGCGTATTGCATTGCGTTTGTCGTTGTTTCTGAAATTTAAATAAACGCTGTGTTAGAACCACTGCACTGGAAGAAGGAAGCAGGGCAGGAATACAGTTATGGAGGAAGGGTGGAAAGAAGTTAACAAGAAATTTAGAGAGAAAGAAAGCAGGAAGGTAGGGTGGTACTGCTTGTCCCTTTTTTAAATTGAGTGACGAGACGATCAGGTCTTACACCTGATGGTAAGCAAAACGCCTGCCCGTAACAGTTGCAGTATTCTTTTATGGAACCGAGTGATGAGCAAGTCGTTCGCCTGATGGTAAGCGCCACGCCTGCCAGTGCCACCCAGAACGTAAAATACCAAAAAAAGCCCTGCGTAGCACTTCATGGCGTCACACCCTGAGACATTACATATTAAGTCTCATATGCCCAGTAATTTCGCTGGCTATAACGCCCTTCAAACCGGAACACAGTAACGCTTGCGCACTACTGCATAGCTGCAGAATAACTGGCAAAGCTGTGGTACCTACCCAGACGGCCTCCCGCATACGAGAGACCTACCACGAGTAAATTTAAGGAATGTATCTTACCATTAGAGCGAGTGTGGCTCAGTGGAAGCTCGTGCGACTTTCGATCCGACGCACCCGAGTTCGAATCCCGCTGGCCCCGCACCACTGACTTTCTTAAGCTATGTGCGGATTTAACACTCGCTCTAAAACGGTGAAGAAAAATATCGTGAGGAAACCGGCATGTCCAAGAATTTTTCACAAAAAGTCAAGGACATGTGACATTCACCAACCCGCACTGGGCCAGCGCGCTGGCCATAATCTATGCCATAATCCACCACGCTGCAGCGTGGTGGATTATGGCCAATTCTCTCTCCATGAGAGAAGGCCCGTGTCCCAGCAGTGGGAACGTGATGGGCTGATGATGATGATGATGATGATCTTACCATTTAACATATTTGTACTATTTATTGCTACGTCTACAGGCGTCGCATGCTGAGTCACCACCTGGACAAAAATATGTGAGAATTACAAATTGGATCACACTTCACACAGTTGACGTGTTAAGATATTAGGGTCGATTCTGTGTTGCATTCTCTAAACATAAATAGGCACAAAAATGCACTTTTAAACGTCCTGTACACTAATACAAATAAATTAAAATACCTTAAATTTTTATTTATTTTTTTAGAACGATCACATACATAGATCCTGGCCCCCAACTAGGATTCCCTGTATCTAGGGAACCAGGAACTATGAGGACCATGGTCCCACAACACCCAGACACGAAACAAATGCTTGCGCTTTTTTTTCTATGCACAAACATTTGTCCCGTCGCGGGAATCGAACCCGCAACCTCAGTGGTGTATGAGATTTGAGCCAACCTGCCCAACCACTACACCACAGAGGCTGTCAAAAATTAAAATTGTAACTTAAATATCATGACGTTGAAAAAAAAGTAAGCAAAGTTAGCGTGTCTTATCTTCTCTAGCGGGCGTATTTCCGAAGCACTGGTAGAGTCAGTTTTCGCATTTCTTTTCTGCACCCGGACTTCAATTTGAGTATGGCAAAGAAAAGCGAGTGTGGATCAGTGGGAGAAGGTGCGACTTTCGATCCGACGCCGAGTTCGAATCCCTTTGGCACCACTGACTTTCTTAAGTTATGTGCGGATTTAACACTCGCTCTAGAAACGGTGAAGGAAAATATCGTAAGCAAACCGGCTTGTCCAAGAAATTTTCACAAAAAGTCAAGGACATGTGATATTCACCAACCCGCACTGGGCCAGCGTGGTGGTTTATGGCCCATACTCTCTCTATGAGGGAAGGCCCGTGTCCCGGCAGTGGGAACGTGATGGGCTGATGATGATGATGATGAAAGAAATGGATAGACATACTTACCTTTGTTTTCAAAGTCATGATATTTTAATTAACAATTTTTAACGTACTTTAAATAATTTGTATGATGTATATATGACCTTTAAAGAATTTCTTGACTCTTGACTTTTATGAAAAGAAAAAAAAAAGAAATAACTCTTTATTGAAACACACATAAAATTATGAATAATAAAAACAACGTAACAAAAGTGTAACAATTGGCGGTCTTATCGCTTAAAGCGATCTCTTCCAGACAACCATGCAGGGAGAGGAATGCAATCGGTCCCGGTTGTTGTCTTAGGTCAACAGTCGCTAGGCCATGTCGGAGGCCTTCGGGTGGTCTAAAAACTCCGACACCAAGGTTGGCCACGCTGACACTAGAGAAGAAAGGAGTAGACAAATAATGAATTTTTAGAAACAAACAAAAACCGACTTCAATGTATCTTCTAAGTCCAAAATTAAAAAAATATACAATCGAACAGAGAACCTTCTCATTTTTGAAGTCGGTTGAAAAACGCAAGAATTAGTACTAACCTTTCCCGCCATTAAACAGGCGACAGCAAACGTCCCCATCGACACGTGGGGCGAAGTCCCGAATATCACATAAACCATAACCGGAAAAAACGCCATGTAGAGACCCACGATCGGAGGCACTTCCGCTAGGAGAGCGTACGCCATGCCTGGGTGAGAAACGATGATGAAAATCACAAAGTCGCTATCTGCATCCTCATTTTATTATGTTATATTTTTGTATACTGTATGTTAGTCAACAATTATATATTATGTATATTACGTATGTATGTTATATTATGTATGTTGTAATAGAGGATTGGACAACTTTTCAGAAAGTGTTTTATATTAACTACAATAAATATATATAGCCATGAAAAATACTATTTTATGTAAATAACGCTCTAAAAGTACCTAAAACTACATTTAAATATTATGTTTCAAATATTGCCGCGCAAAAGGTCACCTCAAAACTTGTGACGTCATATGTAGGTAGAAAACGACAAACACTTCGAAATAAAACTTGCAAAGAGATTTAAATACGTTCGTGATACGTTTTGTGAAGTTTGGTGACGATATTGTAGTAATAAAACGAAAAAAATTAGCAAAAATACATTTTATGAAAAGCAAATACGTAAAATAGACACAAGCTTGACTCACGGCATTTGCCTACAAATGACGTCATGCACTGTGTTGTGTTTCGGAACAGATTAAAAATGTCAGAATTTTTTGATTTTATTTATTGATTTAAAAATATATATCATTATTATTTCACAAAAATATTGATTGAATGTTCTTCCTGGTTCGACGAACATTCGTTCTAACTACATTTTAGATTTTTTCTCGATTACTGTCCGATCCCCTATTATGTATGTTAGATACAAAGATTGTAAGGTAAATGTGTAAGGTATATATTCTATGGGCCTCTGTTAATTTTACTTTGTTGTACTTTAATATTGCCTGAAATAAAGAGTTTCATAATATTAATTTCTGTTTCTCCGCTTACTTCTTCTAAACCGTACCTACAACGGATTTTGATACGGTTTTCACTGTCATTTACAGATTTTTTACGGAAGGTATTACATTCTACTAATATTATAAACGCGAAAGTTTGTAAGAATGTATGGATGTATGTTTGTTACTCTTTCACGCAAAAACTACTGAATTAATGAAACTTTACAATAATATAGCTTACACATCAGAATAACACAGGCTACTTTTTATCCCGGGAAACCGCGGGTGAAACCGCAGGGCGCAGCTAGTAAGTTCTAATATTTTTTTGTATAGTAAGAAAAACTCAATATTTTGTAATCAAGTCTTTAAAAATTACATTAGTAAATTGCATCCGTGCGAAGCCGGGGCGGGTCGCTAGCCATACTAATATTATAAAGAGGAAAAAATTGTATTATTGTGTGTTTGTAACGAATACACTCAAAACTACTGGACCGATTTCAACAATTCTTTCACTAATAAAAAGCTGCACTATTCCTGAGTGACATAGGCTATATTTATTACGTCGACGCAAACGCAGTCGCGCGCGGTTGCTAGTTTAATATAAGTGAAGGTCACATAGATTATCGTTTGGCCATATTTATGGAATTTTTTAAATGGAACTGTGTAATGAGACGAGCAAGTCGTTCGCCTGATGGTAAGTGTCACACCTGCCCATAACAATTGCAGTGCCACTCTTTTAATACGATCTATTCCTTTCTAATGCCAAAAACTAATGTAAAATGTACAACGTAGCACAGCATTGCGCTCTTCACCACGAGACAGATATTGTCATATGCCCAGTAATTTCGCTAGCTACAATGCACTTCAAGCCGGAACACAGTAATGCAAGCATTACTGCTTGGCGGCAGAATAACTGACAAAGCGGTGGTCCTAACCTACCCAGACGGCCTCCCGCATACGAGAGACCTACCACGAGAAACTTAAAACTTACCTTGAGGTATGTGCATGACGGCCGTGGTAGCTCCGGCAACGAGGTCACCCACCAGGAACTGTTTGGGACTGTACTTGGGCAGCCAGCGGGCGATGGGGACGCAGTTGACGAAGCATTCCCCGATACCGCAGATGCGAACCACCTTTTTGCAGCGTTCGCTGACTTTACAGAGAAACAAGAAAGTGACAGATTAAAAAGATAATCTTATAACCGGCCAAGTGCGAGTCAGACTCGCGCACGAAGGGTTCCGCACCATTATCTATAAAAACGGCAAAAATATCATGTCTTTTGTATGGGAGCCCCTTAAATATTTATTTTATTCTGTTTTTTAGTATTTGTTGTTATAGCGGCAACAGAAATACATCATCTGTAAAAAATTTAACTATCTATCACGGTTCATGAGATATAGCCTGGTGACAAACGGACAGACAGATAGACGGACAGCGCAGTCTTAGTAATAGGGTCCCATTTTATCCTTTGGGTACGGAACCCTAAAAATAACAGTTCTTTAGGGAGTCGTTCCCTAAGGAACTACTTACGTGTCTTATCAGGCATCTGGTAGTCGGCATCCTTGTTGAGCCTGTCCTGCTGGTACACCCGCCTTACTATGTTGAACTGTTGAGTGGGTTGGCTCTGGTTCCTGTGGATAAGGAATTACATAGGTTTAGCTTTGATATTTGGCTAGTTTTGTGAACTCATAAAAATGTGTAGAAGGCTTGTGTCGAAAAATGGGGGCTTATTAATAGTTTTACACTCGTGGTAGGTCTCTATGCGGGAGGCCGTCTGGGTAGGTACCGCTTTGCCAGTTATTCAGCCGCGAAGCAGGAGTACGCAAACATAACTGTGTTCCGGTTTGAAAGGAATTGTAGCCAGCGAAATTACTGGGCATATCAAAGTAGTTCTTTATTCATTTTTGGCATCACAGACGCACTTATGAACGTCACTTATTACAATGACTGTATCACCGTATCGGAAAAACAATCACTACTCAGAAAAGACGGCAAGAAAATGAGAGGCAATTTTTTAGAACTTTTGTTACAATATTTTATGTAGTTTTTAAACTCGCCCCTGATGAAGAGCATCGGGCATGCTTGAAACCTAGGTCGACTAATCCGACAAACTCCTTGTCCTAGCCGTTTTATGAAATATTTATAATAAATGAAATTCACGAAAACTTTCATACCTTAAAATTCTATGTAATAGAGGATCGGACAAATTTTCAAAAAGTGTTTTATATTAACTATAATTAATATAAATAGCCATGAAAAATACTATATAAGTAACGCTCTAAAAGTACCTAAAACTATGTTTAAATATATTGTTTCAAATATTGCCGCGCAAAAGGTCACCTCAAAACTTGTGACGTCATATGAAGGTAGAAAACGAAGAACTCTTCGAAATTAAACTTGCAAAGAGATTTTAATACGTTTTGTGAAGTTTGGGGACTATATTGTAGTAATGAAACGAAAAAATTAGCAAAAATACATTTTATGAAAAGTAAAAACTTTAAATAAACACAAGCTTGACTCTCAGCATTTGCCTACAAATGACGTCATGCGCTGTGATTGTTGTTTCGTTTGAGATGAAGAACAGATTAAAAATGTCAGAATTATTAGATGTTATTTAATGATTTAAAAATATAAATCATTATTATTTCACAAAAATATTGATTGAATGATCATCCTGGTTCGACGAACATTCGTTCTAACCACATTTTAGATTTTTTCTCGATTATTGTCCGATCCCCTATTGTATTAAAAAGATAAAGAAAATGTATTTGTAAGACATGTGTGATACAGAGCCTGCAGATCTTAAAATAATGTAAGTACGACATGTTTTGCCTATAAAGGCGTACAAATGGAGAGGCGGCTATCTTAAAGATCATAGGTCTAAATCAAATAATACATGCAACTCATACAATTATTAAATTATTGTATTGTATTGTAGCTCAAACTCAAACTTTGCAGGCTTTCAAAAAGCCATAGCTCCAACTATAAGGGATACAGAATTCGGCTGTCCTCGCGCATTTCCCTACCAGCTTCCTACGCATTCCTATTAACCATAATTTTATCATGATAATGGCCTCAGTGCGGCATTTTGCCGTTTCTTTCTACGCTTGTGTAACAATTCAAGCGAGGTCAAAAGTGAGTGATAAAGTTTCAACAGTCTGGCGTGCTTGATTGTTCATTAGACCAGATAATTAGAGTGAATTATTTAACTAGCTGCTGCCCGCGACTTCGTGCGATTGGGTTATATCGCGAAGCATCGGGAACCACGTGTTAAATTGGGCTGAAAATTTCATCAAGATCGTAAGACTTTAAATAATTAGGAAGAAGAAAAAAATATATTGCTCGGGCAGGGATCGAACCTGCGTCTTCGGAATACCGTCCCGACGCCTTAACCACTGGGCCACCGAGCCAACTGCTCGAGCAACCAAATTTCTTCTATCCTTCTTATATCGTCTTACGGGGACGATCCCTGCCCGAGCAATATCATTTTTCTTCTACCTAATTATATAAAATCTTAAGATTTTCGCCTCGCTAATGCATTCCATATCAAAAATTAATCAAGCTCGGTTCAGCCGTTTAGTCGTGAAAAGGTAACAAACAACAGACAGAGTTACTTTCGCATTCATAAGCTTATGATAATAATCTGAATATAATATACTAGCTGCGCCCTGCGGTTTCACCCGCGGTTTCCCGGATAAAAAGTAGCGTATGTGTTAATCCAGGGTATAAGCTATCTCCATACCAAATTTCATCAAAATCCATTCAGTAGTTTTTGCGTGAAAGAGTAACAAAGGTAAATACATCCATTCTTACAAACTTTCGCGTTTATAATATTAGTAGAATAGGATAGTAAGATTATATTTTGTGGTATATAAATTACAAGCTGACCCGCAAACGTTGTTTTGCCATATAAATTAAAAAAAATGTTAAGGGTGAACAACCCTTATCACTTAGGGGTATGAAAAATAGATAGTAGCCGATTCTCAGACCTACTGAATATGCATATAAAATTTGGTAAAAATCAGTAAAGCCGTTTCGGAGGAGTAAGGTAACTAACATTGTGACACGAGAATTTTATATATACATATATATGATTATTCTTCTTCAATGCGTAGACGTGCTGAGAATATGAGGAATAGTATTATATCAAAGTCAAAAGTCAAAGTCAAATATCGTTTAATAAATAGCCACAAAAGTGAACTTTTAAAAGTCATAAACACATGATACAAATAAAATTAAAAATATGTTAAAAATTGTAACTTATGTTAACATGACTTATGACTTAAAAGGTAAGTATGTTTACCCATTTCTTTCTTATACTCAAATTGAAGTCCGGGTGCAGAAAAGAAATGCGAAAACTGACTCTACCAGTGCTTCGGAAATACGCCCGCTAGAGAAGATAGCACCAAGAAACTCTGCGGGGGTGTCTATTTTTCAACTCTTTTAACATGTCTCCAAATATAACATCGAACAATTGGGTATAAATTAAAATTAACAGAATGTCAAACAAGAAGTGCGAGTGAGATGTCCCATAGTCATAGTATCAGTAGCAAAAAAGTGTCCTCTTTGGGTTTAGGTACTTTGCTCGATGAAAACAACGCAAGGATCAAGATAAGATCTCATTACTCAGTGTTTTTTTATGTAACTGGATGACGAGACGAGCTGGTCGTTTGCCTGATGGTAAGCAATACGCCAGCCCATAACAATAACAGCACCACCCAGAACTTTATTTTGAAAATCCTGCGCGGCGCTGCACTGCGCTCGTCACCCTGCGACAATTAGCTGTTGAATCTCATAATGCCCAGTAATTTCGCTGGCTACAATGTCCTTCAAACCGGAACACAGTAATGCTTGCGCTTTGGCGGCTGAATAACTGGCTAAGCGGTGGTCAGTTCCATAAAAAAAATATTGCCCATACTCTTTACGAGAAGGCCCGTGTCCCAGCTGTGGGAACGTGATGGGCTGATGATGAACTTGCCAGTTATAATCTTCATCATTTCCCTCAACATGTGCCAGAAGCGGGACGTTCTCACTGGAATTGTCCATAAAGTCCTCGTCAAACAACACGAAAGTCTTTCTTATACGCATTTTTACGTATTTTATTAACAAATACACTTTTTTTAAATCATTTCATGAAGTTACTTAGTGATTTTGGTTAATTTTTAACCGACTTCAAAAAGGAGGAGTTTCTCAAGTTAATTTAAACGTAAATCACATTTATGATTTTTTATTTTAATTCACAAAATATCACGATATTTTCATATATTACAATTTGTTTTTTGTTGACTAAAGTATTTTTCCACATTAATAATCACAATTAATCGAATCGATGAATTAATTAACAATCGATTACGCGGGCCCGTCCGATTAATCGGTGGGTTAGATACAAACTGAGTTCCAGCCGGTTGACGCTGATAACGAAATCACGTGAATGGTCAACATTTCTCATGCTTTTGTTGTCTTCTTATTATTTTGCAGTGTGGCCTTGTGATGGAAAGTCACTCGAAAATAGTAAAGAACCGGCCAAGTGCGAGTCGAACTCGCGCACGAAGAGTTCCGTACCAGTATCTATAAAAACGGCCAAAAAATCATGTTTGTTGTATGGGAGCCCCCTAAATATTTATTTTATTCTGTTTTTTAGTATTTGTTGTTATAGCGGCAAAAGAAATATATAATCTGTGAAAATTTCAACTGTCTAACTATCACGGTTTATGAGATACAGCTTGGTGACAGACGGACGGACAGACGGACGGACGGACAGCGGAGTCTTACTTGTTGTTACTTGTTGGGCGGGCAGTTTTCCGCAACTAGGCCGTGACAGCGGAGTCTTAATAATAGGGCTTTTATCCTTTGGGTACGGAACTCTAAAAACGTTGATTTATTTTTGACTAGCTGCGTCACGCGGTTTCACCCGCGGTTTCCCTGTATAAAAAGTAGCCTGTGTTAATCTACGGTATAAGCTATATTCATTACGAATTTCACTCAAAGCCGTTTAGCCGTTACAGCGTGAAGAAGTAACAAACTCACTTACATACAAGTTTTTGCATATATAATTTTTTTTCCTAACGATCCCATACATAAATCCTGGCCCCTAACTAGGACTCCCTTAATCTAAGGAACCTGTAACTACGAGGACCATGGTCTCACAACACCCAGGCCAGGATCTATGTAATAATGTGTATGTCCCTATATCTAAGGAACCAGGAACTACGAGGTCCATGGTCTCACAACACCCAGGCCAGGATCTATGTAATAATGTGTATGTCCCTATATCTAAGGAACCAGGAACTACGAGGTCCATGGTCTCACAACACCCAGGCCAGGATCTATGTAATAATGTGTATGTCCCTATATCTAAGGAACCAGGAACTACGAGGTCCATGGTCTCACAACACCCAGGCCAGGATCTATGTAATAATGTGTATGTCCCTATATCTAAGGAACCAGGAACTACGAGGTCCATGGTCTCACAACACCCAGGCCAGGATCTATGTAATAATGTGTATGTCCCTATATCTAAGGAACCAGGAACTACGAGGACCATGGTCTCACAACACCCAGGCCAGGATCTATGTAATAATGTGTATGCCCCTATATCTAAGGAACCAGGAACTACGAGGACCAAGATCCCACAACACCCATGCTTTCGGTTTATTTTTCTTTGCACAAATATTTGTCCCGTCGCGGGAATCGAACCCGCAACCTCAGTGTATGAGTTTTCAGCCAACCTGCCCCACCACTACACCACAGAGGCTGACAGAGGTTGATAATCACGATCTATATCACTCGTACGCTGGTATTATTAATATGTGTTAAGGTATTATTTAGGTATTTTGGTTAGCAATTGTTAATTTAAATATTTAACAATGTATATTCACGCTAAAGTCACCCAAACGGCCTCAACGGAAGACCAGCGCTGATCGTACGACCAGCACAACGCTGAGTTGAGGCCGTTTTGCAACAAATTAAATTATTATTATTATGTCACTCTTTCTCATGGGTTATACACCCGGTCCTTTGGAAGGCTTGCGCGGGGACATGAGTCCAACACGTAGAGGCCTCTTAGAGCATTTAATTTAGATATGTAATAGGCAACACTTATCGGGGACTGTCTCTAAGTGCATCATTAGAAGATACAATCAAAGACAGCCCCCGATAAGTGCGAGGACTATTACTGAAGATATGAAAATTACTTATGATTGGGCTATTGAGGTGAATTTTTAATGGATGAGTGCTAGTCTATGATATGAGACCTCGGCACCTGCCAGTTCCGCCTCATAAGAAAATATTTTGGCAGGTGGTGACTCGCCACCCACTAAACGGGCCCCATATAAGGGCCGCTGTTCATTGGCAACGAGAGGGGCAACGTTGGTGTGGGTGGCTAAAGGGTGTCGAGAGGTGTGCTGCAGTGTCACTTAAACGCTACTACCGGCGTTATGCCCTTTAACACTTCCACCCTTGGAGCTTAGTTCTTAGCTCTTGCACCTCCACCCCCGGACGGCCAGTTAAGGCAAGCCGGGGGTCAGGGGTCTCATTTAGCCCCAGGGAGAATCTCGGGGTAAGGCTCAGTGTCGCCACGCACCGACGACTCGCCACAAAGTCGCCCCTGGCCTATTATTATTATTTAATTTAACTATTTTTATGTTTAACTTACCTATTTTTATTTATATTACTTACACCTTATATAATTTGTTTGCAAATAAATAAATAAGAATAAATAATAATAAATAAAAAATAATAGTGTGATTTGAAGAAAAGACTGCGTATTTGTATATATATAAACAGCCAATGTTGACTCAAGATATCGAAAGTTGACCTATTTATATCTTTAAGTACCTACCTACACATGTCATGTTGATATTAACAATATCCTCTTCCTTTGTCCGTTCTCGGATAATGACAATAAACGTTGTCAACCACTGGTGATTTATCTCGCATGCGCCAATTAACGCAGATTGTTAATGAACTTTAGTTACAGTCATGTGATGTGCTGTCGATATTTAATTTATGGTTTAATGAACTATCTCGACTTTCTAATAAAAATGTGCCAAGATCAGAGAGACCTTTTCAGCCGTCGATTGAAAAGTTTCCATCAAAGCTAGCCCCTCTTTAAAAAACCGGACAAGTGCGAGTCGGACTCGTCCGCCGAGGGTTCCGTTCAGACTTAGCCCCTCTTTAAAGAACCGGACAAGTGCCAGTCGGTCTCGCCCGCCGAGGGTACCGTACAGACTATATTTTTTTATGTATAATTACAAATGTATAGTTTCATTGTATTATACGACGATAATAATTGCCAAATTTCATAGTTTTAGGTCAACGGAAAGTACCCTATACATTTTGATGCTCTTGAGGGTGTCAAAATTTATGTTTTTTGCGGCATAAACGACCGTATCTTTGTTCACTTCTTTTTTTTTTTAGTGTTCGCGTTCACTTAGATGTTGATTCTTTTTACAGCTTTAATGTAATGTAGACCTGAGTACATGGTTACAACTCGATACCTCCACGCGTTCCCGAGATAAAGGGTCTTGACAGATAGACGGATAGACAGACAGTCGGACAAAATTTAAATTTACGTTGACATGCCAAACTTGTAATCATTTTTTATTAATTGACATTATTATTAATTGACATTATTATTAATTGCCATTATTATTAATTGACATTATTATTATTTTTATTATTATTTGTATTCCAACATGTAATTGGCCCGCTACACGCTTTGGAGTGCTGTAAGTGTAACGGGCACCTGAATTGTAAAAAAAAAGTGAACCTTTAAGGGTTCCGTTTTTTCCTTTTGAGGTACGGAAGTCTAAAAAGAAATATTTCATTGCTGTAGTGTTCATAGCGTAACTTGCTTGCCCATAGCTGGCCGTATTTACATCTGACCGGAACCGTGCTTCGAGCATACGAAGCCGTCTTCGGTCCCGATTTTTGTCTAAGAACAGTCGCTAGCCATGTCGGGGGCCTTCAATGAGTTTGAAACTTTGTACTGTTTGCCTCGAAAGGCGTACACCAAAATTGATATGCTTGCTATTTCCACCACAGCGCCGTCGAATTACAGCTTTTCGCCGCATAATAGCGTAGACCATTGCTTCAACGATAGGCCTATTCCTCCGACGCCAGCCACACGACAAGACGAAGAACTGCGCCAGATTTTGGCCTAATTAAATCCAAAACTTCGCTCTAGGAGTTATCAAGGCGCCTTCAGTATGCTGCGAATTTACGTGCTTGTAAGTTGCTATTATAATACATCAAGGCGTTTTTATGTACTTCCGTGATTTTTGCACGTTTCATTGTTGAAACGCATTTTATGAATGAGATCTAAAACTATCATAAATTCAATTCAATTCAATTCTTTATTGCATCTGTAATGTTAAAATGGTGTTCATAATAAATTATAAAAGTTCATTACAGACCTGTTAAACCTGTGACCTGTTGTGTTTAACACTCGTTCTGAAAACGGTGAAGGAAACATCGTGAGGAAACCGGCATGTCCAAGAATTAATCACAAAAATTCAAGGACATGTGACATCCACCAACCCGCACTGGGCCAGCGTGGTGGATTATGGCCCATTCTCTCTCTATGAGAGAAGGCCCGAGTCCCAGCAGTGGGAACGTGATGGGCTGATGATGATGATGATGACAGACCTGTTGGCACAGCAAGTAGGAGAGAGGAAGACAAAAAATTGAATTATAGAATTGTTAAAAACATGGCAATTTGTCTATTAAATTTATCACTTTTGACATTTATTATTTTACTAGCGACCCGCCCCGACTTCGCACGTTATTATAAGTACATATAAACCTACCTCTTCAATCACTATCTATTAAAAAAAACCGCATCAAAATCCGTTGCGTAGTTTTAAAGATTTAAGCATACATAGGGATATAGGGACAGAGAAAGCGACTTTGTTTTACGTTGCGTTGGGGTGGCCCCTGGGCCACCCCAATGCCGCGAACATGTATGTTAGATACGAATATAATGTAAGTAGATTATAATCTGTCACTTCGATAGATTATAATCTACCGAAAAATAATGCGACGGTTCACAATCTCTCGACAGTTTACAATCTCGTAGGATACATCTAAGTTTAACAACATGCCTAAGCATTAACCAGCCAGTTTATCAAATGTTGTGATAGATGCTATGGCTGAATATCATTCAGGCCACTAGTTGAATGGCGCAGTTTAATAAAGAGGCTAGGCTGTTAATTTAACGGCGAATTAAGCTAGTTGGCTGCGACATATATATTATATATTATAGTTATATACCTACCCAATAATCAGTCACGCAAGGTTGATGAGTTCGATGGCAGTGTTATTAGATCGCAGTTAATGATATGATAGATTAAATCATTTCTTTGCACAGATTGACACCTGTAGATAGATATAATCTTGTCACCGTTTATCAATAACCCGTCAATAAAGAAATTGATGAATACGATTAAAATTATATGGCGAATCGAAAATGTTTTGATTTTTGGTGATTACGGAAGTCGCTGTTTTGAATGCAGTTGTTGCGTAGGACTTAGCAAAACTATCTTACTATGTATTACAATGAAAAAATTATAATGTAACAGTACTAACTTGGTGCTGCCCATAATAAGATAGATAGAAAAAATATTCTAATGAAAAAAGCATACTATACAGTTAGTAACTACATAGAAGACGAAGGTGCATGGAATTTTATTTCAGTTTTGTCATCACAGACGCACTTATGAACGTCAATTATTACAAGATCTGTACCACCGTATTAAAAAAAGAACCACTACTCAGAAGATACGGCAAGAAACTTAGGGGCATTTTATTTAGAACTTTTGTTGGCAGAAGCGGAATGTTCCATGCATCTTTGTCTTCTATGTAATTACTAACTGTATAGTATGCTTTTTTCATTATAACATTTTTCACACTCAATTTGAATCTACTTTCTGTAAGCTCCGTTATACATTTTGGAATTTTATTGCCCATGAAGGACTTATTCGTTTTACTGTCTAAACCTAGGTACTGCAATTCTATCCTTATTTCTAGTGTTTATGTTGTGGTGGTCACTATCCACCTTGAATTTGTGCAGATTTTTACGAACATACATTATATTTTCATAAATATACAGAGAAGGTTCGGGAGCTGGCTACGTAGCTACGACGCGGACGCCAATATGGCGACCCGGACGCCGTCGTAGCCAACCAATCGAACTCGCAAACTCCGTGGTATATGATCTGAATTGCCCTATCAGTACACCACAGAGGCTGTCTTTCATGACAGCCTTTGTACACCACAGAGGCTGTCTTTCACAGAGGCTGTCATGAAAGACAGCCTCTGTGGTGTACTGATTGGGCAATTCAGATCATATACCACGGAGTTTGCGAGTTCGATTCCCGCTACGAGACAATTTTTATCCTTAGAAAAAGCACAAGCATTTGTTTATGTCAGGATGTTATGGGATCATGGTCCTTTACTTCTTGGTCCTCTAGATGCAGGGAAGCCTAGTAAGGCGTCAAGTTCTATATATTTATGTATAATAGAAAACGGTGAAGGAAAACATCGTGAGGAAACCGGTATGTCAAAAAATTAATCACAAAAATTCAAGGCCATGTGACATCCACCAACCCGCACTGGGCCAGCGTGGTAGATTAAGGTCCATACTCTCTCTAAGAGAGAAGGCCCGTGTCCCAGCAGTGGGAACATGATGGGCTGATGATGATGATGTATAATAAGACTAAGTGATCGTTAGGCATAAAAAAAGAATGCTATCAATGATGAAGGCAATGAGGACAACGACGTCGGCCTTGAATGTGTGGATTTTCCAAACTCGTAATAACGATGAAGGTAAGGAAACCCGCATATTCAAGTTCTTGCTTCTTGCAACATTTTTAAGGTCAGACTGTGGTCAGAGTGAGAACCATAAGTAGTTAATCCATCCAAAGGTTGTCTGTAAGAGATTGATTCAAGCGATAAGACCGCCAATCGTATAGTTATTGTGTTATTTTTGTTATGTTAGTCTGTAAGGTATATATTCTATGGGCTTCTGTTATTTTACTTTGTTGTACTTTAATACTGCCTGAAATAAATAAATAAATAAAAAATAACCCTGGATAAGTTTTATTTTTTTATGTTTTTATGTATGTATGTGGTGCACAAGAAAGATTTCCACCAATTTTTTTATTATGTTTTTTATGTAACTGATTGACAAGACGAGCTGGTCGTTTGCCTGATGGTAAACAAAACGCCAGCCCATAACAATAATAGCACCACCCAAAACGTTGTTTTGCAAAATCCTGCGCGGCGCTGCACTGCGCTCGTCACCCTGAGACAATTAGCTGTTAAGTCTCATAATGCCCAGTAATTTCGCTGGCTACAATGCCCTTCAAACCGGAACATAGTAATGCTCGCGCACTACTGCTTGGCGGCTGAATATCTGGCAAAGCGGTGGTACCCACGCAAACGGCCTCTCGTATACGAGAAACCTACCACCCGTAAATTGTACCACCACCAGTAAATGTATTTTTTAATACTTACCTAGTTAGACGCAAAGTTTACTTAGATATTATTTAATTTTAATATTTGATCTTGACATTTGAAACCAGTTCGGTAATGGCAAATATAACAACTTCTTTTGATTTGCGATAAGCCTTCCAACAATTAAATAGAAAACTAGTGAATTAAAAAGTTAATTACCTACTTTTCGCCATGATAACGAAGTTTTAATTGCGAATTTACTGTTGACATTTATTTTGTTGTACGTTTAAGAGGATATGGCACAGCCGCGGCCAGCGAGCACTAGGTATTTGAATAATGGTTTACGGTCTCGCAGAAAATGTGTAAATTAAATTAAATAAATTAACTAAATAATAATAATAATTTATCTAAATTCGTATCAACTTCAGACTTTTGTTAGAATTACCGTTTCGGGAGAAAACGTTTCTACCACACTAAATCTCAACCAAATTTGGTTATTTTGGTCTCAATTTCTTAAATGGAGAATAAACTAGGTTTGTAGGTTTTCCTTTTTCTAAGTTTATGTCTATTTTTAAAGTTAACAGCTTCCAAACATAAAAAAATATTTTCGTGTAAATATCGAGTTTTTTGGGTCCATTTATTCAAATTTTATAGGAATTAAAGAAAAAATAAAAAGCTACAAACCTCAATAATGATAACATCTCTTGCATGTCCAAATTTCATCGAATTAGGTTAATGTTTAGGGGTAGAAAAACGTTTTCTCTTTTTGTATGAAAATTTCAGCGTGCCGTTCCCTCTAATCACATTGTGACAGGCTACAATTGGCAATAAAGCTAATAATAATACATTTTACAAAAAAAACCGACTTCAATGTATCTTTGAAGTCCAAGGTCAAATATCGATGTGATTTAAAACACGTCTCAAACTGGAGTAGATCATATGGCCTTTGTGTAAATCCCTTAAAGACTCAGTTAATTATAATTGGTAGTTCCAGGATGATCTCAAGGATAGATTGGTTCCGACTTCCACAAGTTCTCTTCGACGGTACTAGCATAGAATTTAGTGATACTGTTAAAAACTTGGGCGTTTTCTTCGATCGTCAATTATCTTGGGGGCCGCAGTTGGCTGAGATCAGCCGAAAAGTGTTTGCGTCAGCGGCATCGCTCCGAAGAATTAGGAATTTTCTGCCAACATCTACCAAAATTGCTTTAGCACAGTCTCTTTTGCTCCCAATTTTAGACTACGCCGACGCCTGCTATCTGGATTTAACCGAAGATCAGCTGAATAAGCTTGAGCGTATTCAAAATTTTTGCATCCGGTTTATATTTGGTTTGCGCAAGTATGACCACATCTCTGATTTCCGAATCAAGCTCAATTGGTTACCAATCCGACGTCGCCGGGATGCGCATGTCCTCTCCCTCTTATACAGCATCCTGTTCATTCCCTCAACCCCCTCCTATCTCAAAGAACGTTTTGAGTTCCTGCATCTTTCCAATTCCCGTTCCCTTCGTTCCTCTGATACTCTTCAGTTGAAAACCCCTGTTTACTCATCCTCATTTTATGAAAACTCCTTCACAGCTCAGGCTGTCCGTCTATGGAACGCGTTGCCCGTAGATATACGACAGGCAAAATCTATCGCAATCTTTAAAAATGTTGTGAAGAAGCACTACTTGTCCAACAACTGCTAAATTATATATCGTAATATATGTATCTGTTAATCATATCATGTTTGTTTGATATAATATAATTATATATAATATTTATCGTTTTTTATATATATGTATTATTTTGTTTGTATGTATTATTTTGTTTGTTTGTATTATTATGTCTATACTATTATATTTTTGAAGTTTTGTATTTACTAAATTATATCTTTTATATTAGGTAATTACTTTATACACCAACTGACCGCAAATTTTTACAATTTTATTCCTGTCCATCCAAAGGTTGCCTGTAAGAAATTGCACATAGCGATAAGGCCGCCCATTGTTCTACCACTATTATTTGTAACTATAAACTTCTGTTTCCTGTTTTGGTGATCAATAAAGTATTATTGTATTGTATTGTATTGTATCGATGAAATTATATGGGACCACTTCGTAGCTATACTGAACCCAACGCAAAAATAATGTTTCAAATCGGTCAATAATTGGCGGAGAAATCGGTGAACATACATCACCATCATCATCATGATGATGATTTATGTGTGTTTTATGTGTGATTGATTGATTAATAACGCTTTATTGTGCACCAAAAAATTGTAAACATATATAAAAAAGTAAAATATATATACACCAAAAACTTGTGAACGTACATAAAATAATTAGGCGGGCCGTCTGCTTGTTTGTCTATTAATTATATATAAAAAAAATTAGAAAAAACAAGAACCGACTTCAAGACTAAACTTAAATTTTATGTTATTGTTAATTTTTCAAAAAGTGCTAAATCAATTTCGATAAAATGTATATGGGACAACCTCTGAAGTATGACCTAACAAACAAAAAAAGAATCATCAAAATCAATTCACAGTTGGCTGAGTAATCGCGTAACAAACATAAAAAAAACGTACCATCAAATTGAGAACCTCCTCCTTTTTGAAGTCGGTTAAAAAATAGAACTTAAACATGTGAACATACATACAAAATAAAATATATATACAGTGGAACATAGAACCGTCTCCTCTTTGAAGACGGTAAAAAACAACTTACCACCCATTTGGATTTAGTTTCTCCTGCTCCCAATCTGATGATTTCGCGTTGCCGCCGTTCCTCATTTTGACACTTTATTTTTTAATTTTTATTCTTAAAACTTTGGTACCACATTATCACATTTATCACAAAAGTCCATAGAATTGCTAGTCTTGCAAGTAAATGATCGTTAGAATTATTGATTTATGTTAAAGATCTTGCCTTGTTACTTGACTAATATGAATAATAAAATTACTAACAGATTGCGGAGGAATAGTGTAATAACAAGGAAAAAGCAACACACGTCCTTACAGCAAGACAAACCGTACAATAATGAAAGGTATTATTAACACCCTCAGCGCCAGACACTAAGTGACCGTTTAAAAAAAATACAAATTGCGACAGGCCAGGGCTTTAATTTTTGTGTAATAGATGTATAGAAAACGTGTTCCTGAAGGATACACGGCGCGTTTACTAAGTAGAAACATGTGTATACTTTTGAATACACAGTGTTCCAGACACTGTGTGACAAAAAGATACACTTGGCGCCTAAGTTGTTAAATAAATATAGAACTAAAGAGAAACAAAGTAATCTATATTTATACTACTATAAATATTGTGTTATATTTTTGTATGTATGTTAGTTTGTAAGGTATATATTCTATGGGCCTCTGTTAATTTTACTTTGTAGTACTTTAATACTGCCTGAAATAAATGAATAAATAAATAAAAAAAATAAAAAATAAAAATGGAACTAAACCAATTTTCTACATTGAAGATAGTTTTGAAAAACCAACTGGAATCGACTATTTAGAGGGTACTAAACACGAATCCACGGTTTTTAGAATTATTGTCTGTTTGTTATTTGTTTGTTTGTTTGTGTGTTTGTTATCTATAGACTCGGAAACTACTGAACGGATATTAATGTGGATTTTAGGGTTTGGTAGCATTATTTAACTTAGATTACTTATAGCTTTAGGGTATGCTAAGATGGTGTTGGAAAAAATATGAATATGGGCTTCCCCTGTCATTCACGCAGACGAAGTCGCGGGGAAACGCTAGTTAAATAAATAAAGAAGATTATCATTTATTTGCTACGTTTATCAAGCTATAGTAGTTTGCATAGTGACAAATCTTTTTGGACTTTGGTTTAGTATGCCATCATCATCATCAGCCCATCACGTTCCCACTGCTGGGCTGGCTGGCTGCAAGGGCCTTCCTTCATACAGAGAGTATGGGCCGTAATCCGCTACGCTGGCCCAGTGCGGGTTGGTGGATGTCACATGTCCTTCAATTTTTGTGATTAATTCTTGGACATGCCGGTTTCCTCAGTATGTTTGCCTTCACCGTTTTTAGAGTGAGTGTTAAATCCGCACATAACTTATGAAAGTCAGTGGTGCGGGGCCAGCGGGATTCGAACTTGGATACGTCGGATCGAAAGCTGCACGTTCTCCCACTGAGTCACACTCGCTCTCCTGGTTTACTATGAATTAACTTTAATACAAGTGATATTACATAAAGCATTAGATAATGGAAAGACTTGTGTTTTGATTGCCCTTTCTGCGTGCTTTTAATCTATGTCATCGCCAAACTCCGCTAGTGATGCGCCAGTACGTCATAAATATCGATAATTTCGAACCCAAAAGTATGAAAAATAAACATAAGGTTTAGCGGACATACATAACTATAAATTGACTCTGGTGGGCAGCGAAATGTGGTAATGATGCATTAAAGTTTATTAATTTTGAATCAGTGTGAACAAAATAGTACATGATCGAAATTGGCTGATTTTACAAATGCATACCGAGGTCTCTTACAAACGTATTGGTTATATCCATTGACGCTAGGAAAGAGTTGTTATACAGGACTCGTGACATTTGAAAAAAGAACTGTCGAGTCGTCAGAGTCGTCATTGTTCAGTTAGAAGACTAAAAATGGAGTCCGCCAATAAGTTGTCATTGCAAGCACTACTATCGGCGGATATTACTCCGCCATTTTTAGTCTTTAAACAACTGACCAATGACGACTCTCACGACTCGACAGATTTTTTTAAATTGTATGAAGATAAAGTAACTTGTTACGAGTCCTGTATAATAATACTATTCTAGCGTCAATGGTTATAATGGTCCTCTTTGGTCTCTTTGTCCCGCGTGTACCTAGTTGAAGCACAGGCTTATCTTGTCTTATCATTGTTTAGTCTTGTCGTCTGCAGCTACGACAAGTCTCGAGTCATTTTATTTAATCTAACATTTGTTTATTATCTACATATGTTTTTTTTTTTAAGTCGATGATAAGGACGATCCACACGTGCGAGCTGAGCGGAGTAAGCGGCTGTAATTATGCGGAAATGCGGAGAATGAAATTATTCCGCCATTTGTAATACTTTTTTCTTAATATATATTATTTTTTTTAATGTCTCGAATTTGATGTTTACAATAAATCGTTTACCTATATATCTATCTGTATAATTATAGTTTATGTTTGTACATACCCAGTCTAGAACAAGAAAGTGAGTGATTAAAAAAATAATTACGTTTTATGCTCTTTTTGAGGTTAGGTCGGCATTGCACGCTCATAAACGGATTTAGAATGCATTGTCATCCAGTTGTGAGCTACCCTGAAAGTTTCAGCCGGGCACGAAATTTGAGTTGCAAGATTCCACCCGGAACGACAGCTAGACAGACAGACAAATAAGAAAGTAACTTAATAAAAACGTGGTAAAATAAAATGTATCTTCTCTAGAAAAGAAGAGAACATTAAAATAAACAGGTTATACAAAATGCTTCAAAGAGTGCTTGACGTAAGGAACAGTGGATTTATGAATGACAATATAACCATGTTGAATATATGTAGAAGGCACAGTATCATGTATTCATAATTATTGTTTTAGTCCAAGAAATGCAGCGTTTCATGTTCAGTATTACAAGGAAAATAGTTGCCTATACTCAGTCCAACCATTTACCTTTTGACAGCTCGATTATTGATGTCCTAATTGCGTTACTGATGCGATTTCTGAAAACAATCGACTTTATTTATTAATAAGTTTTAATCGATTTATCAAATCGATATTCCATTTTTGCTTAACTTTTTTGGTTGTTTTATAGAAATAATCAGATCTTCAAATTAATGTATTGCATGTATTCATAAAAATAATATGATTTATTTTAATTGCTTTATTTGACTTTATATCTTAATACACCTTACTACGACCTTTTATGATCGATATGAATTATGTACAAATGAAAATGTTCAACAGCACTATATATATTTTCATGGAAAAATCACCTTAATAATTTTGTTTATCAATGTATGGTCTCAAAAAATATCGAAGATAATTAGCACGTCTCGTCACTATTGTAAAAAAAACACACAAAACACTGCACACAAATTATTGCATTTTTTCACTATGGTTAATACTTCAATAATTACGGAACTTCATAGGCATGCATATGTCAAAAGTGAAATAAATGGCTGGACGGAGTATAGCTGCATTTTCATCATACTTGTAAATGATGTTTGTAAATAAATTGTCAGTCTGTCAGAGATTATATTCTTATGTAGGAGTTTGTTACGGACTAGACAATAAGCTAAATTACTTAAGAAAGCTTAAGTATGTAAACATGGACATATTGGTTATTTTATTACAAGCTTTTATTTAACTTGCAATGTTTATTTATTTGTTCAGCCCCCCTACCCATATGTACCTCAAGCGCCAATCGTATATCGTGTTGAGGTCGAATTAAGGTATAGCTTCACTGCGACTAATAAGATACGGTCTAATTATTGTCGATTCAGGCAAAAAATCGAATTAATCTCATTCATTTATACCAAAATATGTTAACTACAAGTTGAGATAAACTTAATGAGACAATAAATGGCATCCTAAAATATTGTCGCAGTGAATCTATACCCTAAACTGAGCTCAACGCGATATACGATTGGCGCTTGAGGGACATATGGGTAGGGGGCAGAACCACTTCCTCTTATCCTACGGAGTTGAAATTGTATACTTGTCAAAGTCCGATGACAATGCAATATTATGGTGACAGCCAGCTGATCTGATGATGGAGACGGAAGGTGGGCAATGGAACTCCTTGACGGATAATCGTATACTACTAGTGTTTGGGCTCATTTTAATCTGCTCGCGGTTCTGATTACGAATTTGTTAAAAATTGTCTTGAGAAACATATTTTTCAACAAAAATCTTATTGAATTGTCTATTTAATACAGCCTCTGTCTGGTATATTGGTTGGGTAGGTTGGCTCAAATACTCATACACCACCGGAGTTGCGGGTTCGATTCCCGCGACGCGACAAATGTTTGTGCACGGAAAAAAGCGCAAGCATTTGTTTCGGGTCCGGGTGTTGTGGGACCATGGGCCAGGATGTATGTAGGTGATCGTTGGGCGTATTTTATTTGTTTATTTTTAAAGATTCAAAGCTCTTTATCTAGCCACTTATAGCTAGTTACATACATACATACATACATAGTTATAGTTGCTTATAGTTAGTAACATTTTGACATTATGAAGGCAATTTAACTATTTTTTTTTATGTATCTGAATGACGAGACGAGCTGGTCGTTTGCCTGATGGTAAGCAATACGCCAGCCCATAACAGTAACAGCACCACCCAGAACTTTGTTATGCAAATTCCTGCGCGGCGCTGCACTGCGCTCGTCACCCTGAGAAAATTAGCTGTTGAGTCTCATAATGCCCAGTAATTTCGCTGGCTACAATGCCCTTCAAACCGGAACACAGTAATGCTTGCGCACTACTGCTTGCCGGCTGAATAACTGGCAAAGCGATAGTACCCACCCAGACGTCCTCTCGCATACGAGAAACCTACCACCAGTAGAAACCTTCCAACAGTAAATTAATAAATAATATTTAGAAAAAATTAACAAAAACCAACTTCAATGTATCTTCGAAGTCCAAGGTCAAATATCGATGAAATGGGACCACTTCTTAGCTATACTGAAACCAACGCAAAAAAAACCAAATCGGTTCATAAATGACGGAGTTCTGAGGAAACAAACTTAAAAAAGAAATAATAAAAAAAAAATACAATCGAACAGATAACCTTCTCCTTTTTTGAAGTCGGTTAAAAACACGTGCTCACCTACATTATAATTCATACCTATAAATACAATGCTAGTAGGTAAATTTGTCAATGAAATGCTAATAAGCTTGCGCAATTGCGTTAGTTCTGCAACACAAGCTCAAATCATACCTACGCCTCGCACTGTCCCATTAGGCAGGCCTAGCGCACTCCGCACTGTAGGTACGAAGCTACACATAGCCGGACACCGACGGCGGGTCGCGCGTCGTTACACGTGCCGCGTCAGAAGAGATAAGAGCTATGCGATAGAAAGAGACGCGCTCTGTAGGTTAATATGACTGGTAGGAATGCAGCGCTACGCGAGCTGACTTGAATTTTATTGCGTCATAGCAAGAGACGCTATTTGTTTAAATTTATTTGCGGAGTGATGCTTCTGTAACTTAGTATTCTGTGCAATTGCGTTAGTTCTGCAACTCAAGCCGAATCATACCGACGCCTCACACTGTCCCATTAGGTTAACTCTACTTTAAATAACTTGAGTTCACTGACCTTTATTTAAACAATGCCAACGGCGAGACGACTACAGACCGGCTAATACTTTTCTGTGTTTTACGTTTCAATACAAGAATTATACATTTGATGTCAAATAAATACGCCAACGATCTCAAACATAGATCCTGGCCCCTAAGATTTCCCGTATCTAGGGAACCAGGAAGTGTGATCATGGTCCCACAACACCCAGACACAAAACAAATGCTTACTCATATTTTGCAAAAAGACGTGCAAAAAGGCTCATAAACATTCCACACGTTGGTGGAAACTAGACTGCAAAGCTTGGCACATCGACGTGAAGTCGTAAGCCTATCGGTATTCTACAGAATACCACGGAGAATGTGCTCAAGAACTGCACAATCTGATCCCCCTATTACCATTCTACAATCGGACAACTAGGCGATCGGCACAACGGCACCCCTACATGGTAGAAGTTCCGCCTGTTCGTACTAAACGTTTTGGGTCTTCCTTTTTAGTGCGAACGTCAAAGGAGTGGAACGCCTTGCCGTCGTCTGTGTTTCCGCATAAATACAATCTGGGTGTGTTCAAATCTAGAGTGAACATGTATTTACTGGGTAAGCGTGCAACATCTTCTACCGCATCGTCACTTCTCATCAGGTGAGATTGTGGTCAAAGGCAGACACAAAATGTTGTAAAAAAAAAAAACTGTGCACAAACACTTGAACCCGCCACCTCCACGGTGTATGTGAGTCAACCTGCCCAACCACTAGACCACAGAGGCTGTCGCACAATAGCATGCACAATAAATGGCACAATAGCTTGCATTGAGAATTCAAACTGATGTTTTGATATATTAAGTACTAACTTTTTCCCGCGACTTCGTCCGCGTAGACGACAGAAGCCCATAGTTGTCTTTTTTCTAAAACCATTTTAGCAAGACCTCCCCAGTATATGGGAGCGCGTGCTACCATTGACCAAAGTACTACTAAGAGGTCAAGCTGTATCTTCGTAGTCACCCAACCACTTTTAATGTTACATATACCCTATAATCTAAGTTGGGACTGATGCTACCAAACCCAAAAAACCGCATTAAAATCCGTTCAGCAGTTTCCGAGTCTATAGATAACAAACACACAAACAAACAACCAAACAGACAAAAATTCTAAAAACCGTTGATTCGTATTCAGTACCCTATAAATAGTCGATCCCAGTTGTTTTTCAAAAATATCTTCAATGTACAGAATTGGCTCTTTTCCATTTTTATAATTGTATAGATTATTGTTGTAGTAACACAAAACATTTTAAAAGAACAATAAACTAAATTAATAATATAGGAATAACACAAGATTCACGAACACTTTCCAAAGCCGCAATATTTTTAAAAGTAAAAAACGCGCGCGTAATGCCACTAGTGTTGTGCAGCGTGCACGACTCGTTTTATCGACACTGTATTGATGACTGATCATTCGATACAGGCAATATTATTGCACCGAAGGTTACTGTTACGAAAATACAAGTGCTTATTCTGCCGTGAGAATGATAATTATGCTGAACTTGGACTTGATAATGAACCAGGTAATTACTTGCTAACAGTCAAAAGTACATGAAAAGTATGTTGGCGATTTTAGTTAGCGAGTTTACGATTTATTTTTATGGCTTTATAATGTATCTCAGTTGTCATAGCAGTCATAAAATTGATAAATAATTTATGTCCATATATTGTTTTAGCATCACGTGTTGAGGATAAAAATATTATAAGCGAAGAGCTAAGTAGTTATAAATTATTTAATGCAGTACCTAACTGTTGCTTTCGACAAAGCAGATCACAAATATTAAATTATGTTATGGTTTATTTCATAATAGAAAATATTGGGATCAATAATATTAATATTTTTTAAGAACTTCGTATTACTGGTATTACCGTCAATTCTCGCATAATAATGTAGAGGTACATTTGAAATACAGCCATACAACAGCCACAATTTCATCTTGTCATATACTGTCGTTTAGACTACAGCTACATTATCTAATCTGAGACTATTTAAATCTTTGCAGAGATTAGTCAAGACGGAAAATAAATAATTCAGTATAATTAACAGGTAATTCGTTCTTGCAGACAGTATAAATAAGTATTTTGTCTATAAAGATTTATAAAACTGTTAGCAAAACCAGGCCTAGCGCACTCCGCACTGTAGGTACGAAGCTACATGTACATAGCCGGACACCGACGGCGGGTCGCGCGTCGTTACACGTGCCGCGTCAGAAGAGATAAGAGCTATGCGATAGAAAGTGAGGCGCTCTGTAGGTTAATATGACTGGTAGGTATGCAGCGCTACGCGAGCGGAATTGAATTTTATTGCGTCATAGCAAGAGTCCCTATTTGTTTAAATTTCTTTGCGGAGTGATGCTTCTGTCCCTTAGTATTCTGTGGCAAAACTGCAGCGCGAGACACCCGAGCAACTCGAGTATTTCACCGTCTGATTCAACTTATCAGGGAAATATTTGTAGGCATCGACTGTAAGTGACACCTTGGATAATGTACAATTGAAGTAAATCATATTTGATATTAGATCTTGATGACACTCGGACCGCTATCGGCAGTCAGCACGTGGCACAATACCAGTCATGACATGAGCGTGATTACATCGTGATATTAAATGAGTATGGCAAATAAGATATAGATTAACTTAAAATGCATTTATTAGACATACATGAAATGGTATATAATTATGGTTACAGTTACAGGCAAACAATATCTTTATCTAACACACTGAGACGGGAGCAACCAAATTAAAAACTTGATCTCAATCAGTTTCATAAAAGTACCTACTCTCTGAACGTATATAATAAAAAATTGTTTCGTATAACGACTAAAATATATCAGATCGTTTGATATTGAGTTTCAAACATTGAAGACGAAATGAAAGAAAGGTTAACGTATAAGGAAAATAATAAATGTCTGATTCAAGACAAGGTAAGGCTAATCTTCATATCTATTATTTGGATTTGATGCTCTTAGAGCCATTTATATGAATAAGATAATGTTCCATAATTTTTGTTTATGCAAACCTATTGAGCACAATCGTAACCGGAATTCTCGGAGGTAAAAATGCTAATTGTAGAGTCCTACGCAGTACTGCACTCATTAACCTGTAAATACTGCCTGTAGCATCCATGTGGCATCAGGGAGCTTACCACCAACTTTTACAAGACAATCATGCTACAGGAACGTTTTATTTCAAGCTTACAATTATATTATTTTGATTCGTACCATGAGCTTCATAAAACTTCATAAAATGTTTTCCTGCGAAGTGTCAGCTGTCAAAAAACACCTGTATGAATGATTTACGATGGCGTCATCAAAACTTCTCAACAATACAATATCAAAGTAAGCTTTTTTTAGGACTTCGTAGTACGAAAAACGGAAGTAAGCTTAAAATAATACTGGTTTAAGAGATAGTGATAAGCCTGCAGTTTAGTCACAGCCTCTGTGGTGTAGTGATTGGGCAGGTTAGCTCAATTCTGGTAGTCCGAGGAGGTTGCGGGTTAAAATTTTGGCTAGTCTTTTGCATGTCTAGGTGTGGTCCTCGTAGTTCTAGCCTACCTAGGATTCACTGTATCTATTACACGTTTCATCTTTCATGGTACCATCCCTAGATACAGTGAATCCTAGGTAGGGGCCAAGATGACCATACCTACTTATACTAAATCTTTGTACCAAAAGAAAGACCTCATACCTATTTATGTACAATTTTCTTTATATTTCAACACTTTTATTAAACTTTTTGCCTAAACTAGTATCTCTGATGTATGTATGTACTATATAAGAAACTATGTCATCGTTGAGCGTTATTTATTATTATGTACAACCTATCGCATTGATCGTTAGTTCCCATAATGCCTCGTAATAATTGTGCTCGCTAAAGTGCCTTTTAAAATATCTAAAATAGATATAGGATTACCGTGGGAAAAGAGAAAAGGTTAAGTGAAATGAAACGCTATCAAAACAGCTGAAACATGAAATTCAGTATCAAACCAAGACCGACGATTAATTACACACACAAGAAACATAAGATCACTTACCTACATGTGATTACGTGATGTCTTGATTATACATAATATATATTAGGTAATGTACTTACATTACCTAATATATGTATAATCAATATAATACATTAGGTATAGACCTATAAACATTGTTATCGACAAAAAATAAATTAAATCATATTAATAAATACATAAATAAGACTTGTTATAAATATTAATTACTATTAACTAATTAGTAATTTATTAATTACTAAAATAATAATAATATATATATATACAACGTGTAACATAAATGTGTAGTAATAATTAAACCACGCATATAGAAGCTTTTTAATAATTCAAGTCCAAGTGCAAATCACCAGAAACTTTTTAAAATCACAAGATATGATAATTTAAACATTTCTGGTAATCAAGTTCATTTCAACCCTAACAATCAGCTGATAAAGAGCAATGAACTTGTGTCAAAGAATATTAGTGCGCCGCGTGTACAGATCTGACAAACAAATTTTATCTTCAGTTAGCAAAGTCCTACCAACCTTACTTTACAACTAACTTTCAAGCAAACTGCTTTTTACGCGACTCCCCAAAAAAGGAATGTAATGTTTTCGGGGTTAATGTATGTGCGTTTTTTTATTACACAATAAATGCCTCAACAGATTTGGATGTATGGGGTATCCTCGGAATCCTTAAATCATCCCAAGTGACATAGGCTATAATGTTTTTGGCAGGGTATTTTTTTTATTTTTATTAATGCTTACTTATTAATTACAGCATTAAACATCATCGCTCCAATTAACATTCAGGAATAAGGATCTAATCAGTGTAAACGCCTAATAAGAGCGAGCATGGCTGATGTTCTTAAAAAATACGTGAGGTCACCAACCACCGTAGGAATAGGATGTAAAAAACATCATGCATGAATTTCAACAGTAGGAATGTAATAGGCTGATAATGATGGTTAAGACATTTCCAACATTTGATTTCATTGCATAGTAAAAGAGTGTTCGTAAGTCAGTAATCAATAAAGCGTCTTTACTTAGTCAGTTTTCAGAAATAAACCTGTTTAATCTTTGACGAAACGCGGCAAACACTAAAGCTATCAAACATTCGCCGCCGCTTCATAATTCGCTAGCCTTGTTTCGTATTGCACCAATCATAAAGATGTAATCCTAATAAATAATAGCCGCTGCTCCTCATTGGTCGAGCGGCACAAACAAAGTTACCTTCTAACGCCGCCCTATAAAACTCCACCGAAAAGGACCGTTTTCGTTTCGGAAATTCTTTTTAGGTTATTTCTGAACATGAATTCTAAGACGTCAAGTTGGATAAAAAGTTGAAACTGATCAAGGCAAGGCTAAGTCGGGTACGTTCGCGGAGATTTTTTTGTATACCGGTTCCGGAACATGCAAAAAAAAACTATGGTAAAAAAAACTTAAACCTATGTTTTTATTATGGTTTTAATGCATTCAAATCTGTCCAGGCAATAAGAAGTAATAGTGAAATAAATAAATACATACATACGTAAACCCTGAAATACTCCTTTTTGGGCAGTCGTGTAAAAATGTGGAAATACCCTTTTTTACGAGTGGGTTCCGGAACGGAACCGACCGAGTCCGAAGATCCATTCAGTATGAAATTCCGGTATTTGAGACTCGAAATTAAGCCCTTGTAAAATGTTCGGCGTTTTCAAAGACAGAGCGCCTAGGCCACAAAACAGATAAATACAGAAGTTAATCTCATGTATGTACTTTTCATACATTTCATACCGGACGGCGCAGGAAGTTTTTGGGAGGAAAATTGATTGATTTAAAAAAAATAACTGTACACGATATCGACATAATTTTTTCGCAGTTACTATTATAACTGAATAAAGTTTTTTTGAAGACAAAACAAATGCGATTAGTTTACATTAACATCTTCCTCATTAGATTATTGAACACAAGGCTAACACAGCTTATACTACAATAAATATCTAATTTTAAATTGTAAAAATATGACAAGGCCACAAAGTCATGTTCGCTTGTTCGGCGCAGGGCCGGGGGCTGGGGCGCTTACCTACCTACCTAACTATTTTGTGTTACGTGAAAACGAACCATCAAAATACAAGCAAATACCTACTTACCTCTCTGAAACAACTGGTAGCTTAAAAAACGACAATTCACCGTTTAATGTTGAATTTAAACAACCGTCCACCAAACAGTTATAATAACCTATTTTTCGTTGCTCCATTTTTGCACAAAAAAGTTCACAGACGCGTGTCTCAAGCGGATGGCACTCGCGCTCGCATCCCAACTGTGCCCAGATATCGTGTCTGTGAGCGGTGTCTATGTGTGCGTTGCTCGAGCGCACTTTGTATGTAGATTTCTGTACTAATCTGTTTTGTGCCTAGGCACAAAGTAGCTCGGTCAATGACCCGTACTACCGCGACTAGGCCACAGCTTGTTAGGATTGTCCAAAATAATTCGAATAAATATTTTTTAAACTTTGTATGGAAAATATAATAGTGTTTTTTTGGTTGTATATTCTGCCCGATGATTCATGACTAGATACCCATACACACCTTTCAGTATTACTACACATTAATGTTATTCCCTGTATATATATTTTATTAATTATTATTAATTATTTTAATTATTAATTTTATTTCTTTTTATTATGACTTTTTAATTTGTATTATTGCTATAAGACCCCATTGTAGCAGTTTTTAAGTTTGTGATTTTTCTTTTGTTGTAATAATTTCTTGTGGTGTAACAATAAAGAGTTATCTAATCTATTTCAGATAACAGGTCCAAAAAGATTTGACCTTTATGTCTCAGGGTCAATCGCGACAGTACTGAAAGTAGTATAATAGTTATATTGTGATCATTGTGCTCAACTTGTAATAGAAATGACCTCTTCAATTCAATTCAATTCAATTATTTATTGCAATCCATAATGTAATTAGATGGTAGGTAAAATAAAAATAAAGTTCATCATGGACCCTGTTGGGCGCAGCAATTAGGAGAGAGGAAGACTATTTGTGCATTTGTATTAAAACATGTCAAATTAATTAAGGAATATAAAAAAGTATCATAGAAATAGTATTATTGAGTCAATCAAAAGTCAAACAAAAAAAATAAAAAAAAATGTCTTCGCAAACCTAGTGTTTAAATTGATTATTCTTGACTAGCGACCCACCCCGGCTTTGCACGGTTATTATACATATAAACCTTCCTCTTCAATCACTCTATCTATTAAAGAAAACCGCATCAAAATCCGTCGCGTAGTTTTAAGATTTAAGCATACATAGGGATATAGGGACAGAGAAAGCCACTTTGTTTTATACTATGTAGTGATTATTCTTGGGTACCGATGTAAAACTATAATAGTAACAGTAGTTACTACTAAGAAGAATAATAAGTCTGTAAGAATATTTCGTGTACCTTGTTAATTTCTTGTTTGGTGTACAATAAAGCATTAATTATTATGTCGCTCTTTCTCACGGGTTATACATCTGGTCCTTTGGAAGGCTTGCGCGGGGACATGAGTCCAACACGTAGAGGCCTCTTAGACCATTTAATTTAGATATGTAATGGGCAACACTTATCGGGGACTGTCTCTAAATGCATCAATAGAAGATACAATCAAAGACAGCCCCCGATAAGTGCGAGGACTATTATTGAAGATATGAAAATTACTTATGATTGGGGGTATTGAGGTGATTTTTAATGGATGAGAGCCGGTCTATGATATGAGACCTCGGCACCTGCCAGTTCCGCCTTATAAGAAAATATTTTGGCTGGTGGTGACTCGCTACCCACTAAACGGGCCCCCTTTAAGGGCTGCCGTACATTGGCGACGAGAGGGGCAACGTTGGTGTGGGTGGCTAAAGGGTGTCGAGAGGTGTGCTGCAGTTTCACTTAAACGGTACTCCCGGCGTTATGCCCTTTAACACTTCCACCCTTGGAGCTTAGTTCTTAGCTCTTGCATCTCCACCCCCGGACGGCCAGTTAAGGCAAGCCGGGGGTCAAGGGTCTCATTTAGCCCCAGGGAGAATCTCGGGGTAAGGCTCAGTGTCGCCACGCACCGACGACTCGCCACAAAGTCGCCCCTGGCCTCTAATTATTATTATTATTACTAAGTAGATACTAATAAGATCTTCTAGATAGACTGCAGTGCGTTCCTATTTACCGACTTAAAAAAAGCTGTGAATCTAAGTATAAATAAATAAAATAAAATAGAATAAATATGATTCGTTTTGAAAAAAGATGTGGAATTTTAAATTAAATGTTGGCTCACGTTCAAGACATTCTCTTGCATTTCGCTTACAATAATAACTATAATATTATCATCTCCCACTTGTACATGGGTATGTGTATTATAGTGTTGTCTTTGTGTTCAAGAGGTGGACTTTGATATCTCAGATAGGAGCGATCTTCATCAACGAGTCAATTTATTCGTGTGGTGGCGTGGTCAAGGAAAAAAACCGGATAAGTGCGAGTCGGACTCGTCCACCGAGTGACATATTTTAAAAAAAAAATCTTCTCGTTTTTTTAAATTTTATTTTACACAAACTTTGTCCTGATAATAACAAACACGAACGTAGAATAATTATCGAATTTGGTGCAGTTGTTCGGAAGTTATGCGCGTACGTACATTTCTGCGATTCATTTTTATTTATATGATGAAGATTGAACTACAAATATATATTTTACAGATTTTTCCCTGTACTATACGATATTATTTGCCTTTCATAGTTCTAGGTCAACGGAAAGTATCCTATAAATTTTGATTCCCTTACAAGTGTCGAACCATACGTTTTTTTGCGGCAGAAAAGACCGCGTATCTTTTTTTAACGTTAACTTAGAAGTTTTTTTTTTCACAGCTTCAAGGGACTGTAGACCTGAGTATATGGTTTTAATTTCAACTCTGTACCTCCACGCGTTCCCGAGATAAAGGGTCTTGACGGACAGACAGACAGACAGACATACGGATAACAAAGTGATCCTATAAGAGCTCCGTTTTTTCCTTTTGAGGTACTGAACCCTAAAAAACGAAATAGGTACCTACTACCTATTTAATTACAGGAAATTGTGCATAACCGAGGTTAGATATGTTAGTTACAATCTCTGGCCCTCTAGGCTAGATTAGTCATTTTTGAAATAAATATAAAATACTTTGATCTGAGATTTAAAAATAAGGTATTTATATTTTATTCAAAATGCTCTAGGTAGGTAGGTACATACAAGCAAATAAATACTTAAGCATACATTATTTTTAAATAATATTAGTTACGATTATTGGATCGAATAAGCATGACAAATTGCTAACCGGTAAATTAATCTATCAAATGTTAATTTTATTTGAAAGTTATAGATACTACAACTAGACTGTCGTCAATATCCTTAATCTTCAACCACTCTATAATAATAAATCATCATCATCATCATCATCATCATCAGCCCATCACGTTCCCACTGCTGGGACACGGACCTTCTCTCGTAGAGAGAGAATGGGCCATTATCCACCACGCTGGCCCAATGCGGGTTGGTGGATGTCACATGTCCTTGACTTTTTGTGAAAAATTCTTGGACATGCCGGTTTCCTCACGATGTTTTCCTTCACCGTTTTAAGAGCGAGTGTTAAATCCGCATATAACTTAAGAAAGTCAGTGGTGCGGGGCCAGCGGGATTCGAACTCGGGTGCGTCGGATCGAAAGTCGCACGAGCTCCCACTGAGCCACACTCGCTCTAATAATCAATTTAATTCTCTAATAATAAATAAATAATCAATAACGCCCAACGATCACATACATAGATCCTGGCCCCTAGACATTCAGATAAAGTATCCAGCCGACACGAAACAAATGCTTGCGCTTTTTTTTCTGTGCACAAACATTTGTCCCGTCGCGGGAATCGAACCCGCAACCTCGGTGATGTATGAGATTTGAGCTAACCTGCCCAACCACTACACCACAGAGGCTGTCATAATCTTCGAGTTTAGTTTTTAATGAATAATTGTTTTTACACCTCGTACAATGGTATTGGATGTTAATTTTTTAAACAATGAATAATGTAAGAATCAGTCGCCGAAGCATAACATTTGCCAAGAATTTGACTCGTTCAGATTTTATCCTCAATAATTACGACGTTGCTGCACTTTTGCATGTACATTAAGTATTAGTGGTAGGTACTTACTGCCGAAATATGTTTGAAGCTTTTTTTTTATTTATGTATTTGAGGAGCTTCTTTTCAAAACTTGACTATTCCACTTTCAATAAAACCACAGAATACTAAGGGACAGAAGTATCACTCCACAAAGAAATTTAAACAAATTGCGACTCTTGCTATGACGCAATAAAATTCAATTCAGCTCGCGTAGCGCTGCATGCCTACCAGTCATATTACCCTACAGAGCGCCTCTCTTTCTATCGCATAGCTCTTATCTCTTCTGACGCGGCGTGTGTAACTACGCACAACCCGCCGTCGGTATCCGGCTATGTACTTGTAGCTTCGTACCTACAGTGCGGAGTGCGCTAGGCCGGATAAAACTGTTTTTTGTTTTGTTTTGTAACATTAAAATGTACACTCAGCAAAAATAAAGTTGGGCCAAAACTTGATAATTAAACCAGAAAAAAAAGATTAAGAGGCATGATTTCGTCCCTTATTGCCAAACTAGTCGTATTTAAATATTGTACCTAGTTATATTAAGTTGTTGGCAATAAAAACTAATTTTCTTTCTTCTTTCTTTCTTTTAGAAGGTACCTATTCACTCCAGGCTTGAAGATACCCAAATTATAGTTATCAGAAAATAGAGAAGACGGCCATTCCTTAGCAGTACGCACTATAACCGTGGAACCAAAACGCTTTGTACGAATTGGCGGAATGTCTTCCATATAAGGATGCTTTAAAACCATGTCAAAAAAAGCAATGGTTTTAGTGACCGGAAGATTTAAATATTTTTGATCTACCTAAGCCAATTACCAAGAAGTTAGTAAATGAGGAACTCGAATATGTGACATAAGATGGTACCGCGACTTAGAAATCTACCGCTTCATTTAAGTGAAGTGGTAATTGCTACTGCTAACAGTCATGCATGATGGGATAATAATAACTTTGAAACGTGTAGTAGATTACGTCATTAGTCTATGTATATTCCAATCATTTAGGTAACTAACATGACATGATTGAAAATCCCCAGTGGTAAATGAAGGATATTTTGTATGACAGAATGTAACTGCAGCATCATTTTCTAGGCCAAAGTAAAAGTACTTACATAGGTACTTTCTAATTACATTTTGTAAATTACTTATGATAATTTCAATGATAAATAGTTACTAGATACTACTTTAGGCAAAAAGTTTAATGATAGTGTGGAAATATAAAGAAAATGGTACCTAAATAGGTATATGGTCTTTCTTTTGTATACCTATCTATTTTAACGCCCCCAAAAATGATGTTATTAGTTCGACCACTATGTGTGTCTGTCTGTGGCACCGTAGCTCTTAAACGGGTGAACCGATTGGGATGCGGTTTTTTTTGAAAGCCGGATTTCTAGCGGTGCTTCTTAGATATCTTTTATCAAAATCGTTTCAGACATTTATTACATTTTATAGGTTCTTTGTGTGTATCGAGGGTTCTTAAATTTTAGTTTATGTACCTAATATATCTTTGCAAAATTAGTTATCGAGATTAAAAGGTCGATTAATAAATATCCAACTACATTTTTTTTAGTTAATTAATGAAATAGGTACACCTATATTTGAACATGCATTTGCATTCTATGTAACTGAAATCATTATTATATTTGTAACTTATTGTATGACATTGATAGTGTTGTCAAGATGAAATCGAGGTCATTTCAATTAGATTCGAATCTTATAAGACGAAGATCGACGTCACTCACTGAGATGAGGAAAACCAACACCGGGTTGTGTTCTCAATGTTATTACCTACCTAAATAGGCAAGCGAATTTGGGAAAGACACATAGACTCAACCAAATTGATTCATACAGAACATACGACATGACACGACGTATGTGACCAGTCGGTGTCGCATATAAAGTGCGAACTGATTCATATAGGTAGGTAAGTGACATGTCGGTGTCGCATATAAAGTGCGAACTGATTCATAAAGATACTTAAGTGACATGTCGGTTTTGCATATAAAGTGCGAACTGATGCATATAGGTGGGTAAGTGACATGTCGGTGTTGCATATACAGTGCGAACTGATGCATATAGGTGGGTAAGTGACATGTCGGTGTTGCATATACAGTGCGAACTGATTCATGTAGGTAGGTAAGTGACATGTCGGTGTCGTAATTAAAGTGCGTTAGGTAGGGACAAGTTTGAATTTCACGTGAATGAAGTTGGACCTATGTAGATTGTAGACGTGTCGCATCGTGTAAACTGAACTTATTAATATTCAAATAGTTTTACCTTATCTAGGTGGAATCGAATTATCGGAATTATCGGAAAGATTAGATAGCTATCAGTGAAATAGGTGATGAAGAGTTATATTTCTATAGTAATATAGTTATTCGTAACTAATAACGTATTCTATAGAAAAAAAAACATATATCACACTTAAGCCACTTATTGTTATTGCCGTTAGATACAGATGTACTAACTACCTACTATTGTATCGTAATAAGATCAATAAGAAAATATATGTAACATATCATCGATATTTTTATCGACCCTTAATTTATTAATGATTGGACTGGCACATCACTATTCAATGTCAAAGTAAAAATAATAAAGGTCTTTCCGTGTACGTACCTATGTATTTAGTTATTTTACTGGTTTTACATAGCGCTTACACAGATTATTAGGTACCTATCTAATCTGTAGAAACCCGACATTAGAATGTGCTCAATAAATAAATAGATGCATAAATTAATTATACAGGGTAGTATAAAATTTTTTCAACAAGACGTCATCTCTAACGAAAATTACTTACAAGGACATGCACAGAATACCTAATAGAAATGTACGTTTTTTTTTCTAAGTAAAGAATAAGAACATTAATGAGACCACTTTCACTCATAAATATACATAACTTCAACACTGAAACACGACGCGTATCGTCCTCGACATTGTTTCGCGAATCTTTGCAAATAATTACGTATAACCTCACGTATTTTTGTGAAAACAAACAGCTGATTTGAGCACTGTTCTGTTCGTTGCATTATGTCTATCGAGTCTATGCCTCACTGACACTATTCGCGCGCGCGTCTGAGAGAGAGGAAGCGAGCTTCATCGCACGTGCGCCCTGCCTGCCACTTGATTGAACTTCCATTTAAAACCGTATTACTAGAAAATTAAGGCGACAATAGGTTATTTTGGCACCGCCCCCGCCCGTAATATTTGAATGTTTTGAACCTCTCGCTCAAAACGATATTGTTATTTTGATTTGATGTACTCGCTCCAGTCACAAAAAAATAAGTAACTCGCTATCTCATGTATATGCGCTATAACTATCACTTGCTATTGCATTCGAGCATTCCATTACAATATCACACAAGTGATAGATAGTGCGTCCGACGCGACCATCACAGGTGATGTTTGGGGTGATGAAGTAATGAAATATTACTCGGTACGAAATGTGATGCCATATCACATTACTTTTCAATGCACTGTTTTGCGCATGTCTACTGATTAGCAACGGGGGACGGGGCGGAGAGGGGGGTTGGTGGGAGAAGGAAGGCGTCTTTATAAGCAACGACTGAAATCAGAGTAATTTCAGTAATAATTGGTCTGAGTGTGAGCGAACTGCAATTTAATCAGAATCGATTTCTTAAATTTTACCTTTTGTAATTTTGTACACTGGTATAATACGAATTTTAAATTGAAATAAAATTGATAACAGAAATATTTATTCGTTTATTTTATAAAAGTTATTTTACACCCTACGACATTATAAAATTTTACTTGTGGCAATACCATCATTTGTTAAGAAATGTCAAAGTCAGCTGATCACAGCTGATGTGCTGTCACTGTCAGTCAGCTGACATTTCAGGATTGTAAACAAAAATTTCGTAGACGCAGGATTCCTTGATTATAAAATTATTGTTATTCTTGAATAATAAATATGTAAACAAATAGGTAGTTTTTAAAAAACCAATACGTGTGCACAAGCTTAGATAAGAAAATAACATGTGTGTGAATTACATAATCTAATTAACCTAAAAGTTACCTAACAATTTTAAAATATCGTTTCTGTGCTAATTATTTAATTATATTGTATTGAAAAAACAGTTTTTAAGATGTGTTTCTATGGTATGGCGTAATTCAAGAACTTGCCGTTTGACAAGATATAAAAAAATATGATAGAAGACGACATTAAAATGCCAGAGCAAGATTTCTTTCGAGACACTAAGGTGCGGTATTTAGGTGAGTTTGTTTATATGTACTGCATCAAAAAATTATTATGTATAATCATCATCACACACATCACACACTGTTAAATATAACACATCATAATCATGTAATTATTGTATTTTATGTGGCAGCTGCAGTTATCAGTAGGTTATTAAGAAAGTCTTATTATTTGTTAATTTAGAGCGAGTGTGGCTTAGTGGGAGTATGTGCGGCTTTCGATCTGATGCACCTGAGTTCAAATCTCGCTGGCCCCGCACCACTAACTTTCTTAAGTTATGTGCGGATTCAATACTTGCTCTAAATAGGTAAAGGAAAACATCGTGAGGAAACCGGCATGTCCAAGAATTGATTACAAAAATTCAACGACATGTGACATCCACCAACCCGCACTGAGCCAGCATGGTGAATTATGGCCCATACTCTCTCTATGAGAGAAGACCCGTGTCCCAGCAGTGGGGACATGATGGGCTGAAGATGGTTAATTCATCATCCTCTGTATCTAGGAAATCACTAACCATAAGGACAATGGCACAACTAAAGTCGATCAGGAACTTAAGTGTGACATGCCCGCAGTTTCTTGCCACATATTCTAAGCAGTGGTTCTAGAGCCGTTGTAATAATTTGATCATATTAAGCAATTAAATCAATAACTGTAATTATTAACAATTTAAATTCTTGACATTTAAATTTAATTTTTCCTAGTCAATTTCATTTCAAAAAATAATACATTTAAAAGAAAAATCGAATATTCTTTGTAATAACCCATCTCTAACTGTACCTGGTGCAAAAGTGCCCATAACACTGGCTGCATATCCGTGCTGGATAGCTATGGCTAACCTTTGCCCCAGGTACGAGCAGAAGCAGGTTAGCTTAAAATTAAAAAATAAATATTTGATTTTGTGAGATGACCTAATATACTAGTTAGTTGAAGTGGTGATATTAGACTGATCAAAATTCCACCCACCTCTCATCCCTCATAATATATCCATCGCTGAACAAGTCCATTGTCCAGGGTATGCCAATGAGGTCGGCGAGGCGTTCCGTGGTGTGGTGCCGGGGGCCGTAGTGAAGGCTAGCTACCAGGTCGCCTTTGCATACGTGGTCGCTGACACTGTGTCGAAGTCCCTGCAAATGTTGACGGTTAGTATAAATATAATAATAATAATAATAAAGGCCAGGGGCGACTTTGTGGCGAGTCGTCGGTGCGTGGCGACACTGAGCCTTACCCCGAGATTCTCCCTGGGGATAAATGAGACCCCTGACCCCCGGCTTGCCTTAACTAACCGTCCGGGGGTGGAGATGCAAGAGCTAAGAACTAAGCTCCAAGGGTGGAAGTGTTAAAGGGCATAACGCCGGGAGTAGCGTTTAAGTGAAACTGCAGCACACCTCTCGACACCCTTTAGCCACCCACACCAACGTTGCCCCTCTCATCGCCAATGAACGGCGGCCCTTAAAGGGGGCCCGTTTAGTGGTTGGCGAGTCACCACCTGCCTGTGTTGGACTCATGTCCCCGCGCAAGCCTTCCAAAAGACCGGGTGTATAACCCATGAGAAAGAGCGACATAATAATAATAATTCACATAAGTACATAAAAAATAAACAGTAATTACCTAAACATTATAATTTGTTTTTTTTTAATTGTAATATATTTAAAAAACGTATGCATTATGTAATTTATTTATTTTTTACATTAATTTGTAGGCTCTAGACACAGTCTAACACGTCTGTGTGCCCTTTGACAAAGGCCTCCTCCAACTCGTTCCACCTATCCATTTATTTATTTATTTATTTATTGCTATCTCTTTCCTATCCATTACTATCCTTGTTCATAATCTCCCTGCTGTCTTGTCTATATCGTCTCTCCATATTTTGCTCTGTCTTCCTCTTTCCCTACTGCCTATTATTGGCTGCCATACAGTGAGCCTTCTGCTCCACTTATCTTTGCCTCTTATGGTACCATACCATACCACTAGATCTGCTCCCCCACAGTTTTATTTCCCACTATCTTTTTCCCGCGACTTTGTATATATTCGTATTTTTAACCGACTTCAAAAAGGAGGAAGTTTACAATTCGACGGTATGTTTTTTTTTTGTGTTTGTTACGCGATTACTCCGCCAATTATGAATTGATTTCGATGTTTTTTTTTTTGGTAGGTGGTACTTCAGACGTGGTCCCATATAAATTTTATCGAAATTCATTCAGTACTTTTTTAAAAAAATAGCAAAAACAAAAAATATAAGTTTAATCTTGAAGTCGGTTCTTGTTTTTATTGTAACCGACTTTCTAAAGGAGGAGGTTTGTATTCGACTGCTTCACCTGCTTCACCCAGGGTTCACTTGGCTGGCATCGACTTCAAATATATGAGTGGGTAGCGCTTATAATAATTATATTAATTTATTTTTCACTTTTGGGTGCCTATTTGTAGTTTTGAAGACTGTTTAATTTTTTTTGAAAAATAATTTATTCCTAGACTATCTTAGCAAGACCTCCCCAGTATATGAGAGCGCGTACTATGAAGAGGTCAAGCTGTATCTGCGTTGTTACCTAACCATTTTTAATGTAAAATATAATATAAGTTGGGACTAATGCTACGAAACCCTCACTTCAACTTAAAACCTCATCAATTTCCATTCCGCAGTTTCCGAGTATATACAGAGTGAATAAAACTGTGGATTCGTGTTCAGTACCTACCCTCTAAATAGTTGATCCCAGTTTGGTTTGTTAAAATATCTTCAATGTACAGAATTTGCTCAGTTCCATTTTATAATCAATCAAATCATTTATTGCGATAATATAGTACATAAAGGTGATAAAATTCTAAAATAAGTCCTTACATTCTACCATGACATGGTGTGCAATAACATGTCTTATTAATTATTTAAATTACATTAGATCTCATATACAAACAAAAAAATATTATTACAGACAGCCTCTGTGGTGTAGTGGTTGGGCAGGTTGGCTCAAATCTCTTACACCACTGAAGTTGCGGGTTCGATTCCCGCGACGGGACAAATGTTTGTGCACAGAAAAAAGCGCAAATATTCGTTTCGTGTCTGGGTGTTGTGGGACCATGGTCCTCATAGTTCCTGGTTCCCTAGATACAGGAAATCCCAGTTAGGGGTCAGGTGATCGTTAGGCGTTATTTATTTATTATTATTAAATTAATTTCAAAAAGCTTCAAATGTCATGCCTATTAATAAATTAAAAAATAAAAATGTCAAAATATTATTATTCTAATAAATGTCAAATTAGTAATCAATTTTTGAAATCAACTTAATAGTAGCAACTTGGCATTTTCAAAGGCAAAACGAGTCATTTAAAAAAAAATCGGCCGAGCAGCTCAAGCGGCGGAAATATGCTAACCTCGGTAGCGGTTACATATTTGAGCCGTTTGGTGTGGAGACTTTGGATCCGTGGGGACCGCGAGCTCATCGTATTTTCAAAAGTCTGTCAGAGCGCCTGATCGTTGCGACGCGTGACCAAAATGCTGGGACTTATTTGGCTCAACGTATCAGTATTGCAATCCAACGGGGCAATACTGCCAGCATCTTGGGTACGCTGCCAACTGGTAGTGGGCATTTGAGCTATCTATAGCCCTTTAATGGTCTATGGGTTGTCCGATTGCTTATCCTTGTAAGTAGTTAGTTTAGTTTTAGTAAGTAGAGTGTAGTTTGTTTTCAGTAATAAAGGCATTCGCCCGTTTTTTAAAAAGTAATGTAGGTATATCGTAGTAGTATCATAGTCGGACATAGATATCCGAGCTCGCCGGGAAGCGCATGTCCTCTCCCTCTACAGCATCCTGTTCATTCCCTCGACCCCCTTTAAAATATCAGCTTTATTATTGTATAAATTCAATGATTCTTATTGTGTAATTCCAGAAAGATCCGAGTCCTTCCAAGGTGGTGACCACGGCAGTAGACTGTCTTATATGGCAGACCTTGGCCTCCGTTGTCATTCCTGGATTCACCATCAACAGGTCAGTGACCTTTTCTTATTATATTTATTTGCAGCATTAACGAATGCCAAGCGAAGACCTCAAACAAGGTTTTTCAGAAAGAAAAAAGGTTCTAATTGATTTATACCAATTAGAACCTTTTTTCTTTAACCGCCTCTTTTTTTTTGCCGTTTTATAACGGCTAAGACTCACTGTAAACGTCGAAAATTACTCCGACCAGGTTTCGGACCAGGTGTAGTTGCGCAGGTTCACTCAAATCTCATACACCACCGAAGTAGCGGGTTCGATTCCCGTGACGGGACAAAATGTTTGTGCACAGAAAAAGAGCGCAAGTAGGTATTTGTTTTGTGTTTGAGTGTTGTGGGACCATGGCCCCCAACTAGGATTTCCTGTATCTAGGAAACCTGGTTTCCTAGATACAGGAAGAACTGAACAGAACAGAAGGAACTACGAAGACCGTGGTACCACAACACCCAGACGCAAAACAATTACATGCGCTTTTTTTTGCGCAAACATTTGCCCCGTCGCAGGAATCGAACCCGCAACCTCGGTGGTGTGTGAGATTTAAGCCAACCACTACACCACAAAGGCTGTCCGATGCAAAGATGATTGATTGAAATGCTTCCTTTTCAGGATTTGCCACTACTCCAACCGAGCTCTAGCCACTCGAGCTAAGCAGGTACCTCGTAGCCTCCGACCAGCCCTGGTCGTTGCCATTGGATTGGCTTCCATCCCCATCATCATTCGTCCTATAGATGCAGGCACCACAGTCTTCATGAACTGTACTTTTAGGCGGATTTTCAAGGTATAGATGGTATACAGGCCTTGCCATGAGTTGCCTTCGTCCGTTTAAAAGAGACAATGCATGTTGCATAGCGCTGTCCCTTTCATCCGTAAGAACGAAGATCGTCATGAAGATCAGAACTGGGGCACCATTTTGACTCCGACCAGCAGTGTAACTACCACTTACTGGTGGTAGGTATCTCGTATGCGAGAGGCCGTTTGGGTGGGTACCACCGCTTTGCCAGTTATTCTGCCGCCAAGCAGTAGTGCGCAGGCATTACTGTGTTCTGGTTTGAAGGGCATTGTAGCCAGCGAAATTACTGGGCATTATGAGACTCAACAGCTAATTGTCTCAGGGTGACGCGCGCAGTACAGTGCCGCGCAGGATTTTGCAAAACAAAGTTCTGGCCGGTGCTGTTATTGTTATGGGCTGGCGTATTGCTTATCATCAGGCAAACGACCGGCTCGTCTTGTTATTCAGTTACATAAAAAAAGCACGTTTGCCCAAAACAATTGCAGTGCCACACGGAACTTTTACTACAATAAAAAGTACTGCGTAGCCCTGCTTTGCGCTCGTCACCCCAAGACATTAGATATTAAATCTCATATGCCCAGTAATTTCGCTGTATAATGATAGCTAGATATGGCAAGTGTAGGATTAGCTCTAGTGCCATTTTTTTTTATCTCTGCTGTCCCACTGCTGGGAAAGATCCTAGTGCCATACTATAGAAAATAGTCTTCTATATTTTTTTAAAATACTAACATGTTTATTGTAAACACGTGTATGTTTACAATATACATATTGTGTCCAGAAAATAATTAAAATATTCAAGGTGTAAACCAGCAAGGCGCTCATGACATGATTGATTGAAATAAAAGATACATTGTATCTTTTATTTCAATCAATTTCAATAAGACACCTGGGGGATTACTCCGAGTTGCTTTCGTTCGTTCGTTCGTGCGAAGAGAAAGAGACACTCTTACGCCTGTTGCATAGCGCTGTCCCTTTCATCCGACAGAACGAAGATCGTAATTACTTTTTCAAAGTAAGGCCCCAGTTTCGATGATGGTTTTGCGATCACGTAACCCGTGTGTTGCAATCAAACGTCAACGAAAGCTCAATAGAAATAAAAATAAGTTTTGACAAACAAAGTTTATATCGATACATAAACCATATACAAGAGCCGTATAATACAGTAAAACTGAATAGATTGAGCGTATACAACGATTCATAGCACAGTTTCGCTTTGTAAATTGGTCGGGTAACCCCGTTTCACATTGGAAGTTATCGATGGGAGCACATGGAAATCGAGACAAAAAAGTTACGTGATCGCATTTTATCGATTGAATTAAATTTCTTTTGCACGTAGGTTCGCAACATGCGACGTTTGCAACAGACTTACGTGATCGCCCTGCTGGTTTCCGCTTACTTAATGGGGAGGTATCCTTTTACATACATTTTATTGATATTTAATTATATATATACTAGCTGACCCGGCAAACGTTGTTTTGCCATATAAATTAAAAAAAATTGTTAAGGGTGAACAACCCTTATCACTTAGGGGTATGAAAAATAGATAGTAGCCGATTCTCAGACCTACTGAATATGCATATAAAATTTGGTAAAAATCAGTAAAGCTGTTTCGGAGGAGTAAGGTAACTAACATTGTGACACGAGAATTTTATATATATGATTTTATTTATATATTTTATTGTAGAATCTCTAGTTGTATTAGACAATATCATAGCAAAGAACATAATTAAATATATCTATAAAAATATTTTAAAACTATCAACGATTATTTAGAAAAAATAGTAATGCTTTGTGTATCTCTAAAGATACGAAAACTGCAAAAAATAAAATGTTAAGATTTTGTTCCTATTCATTCTGAATGAAATTATTATAAATATTATTATAAAAATGAAACTATTCTCAGAGGTCTCAAAATATTAATTAAGGATTCTAAAGTTAAAGTTGAAGCTTAAGGCAGGAATGGTCACTTCGAGAAAGTAATTATTGAATGGACGGACGTGTAAGAAAGGGGTTTGCTTAAGTGCCCTTAAATATAAATTGTTGTTGATATTATTGGTGATAAAAATATATCCATTCCATTATGTAAAAAGAAATATAATTTTAATATTCTCACATTATATATAAAATTTATGAAACCCCCCGATAAATAGTTAAAAGCTCATAACGGCTGGACAGATTCATCAAATACAGCAAAGAACTACCTCGATTAAATTGTCGATAAAAAAAACTGCATCAAAATCGGTCCATCCGTTTGTGAGCTACGCGAATCTTTACACACACTTTAAATACCCCTTTTTGTGTCGGGGGTTAAAATTATGTATAGAATCACCAAAGTAAGATACCTGTACATTGTTAACGTTTAGCTCGGGAAGTTCCTGGTAGCTGCGGCAGTTAAGTAGGAGAAGTTAAGTCCGAAGCCTATGGAGTTACCTCAGGAGCCGAGTTATCTATTTTTTACAAACGTTGACTAAAGTTATCGAAAGATTGTGAAACGAGGGCTCACACGCTTATTAATGCAATATTTTAATTATAGCTTTATTAGATTAGTAGCTGTGAATGTGATAGTTCGACCAATTATATTGAAATCTCATTTTTTATTACAATAGGGTATCGGACAACTTTTCAGAAAATGTTTAAATTAACTACAGTGAATATATATAGCCATGAAATATACTATTTTAATTAAATAACGCTCTAAAAGTACCTAAAACTATGTTTAAATATTATGTTTCAAATATTGCCGCGCAAAAGGTCACCTCAAAACGTGTGACGTCATATGAAGGTAGAAAACGACAAACTCTTCGAAATAAAAGTTGCAAAGATATTTAAATACGTTTTGTGAAGTTTGTGGACTATATTGTAGTAATGGAACGAAAAAATTAGCAAAAATACAATTATGAAAAGCAAAAACGTTAAATAAACACAAGCTTGACTCATGGCATTTGCCTACAAATGACGTCATGCGCTGTGATTGTTGTTTCGTTTCAGATGAAGAACAGATTAGAAATGTCAGAATTAGATTTTATTTATTGAAATAAAAATCATTATTATTTCACAAAAATATTGATTGGATGATCTTTCTGGTTCGACGAATATTCGTTTTAACTACATTTAACATTTTTTCTCGATTACTGTCCGATCCCCTATTGTATTTATACGGGGTGAGTTTTTGAACAGGGCAGGAACTATGGCAACTTCTAACTATGATTTTCGGAGATTTGTATGAAAATCATAATCTCGATTTTCATCAAGTTGTAGCGAATTTAGAAAAATATGCTCTTCCAACGTTCTGTTCCTTATCTTCAGTAGAACTCATTTACAAACATGCATTATCCGAAAAAAAAATTTGTACATTTTATCGATTTTATGCAGAAAAATCGATAAAATGATTTAAATTAAATAAAATTTCAAAAATCCCTTTTTTTATTAATTACTAGCGACCCGCCCCGGCTTCGCACGGTTATTATACATATAAACCTTTCTCTTCAATCACTCTATCTATTAAAAAAACCGCATCAAAATCCGTTGCGTAGTTGTAAAGATTTAAGCATACATAGGGATATAGGGACAGAGAAAGCGACTTTGTTTTATATTTATTTATATTATGTAGTGATTATTGGCTTGCGTTTGACCGCTATCTTACCTGTTGTTAAATTTATACATCTTTTATGCGTTTGGAAAACTCTAGATAGATTTCTCCAACAACAAATTGTTCTCTCACGGCTAGGGTAGTTGTCATAGGGATCCCTGTTCAAAAACTCACCTGTATTTAATTTTTGTAATACACTATATAGAGAAGTTGATGTAGCTGTGTTCAGTATTTATACTTTTAATAATTTTACTTTTAGTTTATAAATTTGTTCTAATCAAATCAAATCAAAAGTTCCTTATTCAATTTTGTCGTCACAGACGCACTTATGAACGTCAATTATTACAATGACTCTACCACCGTATCGGAAAAAGAACCACTACTCAGAAGATACGGCAAGAAAGCTTGTTCCCGAAACTTATTTTGTAAGTGTTCATAAACGCGTATAAGGTACTTTTTAATTTATAAAAGTTCGAAGTTTCTGTAAAGTACCATAACATTACTGAAACTCAGTGAGCTGATTGTGCAAAAAGATAAAATACATAAAATATCTTTATTTACTTTGTCACAAAGATAAAATACAAAAAATTATCATTTATTTACATTGTCACAAACTGAATGCACGAACGGTGATAAATTTATCACGAAAAAGTGTCAGTTATTCATACATACAATTAGGTTGTGTTTGTTATGTCTTAGATAATTTTACCAGATAGATAGGGGTTTTATTATATAACGTCGGCTAGCAAACAACACCGCTCAAGTCGAAATTTGGCAAATGGAAGAAAGAAAGAAAGAACACATTTATTCAAGGCAGATACACGCAACATTACATTAAGCTCTATACTAAATGTCATATATAATAAATACATAATATAATTATAGTATAATGGAACGTTGCGCGATGTCAGGAAAAGGTTCCAACTCAGCACAAAAACTAAGGTAATAAATACCTTAGTACTGATTTTCAGCCGGAACCTTATATGACTTTCAAAAGCCATTGGATGCAGTTGTTTCCTGTAAAATAGCTGAATATTACTTGCGCGGTGTTGTTTGCTAGCGGACGATATTGCTGATGCTTGATGCTCTTCATCAGCGGCGAGTGTTTGGCCGCTGCGATCTCACAGCGGAAACTCGCCCCTGATGAAAAGCATCGGAAATGCTCGAAACCTAGGTCGACTATTTCGACGAACTACGTGAGTCCTAGCCCTTTTATTAAATACTAACTGCCCGGCGAACTTCGTACCGCCGTTTTTAAATATTTGCCATCATTTTTTTAATAGTTTTTTTTCGTACAAACCTTCTGACAATAACGAACACATAAAAGAAAGATTTATCCAATTTGGTGCAGTCGTTTGGAAGTTATGCGCGTACAAACATTTCTGTGATTCATTTTTATTTATTTAATATTTATTTCAGGCAACATTAAAATACGTTACAGATGTTATTTACTTATTCTACGGCCCATATAAATATATACCTTAGAACTAACATACATATAATTTATATTAAAATATTTATTTATGTGACACGTTTTGTCGGCGACGTGTGACGCAACTGCGCGGTATCAGCTTGCGGTGTCAGCGGTAACGCTTGCAGCCGTCCTCTGAATCGTCGAAACACGACACCCTTCGGCCAGAATTCCTCACACATGTAGGTCGACAGATGAATATATATATATAGATATATTATATATTTATATAGATTTATAATAAATCAAACTCACGGAAACATTCATACATAGAGACTTACTAAAATTCCTGAACACAGCTACTTCACTAAAATTTAGTGTCATTTATAAACTTGTTAATTTGTTAATGTGATATTTTTGAAACTTGTTATTTATTCTGTTATATTATTCCCGTAACTAGTAAATAAATATGTAGACACGACACCGTTTTTTATTGACTTCTCTTTGTAAAAATATCATGTTTATATCTCTGAGCGTGCGTTGCTATTAAGTTTTTTGTAGGCTTTTGAAATAGGATTTTTTACTATTTATGAGCTTGCATTGCATTTGACCGCGAGCTAGTTTTGAGAGCGAGTGTGGCTCAGTGGGAGAACGTGCGACTTTCGACCCGACGCACCCGAGTTCGAATCCCGCTGGCCTCACACCACTGACTTTCTTAAGTTATGTGTGGATTTAACACTCGCTCTAAAACGGTGATGGAAAACATCGTGACGAAACCGACATGTCCAAGAATTAATCACAAAAATTCAAGGACAAGTGACATCCACCAATCCGCACTAGGCCAGCGTGGTGGATTATGGCCCATAATCTATGAGAGAAATTCCGTATCCCAGCAGTGGGAAGGTGATGGGCTGCTGATGGTTGCATTTGACCACTATCTCACCTGATGGTAAGCGATGATGCGGTCTAAGATGTACGCGCTCGCCTAGAAGATACCTGTTCACTCTCGATTTGAAGATTCCCAGGTCAGGAAACAGACGTTGGCAATTCATGCCATTCCTTCGCTGTTCGTATGATGAGCGTGGAAGCAAAAAGGTGGTTCTTTGGTTGAGGCAGTGTCTGTAGGTACTATTATGTATTCTGGGGCAGTGTCCTATGTTTATTTTATAACAAGCAACCGCCCGCGACTTCGTTCGCGTCGAACTAATAAAATATAGTCTATGTTACTCAGAGATAGTGTAGCTTAATAATTTTCAAAATCGGTTTTGTAGTACCAGAGTTTACTACCTACAAACATACATCCAATTTTACCTCTTTAAATTATTAGTATAAATATTTATATTATGAACTTGAGCTATGCATATCTGACGTACCTTTTTAAGATTATAAAATATATATTTTCTAAGTTCATAAACATTATTATTATGTCGCTCTTTCTCACGGGTTATACACCCGGTCCTTTGGAAGGCTTGCGCGGGGACATGAGTCCAACACGTAGAGGCCTCTTAGAGCATTTAATTTAGATATGTAATGGGTAACATTTATTATTATTGGGCATTTATTTAGCGCAAACAAATTTAGAAAAACACGGTTCTTCCAAAATAGGCAGTTGATTCTTGTTGTACTTGTTTGTCGGGAAGTACCTAGTTGGTATTTCGTAATAGTAGGTAGGTATATTTACAATTTAATGGCTACTAAAGAGATAGTGCAAAAGTAGCAAAAGCGAGTCCTATAAAGTCAGGCATAAAAAACATGAGTTACAAGTTGTGTGCTGTTTATCGTACCCTTGGAATAGGAATTGGTCGTAGCTTATCTACCTATGAACCTACTTATTTTTATTTAGCTAGGTAACGTGTCACAATAGATTTTGAGCTGGTGTGCAGTGAAGTGGCATCAAAGAGATCAGGAGTAGAGGCGTGATAACATGCGTCTATACATTTGTGTGTTTTATTTATATTTATTTTAATTCAGGTGCCCGTCACACTTACAGTACTATAACCAAAGCGTGTAGCGGGCTAATTACATGTTGGAATACATATAATAATAATAATAATAATGTCAATTAATAATAATGATTACAATTTTGGCAAGTCTACTTAAATTGTTGTACTAATGTGATGCAATTCGACACCGAATTACTAAAATACTGTCTGCCTGTTTTGTTCATTGGTAAAAAGTATATATTCATGAAAGTAAAAGGTTACTTCGTTTATTGGCCTCTTTTTTGTGATGAAGTCACGTAGCTCCGCCTTTCGGCCGGGTCGGCCATTTTGAGTCACGGTGACGGACCCGATAGTTTTCTCAAATAAGGTTTTTCGGAAAGAAACAATACGATCACCCGCTGGAACTTGAACTCGCATCTAAATCTTCCCTCCCTTTTTCTTTCCGAAAAACTGAGATTTTCGCTTCGAATTTGTTAATGCTTCATATATATATACTAAGAACTAACTAGGTGCGGTAGGTTTGTTAAAAAAATTGGACCCGTCTTACCTAGGACTATCCATGGACTAAATACGTATGTTACTTACATACATACCTACGTCATTAAAATATTTTATTAAGTGGATATACCGTTATACCTATAAATAAACGTTTTGAATGGAACTGGTTTTATTGACCCCTATCACGTGACGAGACGGTGTTTTACATATCTTAAAACATATTAAATGGGTTAGCCATAGAACCTCTTACATTAGTGTTATGTCATTTCTCTATGGTGGCTGTACCTACCTACTTACCTGTGAGCCAGCCTCTGCGGTGTATTGGTTTGGCAGATTGGCTCAAATCTCATACACCACTGAGGTTGCGTGTTCGATTCCCGCGACGGGACACATGTTTGTTCATAAAAAAATGCTTGCGCTTTTTTTTCGTGTTTGGGTTTTGTGGGACCATGGTCCTCATAGTTTCTGGTTCCCTAGATATTTGGCTGATTGTGATTGTTTAGCGTTATTTATTTTATTTATTTATCTCAGTCACTAAATTCAAAGTCAATATTTTGGGAACTCCAGGGGGGTACCTTTATGCTTTCAGTGAGGAAGTATTTGTTCTTAGGAAACATTGGTTGAATTTTTGAGAAAATAAATACTGCGAAAATGCAGTATTTATAATTTATGGTATTTAGTTTTTTGAAAAAATGTAGTCAGGCTCGAAAATATAATGTTTCATAAAAAAAACAACATGAGCTTAATCGACCCTATTTCCCATCAGAAATGTATCACTCAAAGTAACCCATCAAACCAAATCGTAAGATTTTGATAAATTTCGAAAAATCTTTAATATGCCACTGTCTACAAGAGAGAGTAAATAAATATTCCATAAATTATCCGAGGTTAACTGGAAGATAATGCTCATTAGCATTAAGTTCGCCTATGTACCTACAAATTTGTTTGTGCAATAAAGGATTTTCTATCTATCTATCTAATTAAGGTTTTTTAACATTTGTTGATGGAAATGGGGTCCAAGGGGCTCGAAGTGGAGTTCATCTCTACGATTATGTCTGTTTGCACTTCTAAAAGTACCTATGTTGCATGACATTATTTATAAACATTATCATCATCAGCCTATACGAGTCCACTGGACATAGGCCTTTCCCAATGCACGCTACTGAGCCCGATCCTCGGCTCTTCGCATGTAATTACTGCCAGCCACTTTACGCAGGTCGTCGCTCCATCTGACCGGAGGGCGTCCTACACTACGTTTGCCTAAACGTGGTCTCCACTCTAGAACTAGTTTACTATATCGGTTATCGGTTCTTCGATTGTAAACATAATGGCGTAGAAAAATCATGTTTGCCTTCGACATAAAATCGAAAATAGATAGGTATTTCTACATCGTTATATCTAGGCATGACCTCTACTTAGTGAGAATTAAGGATCCCACATTTGCTAATCGACCATAAATGTTGACTTAATATCCGATGTCTCGGGGTTAAAAGTTCTGGGTGGCACTACAATTGTTATGGGCAGGCGTGGCGCTTACTATCAGACGAACGACTTGCTCGTCTCATCACTTGGTACACAGTACAATAAAAAAAAGACGACGATGGAGATATGTATGTGTATGAGAACAGATATATTATTACTACACAGTTTTGGATATATTTTTATTTTTTTTACGCTTAATAGATCTATGTTTGGCCACTATCTCGCCTGATGTGAAGCGATGATGTGGCCTAAGATAGAGCACATTGACCTAGAGAGAGATGGCAGTTGAGTGGCTGCTCAGATCCGTCTCCCCGATGGTTCACCGAACATCATCACGAAATGTTCGGTGGGTGGTATTACAACCACGGCCAGAGCCTACCACTCCAAAGCGCGTAAGCGGGTTTCATCACGATGTTTTCCTTCACCGTTTTAGAGCGAGTGTGCAAAATCTGCACCTAACTATGAGACATTGGTATAGGGCCGAGTCGGAATTCGAACCCAGGTGCGTCTGATCGAAAGGCGCATGAGTTCCCGCTGAGCCACACTCGCTCTGTTTTAATATTAGATTCTATCGTCCTCGTAGACGATATAAAAATGATAGAAGACATATTTGTTGCTCGAGCAGTAGGCCCGGTGGCCCGGTGGCGGGCCCGTGGTTAAAGCGTCGGGACAGTATTCCAAAGACGCAGGTTCGATCCCGGCCCGAGCAATTTGTTTTCTTATTTCTTAACATTATCGCCTAGCACTCGTTTGAATATAAAATTTTTAAACTGTTTCGAATAAATGTGATTTGATTTGAATCCCCTTCAAAACAAGTGCCTGTAGGCTCGAACATTTAAATAATTTGATTTTGCCATTATACAGGCTAATAACTTTAACGACATCTAAATAATAATGGCAAATAACATAAAATAGCTGACATTTAGCTCCTTTCCATCGAATCTCAGGGTTATTTATTTATTAGCTGAATTCCTAGCGAATATATAAATATATCTATTTTGTAAATGCCACATCTATTTATAATTTGACTCGTCTGAAGCAAATTTAACATTTTATTCATGAACTAGCGACCCGCCCCGGCTTCGCACGGAAGAAGAGGAAGGCTCTAACACGGTTGAGGTACAGCTGATGGCTGATCCACAAGTCATAAGTACGTTCTTGTAAACGGGTGCTGTTTATGGGGACTGGTCTGGCCTGTTCACTAGCACTGATTTGCAATTATATCTATTTTTATTTTAAAATGTCTAAGCGTTAAGTTGCTTCTCGTCCGTTACGTTGCTTTCGTCTAAGGTTTGAGGACATTTTATTCGAAATGCCCTGACTGTTTATAATTATTTAAATCTATGAGACCTATAGATTTAAAAAAAGCCCGCGTTTCTTTCTTAGGTAGGCAACCTAAGCTTCTTTTCCTAAGATAATTAAAAATCTGGACTTATAATAATTCTGTCTCTACATTTATTTACTATTATTTAGTTTTATAATTATTCTGTCTATATGTCTGAGAATAATTGAATATCTTGGACTGAGTTCACAAGACAATTAAACATCTGGATAATCCGGCAGTTTGTTCAGAATTCAACCCACCTTCAGGCACGCGGTAATCCAAACCGACGCAGCACTTCACTCACTAATTCACTCATAACTTTATGTAGACGTTTTCATTTATTTTTTTATTTAAAGAACCTTAATTTGTTTCTCGTGTTCCACACACCTCTCTCCCGCGCTCGCTTCTCTACAATTACTGCGGCACATAACAGCACAATAATCTGCGAATGCGGTATGGTGCCGGTGATTAGCGGAGCGGGGCGTGTTTGTCTAACGTTTGGAAGACGTCCCAAGCGTTCGAAAAACACGCCCTACCAAACAAACCAATAGACGTATTGTCAAGTGATTTGTCAATGAGGGGTCACGTTTATTTCCATGCTGCATTTGATAAAAAGAAAATTGAATACAAATGAAATTATTATTAAAAAATAAAAACATCATTGCCCCTAGCACCTATGCTGTTAACACTGAAAACGCGGTGTGGTCTTAGTGATAAGCGGAGCCATTCAGTAGCGATAAGCGAAGCGGGGCGTGTTTATTGGCTTTTAAGGCACAAAATAGATACAGGCGTCTATTGGTAAATATTATGACTGTGTGATTGAGGTCACGTTCATTCTGCTGCAATGTTTTAGTAAGAATATTTTTTTCTGAAAAAGTATATGTATAGGTAGGTATTTATTTGTAGAAAAAACCTATGCGAACACACTAAGAATAGATTTTCGGGAAAACTATGTAGGCAACGCTTTGCCAAGTTTTCAATTCGGTTGCTTTTTTAACGTTCGTAACCTCAGAGCTCCGTCATTTATATACCGATGTGGAAAATTCTTCGGTAAAAATTGTTGAAAAATCGTTGGGTTGGGTTCAATATAGCTGCACTGTGTTTCCATACAAATTTCATCAATATTCGACCTTGGACTTCGAAAATACAGCACAATTTAAGTCGGTTTTTTGTTTTAATTGTTGTTTCACTAAGTACTTTCCGTACTAAGTTACTAGTACATAGTATGTACGTACTAAGTTAGGTCCCAGGTTAGGTATAGTAATATGAATTGTATTGTATCATAAAAAAAAAGTTAAGATTCTAACTTAGATTCGATTGAACTGAACAAAGGTTACCCCAGTTTGTTGCACTATAATATATTTAATAATTACAAATACTTAGGCCGAGAACAAGCATAATAATTAATTACCAAGCTAATTAAATACATTTTTAAGTTTTATAGACTGTACTCTTAATTACATTTATTGTGTACTTATTTATCCAATTGTGGAAACTTTTATAAATCTGTCCGAACATTTATACCTACATTGTACTAAGTTTATCTGTATAGTTTTCCTAAGAGAATAAATAAAAAATAAATAATAAATTAACATCTATTATTAAATACATTATTTTTAAATCAAACGCTATCGCTTATACCTCGCGCCACATTATAGTGCGCCGTTAGATAAACCTGGAACAGCCAATGCGAAGGGCCTGTGATCGCACACGCCGAGGAACTGGTTGTATTACCGCATGGAGAGTGTGATTGTGATCCCTTGTTCTGACACTCTGACTGAGCATTCCAATATCGATCTATTCACAAGCAGTCTGGCGGTGAATACAGCCCTAATGTCATCACTATCAAATCATTGCAATTTGTATATGGCATTGCATGGTGCCATCGCATTTCTTATTTCTTTGTTCATTTAGTTACCAAATTTTCTAGTTAATTGCTATCTGTGGAGACTTTTAATAATTTGTGCAATAAACGCATTGAAAAGGTAAATCATGCCTTTCTTCAGTTTTGTACTGAATCTTTGCGTGGGTCGATAGGTAAATTTTACTACTTTTTTGTTACCTGATAGGCTAGCATTTGACTGCAGTCTCACCTGATAGAAAGTGATGACGCGATCGATGATGGATCATGCTTGCCTAGAATATACCGACTCACTCGGGACTTGAAACTAAATTATAAGAATCGGGAAACAGAGACGCTGGCGCTGGTACGGTGTTCGGTTCCTTAGCTGTTCGCATTACACGTCTTGTTTTCCGAGGGTAGAAAGGAGATGGAGGAATTAACTTGTGTGAATTACACGAGTTAATTCCTCCATCTTCATCTCCAGGATTCATCACGGAGAGTCTGCCATGGAATTCATCGCAGACTCTTCGTGATGAATCCTGTAAAAACCGACAGGCTGGCAACATTACGTCGATGCTCGAGACTGAAGCTGAGATTCAACCAACGCATTGTAACCAATAAGTTTTTTTGCTCGCCTTTCTATGGAGTCCAAGGCTTCGAGCTGATACTTAGCCAAGCCGTCCCAGAGATGACTTTTTTTATGTAACTGAATGACGAGACATGCTGGTCGTTTGCGTGATGGTAAGCAATACGCCAGCCCATAACAATAACAGCACCACCCAGAACTTTGTTGTGCAAAATCCTGCGCGGCGCTGCACTGCGCTCGTCACCCTGACACAACTAGCTGTTGAGTCTCATAATGTCCAGTAATTTCGCTGGCTACCATGCCCTTCAAACTGGAACACAGTAATGCTCGCGCACTACTGCTTGGCGGCTGAATAACTAGCAAAGCGGTGGTACCCACCCAAACGGCCTCTCGCATACAAGAAACCTACCACCAGTGACTACAGCATTCCAATGACTACCGTATTTCATGCATGACCGGACTTGTGCTTGGTAAAGGTTACATGAGCTTCACCTAAAAAACCACTCGAGCGATTTTGAGACCAATCACAGACTTCAACCTGTAGTTTACTTAATAACTGAACAATGATGAAAGATTGTGTTAACCATTCAGTTCTTTTAATTGTACAATAGATCGTGAGCAATTAGATAACTTAATTAACCATATAAGTTGACCATTGACCTAAACTCTTTAGCACAAAGGAAGGTCTCAAGCCTTCTGGTGTGGACCTTCACGGGTCTTTGGCATTAATTAGTCTGTGCCTACACGAACTTCAACCATTTTTCCTTATGCACACTGGCATTTCATCATCATCACACATTGGCATAAAAAAAATATTTTTGGTAATTAGCATTTTTTTTGCTGACTGTACATTTTTTCCAAAATCTGTGAATGCAGTTCAGAGTATCTCAAACAGTTATGGATGGTCTCCTAGGAACGTTTTCCTGTAACTGTAACGGTTAAGGTACCTGCCCTTAGTGTCCCGTCTCAAAAATCCACCCAGTATACACTACTTAGACCTACTAAATTATAAATAATCACACAAATAGCTTTGTCCCCATGACATCTTATCAACGCCTTCAGATAGCAAACTGTTTGCAATGTCATAATGTTGGTACTACAGTTTGTGAACACTGGTAGTTAAATCAGTGCAATATCTGTTTGCTTTCCGATAGGTACGACTAACTTATCTTGAATGTAAGCCAAACTAAAACTGCTGAGCCTTGCGTCTTATGACTAAAGCGTGTAAGCTCAGAATCCAATAAAAATGAGCAGTGTTCCAAATTGTAGCTGAAATTTAAGAGTGGTAGAAATTTTCCCTGAATGTGACTTCCTGTTTTCGGCGTTTCGCGGCTTATGAATGTCGACAAATACTGACAGCAAGCTGACAGAAATGACACTGGAGCATAGCAGAGGTTCAGATCGTTCTTAGCGACAAGGCCGCGCATTGTAAAACTTTCTTCGATTGTTTGTATGTATTTTTTTTATGTAACTAATAGATAAACAAGCAGACGGCCCGCCTGGATGGTAAGCGGTTACCGTCGTCTATGGACACCTGCAACACTCGGGGCATTACTGGTGCGCTGCCTACCTTGAAGGACCCTTTTCACCCTTCTTTTAAAGTGCCACATATTATAGCTCCGCGGGAAAACCTCGGCCGGTAGTAGGTACATTCCATATCCAGCAAATTATGAAATGTAATGAAAGTCATGTAATTGTAATGTCTTTAATTTAGTTTGCAATTTATAAAGCAGAGTGTAGCTCAGCGATCCGACGCACCTGGGTTCGAAAACTGGGCCCTGCACCAATGACTTATAGTTAAGTGCAGATTTTGCACGCTCTAAAGCGGTGAAGGAAAACATCGAGATGAAACCCGCTTACGTGCTTTGGAGTGGTGGGCTCTGGCCGTGGTTGTAATACCACCCACCGAACAAAGGCATGCCGTCAAGCGACCTAGTCGTGTTTCGGGATGATGTTCGGTGAACCATCGGGGAGACGGGTCTGAGCTCAACTGCCGTCTTTCTCTAGATATATGTGCTCTATCTTAGGCCACACCATCGCTTCACATCAGGCGAGATAGTTGTCAAACAGAGATCTATTAAGGTTAAAAAAAGGCGTTCATCTATTTCTTCCTGAGTTGGTTATACCTACCTACTCGTATACTTAACTTTGTTGATAAACTACTAAAATGTAACACTGTGCTAGTAGCTGCATAGTTTGTGTTGAAACTAATAAAATATCATAAATCATGAACTAAAAACTATCAAGGTACATGGTGAAATGTGAATCATGGAATGCGTGGTGTAGGTAAAACACGCGTCGGAGAGTTTCATCAGAGTCCATGTTTTGTAAACTTACATAGATATAAATAGTTTCTATGCTGGCCACTGAATTCCTTTAACATTTTCTGTTAATATTCTATGTACCTATATAACCTATAAAACTGACTTTCTTAAGTTATGTGCGGATTGAACACTCGCTCTAAAAACGTCGTAAAAAAATCGGCATGTCCAAGAATTTTTACTCTTTCTACGAGAGAAGGCCCGAGTCCCAGCTGTGGGAACCTGATAATGATGATGAAGAATTTTTTTTTATGTTATTTTGTCGTCTTTTACTTTTTATTTACACCGCCGACCTCTCTCACTCCATTAGTTCTTTCCATCCAAAGGTTGACTGGAAGAGATCGCTTTTAGCGATAAGTCCGCCCGTTGTACTATAGTTTATAAGAGACTTTCGTGTACCATGTTAATTTCTTGTTTGGTGTACAATAAAGCATTACTGTATAGTATTTAAAAAGATCTATTTATACCTATAGGTTGGAATTACCAAAAGGTAAAGCCACAGGGGTTAAGCGTTTGAAAAAAATATCAAACTAGGTAGGAGGCCTTATCCTTGCGTCGTTTCTCCGATCGTGACCACGTCATCGTATCACCTTCTCCCTATGATACTGCGCCACCTGTTCCGGCTTTCAGCAATGTGCATGGCTTCTGACACATTAATATTGAGTGTGGTGAGTTTTTAATTGACTTAAAAAAAAGGAGAAGGTTCTCTATTTGATTGTTTTTTTCGACCTTGGACTTCGAAGATACATTGAAGTCGGTTTTTTGTTTGATAAAACGTATACTTGTTGAATGATACATCTACGTTTGACCACCATCTCGCCTGATGTTAAGCGACGTTGTGGCCGAAGATGGAGCACGTAGATCTAGAAGATAGCTGTTCACTCTAGCCTTGAAGCATATATACAAAAGCACTATAAAATAAATACCTAGAGTGCCGCCGCCAGCGGGGCAGAGCCCAAACTACCGGGCTGCAGACTGAGGAACCTCCTGACTATACGCGCCCTGTCAAGGAGTACTGCCTGTTAATAATAGTTGGCGCAAAGTGGGCCTTACTATTGGAATCCTTTATTATCTATTAGTCATTAAAACAAAGCAGTTCTTATTTATTTTCGGAAAACTTACAGCCAATTCATGCATATGATAATTATATTATATTTAGGATAACTAGGCCAATTACAAGTTTTCACCTATAAGTAAGAATTAATATATCAGTTTTGTATGTATGAGTAGTAACGCATATATACATTTGTAGGTAACAGTACGACTTAAAAATAATAATAATTGCAGTAATTTAAATAAATTCAAGTTTGAGAACCAAAGAATTCAGAAGCCAAGCATTGTTTAAATGAACGCACACTGTCGAAGATGTCGAAATCATTATTTTTCAAGTGGTTATTTATGAAATGTGGAGTTCTATAAAAGAAAGTGTTCTGTTTGTAGTTATGTAAATAAATAAATTAACATTTTGTACAGGTTACGACGTTTACATACGAGATATAATAAGTACACGTCTATTGTTTTATATCAGAAGGTAAATATCTCTTGTTTAACGATAAATAATGGTAATTGTGTAGTAATGTATTGTAGTATGAGTTATTATATATTACTAATAAATTGTTGCAAATACATAAAAAAAATATATTTTCAGGATAATAATGATATAGATTCCAGCCTTTATGCATTATACCAAAAAAAGCTATAATGTCTAACAACCTCAGTCAGTTAATGTTCCACCATTCCGTGGAGCGGGGGAGGGTGGTATAGGTGGGTCCCGGGGTGGTACTCTACCCAGGTGTAAATGCACGGGGGTTTCTAGGCCGCTGGTCGCTGCTTCGCTAGTCGGTGCGCCTGTCAGCGGCTCTGTGTTGGATTTCTTTTTTATTTGGTGGTCGCTGTCGCCTCTGCCCTCTCAAAAACTTTTTTGAGGGAGAAAAATACCGTCGCAATGTTCTTCTGCCACGGGGGTGGCACGGTTGTGCCACGGGGTTGGCAGTAGAGGGTGTGTGGGGCTCGAACCCACTAAAAACCCCCCGTGAGCAGTCCTCTGCCGAGGTGGGGCGAGATGGGGTCGCGCTAGCATTCACCATTTCGCCCCAGCAGTACGTCTGGGTGTTAACCGGGCCACTACGCCTGTGGAGGGGTGACTTCGCTCACTAAGGCCACCCAGTGGGGCGACTCTCCACCAGTGACCCTACTATGGAGGGTGGAGGAGGCGGGCGAACTGCGTCCTCCTCGCCCCCGTTCGTCTGCGCCGGAGCGGTTCAGACTGGACATCGTCCTCCCTGGCCCGCTCCACAGCCTTCTTCTGCGCCATAACCGCTTCGCAGAAAGAGACCACTGCCTGCCACGATCTTTCGTCGCAGAGCATGGCGTTCACCACGCTCGGCAGAGGAACTCTCAAACAACCTACGTTAATACGTTTTGGGATGATGTTCGGTGTACCCAGGAGACGGGCTGGAGTCTTCACTCCACTGTTGTCTACTTTTCAGCTCCATCTTCGGCCACATCGACGCTTAACATTAGCCGAGATGCCTTGTCACCAAACAATAAAAAATAAATAAAATAATAAAAAAAACTACAATAGACGACGCATCGCTCCTTTTCATACCAATTTTCTTGGTCTAAATGATCTCGCTATCAAAATCAATAATCTAAATCAAGTAACTAGGTATACTTATAAAAAATTAGCCTGAGAAATGCTTTCGAGTCTAAAAAACACAAATCGGATTTTTTATACGAATATTATTGTAGACTCCCATAACCAGTTTGACTAATACCATAGAATACTAAGGTACAGAAGCATCACTCCGCAAAGAAATTTAAACAAATAGCGACTCTTGCTATGACGCAATGAAATTCAATTCTGCTCGCGTAGCGCTGCATACCTACCAGTCATAGTAACCTACAGAGCGCCTCTCTTTCTATCGCATAGCTCTTATCTCTTCTGACGCGGCACGTGTAACGACGCGCGACCCGCCGTCGGTGTCCGGCTATGTACTTGTAGCTTCGTACCTACAGTGCGGAGTGCGCTAGGCCTGCTTATGCTACTACTTGCACCTACTTGCGAGTAGTTATTAGTAGTTGGATAGGCTAGAATACCTATTACTTTATGTATATATACCTACGACATTATTATTCAAAACATGTTTAATTGTTTATTGAATTGTTATATGATTTAAATTGTTATATAAAATATTTTCACACCTCAAACAATTCTAAATACCGTAAAATATCGCCTTGAGACCAATTTGATTTGGCTAATGGGAAATTTCGCGTTAGGTGCAGTATAGCTTCAAGGTGGTCCCATATAAATTTCATCGATGTTCGCCTTGGACTTCGAAGATACATCAGAATTGAAGTCGGTTTTTTTACGCAGCTGTGAAGTGCCGACTTACTTGCCACAGTACCTTTATACCATGACTTGTAGTATTTATTATACCTACTGTTCCACGACAGTATAAGTAACAGTACTTAGATACCAGTTCCACCACCCTGTTCCATTCCTAAGTCGATGTTAACTCAAAACAAGAAAATTCTCGGCATTACGCAAAATGAAATCATTTGTTTGATTTGATTGTAGTGAATGCCGTACTTTCATACTACTTACATACCTAATACATATTCAAAGAAGTAGATATACTTATTATTATTACTTATACTCGAAGAAATACGATCGCATGCGTAGGTCGATCTTGGCCCATTACTAGAGGACCAACACTGAGACTCGAAACAAATGCTTGCGTTTCTTTTTTCCCGTATATACAAATGTACTTTGTGCTTTCATTTCTGTTTTGTTTTTTTTGGGCACAGAAAAAAACAAACTGGCTTGTGACCGAATGTCACCAATTTTAGTTGCGTTCAATATTTATCCATTACACCGACTTTAGTTTCTAGCGCAAAATAATAACTTTGTTCCTAAAAAATCAATTATCAAATCAATAACAAAATTTGTGAGTATGTTCTGTTGTGTTCCTGAGTATATCTCAATACGTTTTCAATTTATGAACGATGACAACGAAACAACTGGATGAAACAACGTTTCAATTAATATTTTATATAGGTACAGAAAAATAACTAAATCAGTATGCATTAAGTAGGTATGTACATTTATTTACAAATTAAAAAGTAAAAACTGAATTAAGGTCTGCGGGTAGGTGCCCAAAAGCTGGCGCCGTTACCTCGTAAAAGTAAAAAATATATTTCAGATATATAAAGGTGTATATAGATATATATAGGTGTATTAAAATGTAGCGTTGCAATTAAAAAATATATAATACTTGTTACTTACTTTCAGTTTTCAATACTTATCTACCCTGTACGGTCAGCGACAAAAATAGCTGAACATTTGTGAATCTTTAATTGACTACACCTTCAATATAATGTCTTTCACTGAATGCATTTAAAAAGTATGTTATATATACTGTGTGAATAGGGAAATTTCAAAATATTGCATGTAATTTGTATATTTTCGGTGTTATTCGCAATTGAAAGATTGTAAAAGCTTAGCTACTTATGTCACTGACTGTACCACAGTGTTGCAGTACAAAAACTTTGCGAGTACCTATTAGTATGTTTGTATTAAATAGGTATTTCATTAAAAAGAGTTTTGTTTGAATAGTTTTTTTTGTTTAGTTTTGTCTGTTTTTGGAGCAAAAATAAAATGCTATATCGTGTCGGATGTCTTTATTCTGTATTAAATTAATTGACTAAAAATTCACCTAACGAACAAAAATAATGATATACTTAGATACCTACTAATAATACGTATAAACCCTTTATACAAATAAACATAGTTATAATGGGAATTACAATTCTTGTCATTTAAACATTATTTATTAATATTAACACAGTAATACTTATAACAAGTTGTGCAAATAACAAAATAAAAAAATGTCTAGGTCACGAAGCAAGCGCGGGAAATATGGAAAGATACATTTATACTCTCGTACTCTTTCAGAGAAAAATAATAATAGACAAAATTAAAAATATATTATGAAATTTTATAATTACGGTACTATTAGGCAATATGAAACGTAAATATGACGTGTTATGCGGCACAGCCACTGTAAAAGATACGAAATATTTGCAAAAGGTACGAAATCTGTACTATTCAGTACCTAAGAGAAAGGCCACCTAATTATAAATAGTTTCAAAGCTAATGGCGGCTGACAGACTCATCACGTGACCTGCGCAGCAGGAAAATCGCATAAAAAATTGTATCTACGCAAATCACGTGATTAGCCAGTCAGCCACCATCAAGTTTGGCGCGAGGTATAATTCACAAACTATCGTGGTACTTATCAAAAGGGAAAAATCTGATAGGTACAGAAAAATATAGATTTCGAACCTTTTGCAGACCAAGTACGATCTTCTGAAGTTATAGTGGCAGCAATACGTTATATTTTCAAGGTATTTTTTATCTGTAAGAATTACCACGTGACATAAAACGCTGACAGTTCAATGTACGCTAACAGTACTTACTTACATAGAGAGTCAAATAGCCTATTAAGAGGTTATGATTAAGCATTTCAGATCATTCCTCTCTACTGGGAAACATTCGTCAGTAATTGAAGAGTGATCTCAAATAATAATTAAAAAAAATATATTATTGATTCTCAGATTTAAAATTAAATATTGATAACACGCAATGTTGCATTGTTAAAGGCAGTGCCGCGCAGGATTTTGCAAAACAAAGTTCTGGGTGGAGCTGCAACTGCTTTGGGCAGGCGTGTTGCTTGCATCAGGCGAACGACCTGCTTGTCTCGTCACTCAATTACTTAAAAAAGGCGGCGTGTATTCTACCTACTTATAATAGACTTAACCTTATTTTAAATCATTAGGAAGCCACGCCAAGGTACCAAAAAACAGTATTTTACGGGGACGGTGCACTATTTTCTTATATTTTAATAATATAAAACAGTTTTATGAAATTCTTGCATTTATGAATCTTTTTTTAAACCTTCACATAATTCTAAACAGTATCCGAGATCTCGCTTTACAGTTGACGGAACTTATAGAATCTGTCAACGGTGATGACGATGGTAAAGATGATGATGATAATGATGATGATGACGTTGACCGTTGACGGATTCTAAGTTTTGAGAATCATAATATCTCATTTTATAATGACACTCAGATAATGTATGCCTCTGCTGGAACACCTTACGGCGACCATATACGGACAGATTGAAGCAGTCATGACCCACCAAGCAAAGCTTCAAGCCGTGACTGCATACCGAACTACTCTTCAATTCTTCAATCTTAGTTTATGATATTAAAACGGGACTTAATCTGTTAGGTACAGACAATCTTCAATCTTTTTTTTACTGCTTCCGTTTCACCACTATTTCACCTGATGGTAAGCGACGACGCGGTCGACGATCTAGCGCACGCTTACCAAGATAGTACATGTTCACTCGACATTCGAAGATAAATCTTGTATTCATCAGAATACATGAGACCGCTTGAGCAGTGGCCGCTCTGGATGATCAGCAGCATGAAAAAACTCCGTCGAACGGTCAAGCAGTACCAAGACATACACTGACTTCTCGAGATGTCGACTGCTCTAGCGCAGTTAGACCTAACAGTAGTGCTTCTTCTTCAAAACCCATATTGCAACTGCAGCTGAATTGTCAATGCTCCAGCGGTTAGAAACTGCTTGAGCAGTTAACAATGAATGCTCCAGCGGTTGGTGTAAGTTGTTTATTGACTCAGACTCTTATTAATAAGTATGAGTTAATAAATTATTAAACATGTTCTATCGCCTTTCTAGTTACGTTGAAATGAATATGTTACGGTCAACCTCCAGTAGTGGACAGGCAACGCAAGAAAAAAAATATGTTAGAAAGAGACAACATTTTAAACAGTAAATAAGGTTTTTATTAATAAGGGCCTAAATGCTATAGCTGCCCGTGTATGGCCGCCCTTATCTACCTATAGAGATGTTATTCAACCATAATCCGTCTTGCAAAAACAAGATGCTGGCAAATGCACAACGTGCGAAGCCAAATTCCTCAGAAAGAGGAAAAGAAATCCATCTCGCCTACTTCTGAGTAACTTTTTTTCTCTTTTTGAGGTATTTGGCGTCATCTGTGTAAATTATTCATCTAGCTTTTAAATATATTTTAAATAAAGAACTAAAAAAGTTTTTTTTTGTATGATGCCTTAACGCAGCCTCCTTCCGCATCCGACACGGTTAAAACCAACCAAATATGAATCATTACGCATCCGAAACTGATCATATAGATTTCTATCCGTACTTAAACATATGACTAGTGTTTAGACAAATTTTCAACAATTACGCGATATATATTTATAATTTTATACAACAACCCCCGACTTGTATCAAACCTAGCAACGAATTACGAAACTGTATAAACTCTAAAATAATCGCTAAACTGTAGGTGACAGTTAATAATCTCATTTTTTTTATCATCACAATGTATTTCTATTAATCCTATTAAGAGCAGCATATAGATAAAAAAAAAGATTTTGCGTTACTAGCATTTATCAAGCTTTATAAAAATTACTAGCTGTCACCTACAACATAATTAGACTAGAAAAAAAATCACAATTTTTCACTACAGCAATACCACAGCAATACTTAGTTACGACTCACTAGAACCCCTAGGAGTTGGAGCGTATAGTAACATACGTAGTAAGCGTACAAAATATCGGTCATTACTTAATACTTTTAAAAATGAAAGGTGCAAACAGTACATGTATTTTGTTAGGGCTTAGTGTTGCCAGAGATTTAGTGTAAAACTATTTTTATTAAAACATCTTTACTGAAATAATTTTTAAGGGTGATTAATAGAAATATTTCCTTTAGTAAGTATATACGATCTCAAATTTTTAAGGTTATGTATTTCAAATTTAGAACACATAAATTATTTAGCACATCTGGCAACACTGAAGTTTAAAACAAACGATCTTAGGCACTGTTAGACCGTAGTATGTAGTGGATGAATGATTTCTATCTACACCCCTAACATTTTAGCGAAAAATCTGTGTTTTACCGCATATACCTTTTACAGACGTTAGTTGGCCGTCGCGTTGCATACCACAAGTCGAATTGAAGACAAAACAGCGACGACCCAAAACTAATTTAAATACCTATTGGGTGTTTTAATTAACTCAACATATTTGAACATCTACTTGCCTAGTTTCAGTTTTAGCATCATTTATAATATTCAGTCGTTTCGTTGACATCCTTTATACCTACCTCCTTTTATACTTGTCTTCATCATTCAATCTGTATTTTACCACGTTTTTATTAAGTCATTTTCTTGTCTGTATGTCTGTCGTTCCGGGTGGAATCTTGCAACTCAAATTTCGAGCACATCCCGATTAGCTATCCGGTTGAAACTTTCAGGTAGCTCACAACTTGATGCATTCTAAATCCATTTAATAGCATGCAATGCCGACCTAACCTCAAAAGGCGCTTAAAAAATTGGTTTTGGTTAAATATTTTAAACTCTCAATTTTTTAATTTTTTTTTAATCTTATAGAGTAGAAAAAAATACGGTTGTCTTTCTTTAGCGCCTTTGCTGTCCTTTAACTGTCTTTGACCTTAATAAAAGTTTACATTTTGTTTATTGTCAAATTATACCTAATTATTCTCACCGCAGGCTAACACTGGCACATCTGGAGTAGGTTATAAGAAGTAAAACACGTATTTTATCGTTCCTCGTTCACTGTGTTTGCTTCACGTGAGAGATTCATTGATAAAACCTTGAGCAAGCATGGATTTGTCAACAATATGGAACGGAGCACGCGAATTCTTCATGTCGTAAAGTAAGTCGATAAGTTTGTATGATTTATTAATGGTTTATGATAGTAGAACGCGTGTAATTAGTTAATTAGTCTCTTTTTATTAATAAGACATCCTCATCATCATCAGTTTAATACGTTTCCACTGCTAGGACACGGGCCTTCTCTCTTAGGGCATATTCCGCCACGCGCTAGCTCAGTGCGGGTTGGTGGACATCACATGTCCTTGAATTTTTGTGATCCGGTTTCCTCACGATGTTTGCCTTCACCGTTTTTAGAGCGAGTATCAAATCAGCATAAAACTTAAGAAAGTCAGTGGAGCGAGGTCAGCGGGATTCTGACTCCGGTGCGTCGGATTGAAAGTCGCACATGCTCCCACTGAGCCACACTCGCTCTAATCTAATAAGACTGGCTTGTTCTAAATAGAGACAACACATTAGTTAAGGCGTTGAACTGAGTTTATTATTAAAAAACAAAAGATCTTTTCAACGACTTTTCCTTGAACCTGCTTTTATTAACATTTCCGTTTTTAGCAGTTTGGATATATTTAAATATCTGTAGCCTCACGTTGACGAGGTCACTTCAAGCACTTTGTGTTATTTCGGACACTTTAAGCACTTAACTTCGAAACTTTTAAAAAACTTTGTAAGCAGCAACGCACTTTTGCGTCATTCCAATTCCACTTTTGAATCTACCTACATATTTTTAAACTTCAAAATAATTTGAAAGTGGAAACGCATTTTTTGGACACTCCCAAGCACTTTTCTCTACATATAGATAGGTAGGTAAGAACTTCAAGACTTTTTAAGTCCTTAGTAGTGGGTCCGTACTTTTAAGACACTTCAAGCACTTTAGAATCTTTTACACGCTTTGAATATTTTCCCAATAAGTCTTTCGAACGCGAACAAACACAGTGTCCTCACGTTTCCCACCTACACATATTAAACTGCTAATCAAGTATAAAACAATGCATACGTCTCCCTAATGCCTAAATCCCTAAATCCCTTACACTTAGACAATATTCTCTCTTCAGATACTTGGCTACAGATGGGAACTCGAATTCATATTTTACTTTTAACAGTTGCATGATGTGTTGAAAGACACCGTGTCAAACAGTAAATTATACATACATACATAGTAGTTGTCTAAAAGAAATCGTACTAAGGTTTAAGATATATTAAATGTATTTACTTCATCTGCAATAAGTATCTTTTTTTACTCGTGGTAGGTTTCTCGTATGCGGGAGGCCGTCTGGGTGGTGCCACAGATTTGCCAATTATTCTGCCGCCAAGCAGTAGTGAGCAAGCATTACTGTGTTCCGGTTTGAAGGGTATTGTAGCCAGCGAAATTACTGGGTATAAGAGATTTAATATCTGATGTCTCGGGGTGATGAGCGCAAGGCAGGTTTAGGTTTGCTTTTCAGTTTTTCATTCTAAGGTATCTATAGGAAGTATCTTATTGGTACAGACTTACATATTATGTCCCACTTGAAACAACCAAACATTTGACTCCACGTTTCTAACTAGTCCTGACAAAGTAGGTAGGTATAAATTCGCGTCCCCAGATCTGTGCCACATACAAAAAGCTTATAAAAACTCAACTGAAAATAATCTACATAATATTTAAGCGATTTATTATTTTACAATTTATATTCTTTTTCAATAAGCACGATTTCACTGACGATGTCGTGAAGTTAGTTATTTCACTTTGTTTATTTGGACATTAAAATAATAAATAAATACTATTTTGTCATACTTATAAGGCTAGGCGAAGTTAAACTTCGCTTGGACGAGTTATCGAGAATTTTCTATCCGCTAGCTAGAATAACTAAACTAAAACTGAATATTAACTATGTGGGTAGTATCACAGAATACTAACAGAAGCATCACTCCGCAAAGAAATTTAAACAAATAGCGACTCTTGCTATGACGCAATAAAATTCAATTCAGCTCGCGTAGCGCTGCATACCTACCAGTCATATTAACCTACAGAGCGCGTCTCTTTCTATCGCATAGCTTTTATCTCTTCCGTGACGCGGCACGTGTAACGACGCGCGACCCGCTGTCGGTGTCCGGCTATGTACTTGTAGCTTCGTACCTACAGTGCGGAGTGCACTAGGCCTCGTAGTATATTGTTTGAGTTCTCGATATTCCAAGTTCGATACTAAGGAGTTCAATTTCTCTTAAAAATAAAAGACTCTCCTTACTTGTAGGTACTTTGTACCTACTACACAGAAGAGATACTAGTAGGTAGGTAGTACAGTATACAGAATTATAAACATAGCTTCATTTAAAGGTAGACACATTGAGTATCTTGAACAGCTGTAAATTACACTTTTGAAGACAGTTTTAAAAATAAAAATACTTTTTAAAATTAATGTTACTTCGTCCAAAAACCGTAGGGCTCTCAAATCTAACGAAGTCAAATAACCAACATCTATAAACTTATAACTAAGTTTCTATTTATCTTGGTCTGAAGACTCGGCGTTTTCAGTTTGTGCGAATTTCAGGAACACCTGCTCGAGTGTGGTCTGACTGAAGCTGTACTCAACGATGTTCAGCTTCTCTTTTGCTGAAAACATCGAATAAATAAATAAATACTGCTAAAATACGAGTATCACTTTAAAAGTCAATATCTAACTCTTTCGAAGGACCGAACTATTAGCCCCAGTCAATTCCTGGCGTCCAACGTGGGTCATTCATAAAACAAATAACTTTAATTATGTATAGTAATTTTAGATAATTAGTCAAAAATAATATTTAGATATCTAAACACCTAGTAACACAGTTCACAAAAATCTTAACATTCTTAAACGAATTGTACGAAATTAAGAAATGCGAATTGTATTTATTACCTTAGTTAAGATTTATATTTTTCTCGTGTAATTGTGTTTGTGGTATGCAATAAAGTGTAATTGTATTGTATTCTTAACGAAATATTCCAATATAAATTATAATTTTGGCGCCCAACGTGGGGCGAGCTTTTGTTAGCACTTACCATCTTCGATCTGCTGGAAACACCTGGCCAGACTTGAGACGGCTGACTGCGGGACAGAGAAGACGAGTCTCTCGGCGAAGTTCTCTTCAAGAGTTGCCGAGGGGAACAGATTTGCAACTAACGCTATCGCCGCGTCTGCGCTCGCGCCACCGCCACTTGACTCGGTCCTGTTGGAGTAGAAGTCTGTGTTAGTTAATCTGCATATATTTCATTACACAGTGGTGGTAGGCTAAAATACGTTATGTGTTTATAATCTCAAAGTTCAAAAGTTCAGTTTTGTTATCACAGACGCAGAAGATACAGCAAGAAACTGAGGGATATTTTTTTCGAACTTTTTGTTTCAATATTTTATGTTTGTTTTTGACAATATTATGTTTCTTATGTGCCAATTAGCTACTTGGCAAAAGCGGAATGTTCTAATCAACTTTGTCTTCTAAGTAATTATTAACGGTATACCTAGTATTTATTTTTTCATTAGAATATTTTTGAAACACAATTTGAATTTACTCTGCCGTCATCTAGATACTTGTACTTGTAGGCTCATTTAAACTCATTTGTGAGGCAACCCGTTTATTTGCTGTGGAGTGGTAGGCTCCGGCTGCGGTTGTAATACCACCCGCCGAAAAAAACCCATTAAGCCACCGTGTTTTGGGATGATGTTCGGTGGACCATCAGGGAGACGCCGTCGTTCTACGTTTGTTCTCCATCTTCGACGACATTATAGCTTATCACCAGCTAAACCTAGATCTATAAGTGAAAATGTATCTAGATGATTTTTTTTTAATAATTTTAGGCTTGCGCTTACCGCTATTTCACCCGATGGTAAGCGATGATGTCGTCTAAGATCTGACACGCTCGACTAGAAAATACCTGTTTACTCTCAATTTGAAGACTCCCGGTTGTGAAAATTAAAAACAATATTTAGACCATTTGGTAGAGATACCAGCCAAACCTAGGTCTATAAGTGAAAATTTACCTAGACGATTTGGTTACCTATGGTGATGATGCGTCGGTGGCGGGGACTTCCCGCCGACGAGCGGCGTGTGTATGCTGGCGTCCACCGCTTCCGCCTCGCCCTCCGCTTCCGCATCCACCCCCGCTCCCACGCCCTGCGAGCCACCGCCCGAACCACCTGCATACAGATCTTTGTTAACCCCCGACGCAAAAAGGACGAGTGTTATAACCACCATGTATGTATGTCTTGCACCGTAGCTCTTAAACGGGAGAACCGATTTGCCGGCTTTTTTTTTATTTGATAGCAAGTTTTTTGCGGTGGTTCTTAGACATGTTTTATCAAAATTGGTTCAGCCGTTTTTAACTTTTTATAGGTTTTTTGTGACGGGGGCTTTTTTAATTTATTACTGTCATTCATAAACTAATATTTACGCAGAGTAACCAAAATGCTAACCTAATCGCAGCCTGAGTCATTATGGTGGAAGGCGCTGACATGAAAACAGCGACTCTTTGATCCAAATAGTTAAACTTCTTACCTTCATCCGCCTCTCCTAAGGACGGTGAGTTTTCTGAAGACCGCAGCGGTGACGGTGACATCGATAGTTCCGTCTCCATCATCTACAGAAAATATACTATTAAACATATTGACATATTGCGGAAAAGATACAATTTACGTATTAAACATTAAACCACAGTCACAGACGAACTAAAGATTGCGACATAGTCTATAATCACCATAATTTGGTCTAAATTCAAATGACTTTTTACTGGTGGTAGGTTTCTCGTATGCGAGAGGCCGTCTGGGTGGGTACCACCGCTTTGCCAGTTATTCAGCCGCCAAGCAGTAGTGCGCAAGCATTTCTTTGTTCCGGTTTGAAGGGCATTGTAGCCAGCGAAATTACTGGGCATTATGAGACTCAACAGCTAATTGTCTTAGGGTGACGAGCGCAGTGCAGCGCCGCGCAGGATTTTGCAAAACAAAGTTCTGGGTGGTGCTGTTATTGTTATGGGCTGGCGTATTGCTTACCATCAGGCAAACGACCAGCTCGTCTCGTCACTCAGTTATATATAAAAAAAAAAAATGAATCTCTCAAAATCAGATATCTTTTACTCTTGGTAGGTCTCTCGTAAGCGGGAGGCTGTCTGGGTAGGTACCGGCGCTTTGCCAGTTATTCTGCCGCCAAGCAGTAGTGCGCAAGCATTACTGTGTTTTGGTTTGAAGGGCATTGTAGCCAGCGAAGTTACTGGACATATAAATAACTTAATGTTTGATGTCTCGGGGCTGATAAGTACCTACAAAGCAGTGCTTTTTATGGTATTCAAAGTGACACTGCAATTGTTATGGGCAGGCGAAGAAATAATGGAAGGGAATATGATTAGATGGAGTTATACCGTTGACTTCTGTCCAATCTTCATTTCTAACGTGTACCCCGCCCCGTACAGATTCTTGAGGTGCTGCGTTGAACCAAGACATCTGAAAACAAAGAATTATTTTTTTATTCTTAGATGGTTAACATATCAGAGCGAAATTGATTCAATGGAGCTAAACACAAAATCTCTTAAGTTTTATTTTGGCACGAATATCCTCACTTATGAATTGGCAGAACTGCAAGAAGTTCTTACATTCTCATAGCAACACTAGGGATAAATTAGCTTAGGTTACCTTAGTCCTCCTTTGACCATGATCCCGACTCTGGAACACAACGCGTCAGCCTCTTCCATGGAATGTGTTGTGAGTATAGCACCTTTTTTACCCTGAAAATAAATTGAATGAGTAAAAATGTTTACTAGCTGCACCCCACAGTTTCACCCGAAATTTTTCGGGGTAAAAAGTAGCTTTTTCTAGAACCTACACACCAACTATTATCAAAACCCATTTAGTAGTTTTTGCGTCATTGGGTAACAATCTTTTAGGTTTTACGTATCAAACCATCCATCCATCGTCACAAGTTTTCGCCGTTATTTTATTAGCAGTATTGCAACTGCTAACTTTACAAATTATAAATTTAAATGATGTAATTCAATCGAATCTCAAATTATGTAAACGAAAGTGTTGAAAAATAAGATTTAATCAATCCATTCATTCAATATTAAAACAAACGCGCCGACATAACTATATAGAAAAATTTGGATACAATCCCGTTGTCAAAAACTGACTTTTCTAACCGAAAGTTTTCCGAGTGCCGAGTGATTTGAAGTAGGGTTGCTGATCGCCCAGTGTCTCCAGCGTTACCTGGAAGCTGGCCAGGATGGTGTCCCACAGAAAGCGCTTGCTCCTGGGGTCCATGCCCGTGGACGGCTCGTCCAGTAGGACCACGCGTGGGCAGCCCACCATGGCCAGAGCGAACGAGAGCTTGCGCCGCGTGCCACCCGAGCACTCCTCGGCGTTCTTGGACGCGTGCTCCATTATTTGCAGACCGTTCAGGTACGCGTCTACTATCCTGTAGGGAACAATAGTATTATTTGACATTTTATTAATTTTAATTAATACTTCTTTGCTTTTGTTATATTTTGAGACATTTTATAAGAGTTGAAAAAAGAGACAACCCCGCTGTTTCTTGGTGGTATCTTTTCTAGGGTGTATTTACCAAGCACTGGTAGAGACAGATTTCGCATTTCTTTACCTAGGGGTATCGCTCCTGCTGACGCCGCGGATGGCCGCATAGCACTCTATATGCTCGCGGATGGTGACGTTCTTCCAGAGCGCGTCGTGCTGCGGACAGTAGCCCAGCATCCGGAAGGCGGACGACGGGTAGTCGTCGATGTTCTGGTTGCCGAGCATCACCTGGGGAACAAGTTACATTCATGTGAAAAACGGCATTGTGTAGACCTGGATTGCGCGAAGCGGATTGTTTTCTCTTTGCTTTTTTCGTCGTTTTGCTTTATAACGTCATTCACAATCGTTATACCGTTTTAGATCCAGTATTAAATCCGACTAGTACGGAGCCAGCAGAATTAGAGCTCCAGAGCATCGGATCAGCCCTACAGCAGTCAGTGTTTCTCTCTCTTATTACCCTATTAGGTAATAAGAGAGAGAAACACCGACTTGCGACTCCGACTGTGCCGCAAGTCAGCCGCACTTCAACCATGCCAATTTTCGTCGTCCCGCCCCATTGTGTCCGAGAAACCAAACACCTCTCCCCCGTCCGCTGCACAAGCCTGGATCTCACAGCAAGTCACAGAAGCAAAATGATCTTACCGTGCCGCAAGTAGGCCTTTCCTCAGCGGTGATGATCTTCATAGTGGTGGTCTTCCCCGCCCCGTTGTGCCCGAGCAGCCCGAACACCTCCCCCCCCTCGACGGCGAGGCTGAGCCGCTGCAGCCCCGCGCGCCGCGCCACTGCGCCCTCCTCGCCGAAGCAGCTGCCACCACCCGTGCCGCGAACCTTGTACTCTTTGCGGAGATTCTACAAGAAGATAGAGATAAATTAATATTATTATTTTTTAACGTGCGAATGCCTTTTTTACTGAAAACAACTCTACACTCTACTTACTAAAACGAACTTAACTACTTACAAGGAGAAGCAATTGGACAGATATCCCATAGACCATTAAAGGCCTATAGATAGCTCAAATGCCCACTACCAGTTGGCAGCGTACCCAAGATGCTGGCAGTATTGCCCCGTTGGATTGCAATATTATTGATACGTTGAGCCAAATAAGTCCCAGCGTTAGTAATTAATTAAATAACCCCCAACGATCACATACATAGATCTTGCCCCCTAACCTAGGATTCCCTGTATCTAAGGAACCAGGAACTATGAGGACCATGCTCCAACAACACCCAGACACGAAACTTGCGCTTTTTTCTGTGCACAAACATTTGTCCCGTCGCGGGAATCGAACCCGCAACCTCAGTGGTATATGAGATTTGAACCAACCTACCCAACCACCACAGATGCTTATTGATTAAATATTAATTTTATTTTGTTTGGGGCTAACAGCTATTGTTACAAAATAATTTGACAGTTCTATAAAAAGAAGCCAATTAAAAGCCTCCACAAATAGCAGTTAACTAGAAAATTAGGGATTATTACAACTAAATGAACAAAGAAAAAAAAAACGCGAGATGGCACCATGCAATGCCATTTACAAATTGCAATAATTAGATAAAAACAAAACAACAAAGCCATGCCGTCAAGCGACCTAGTCGTGTTTCGTTCGGTGAACCATCGGGGAGACGGGTCTGAGCAGCCGCTCAACTGCCGTCTTTCTCTAGATCTATGTGCTCCATCTTAGCCCACATCATCGCTTTCTCATCAAGCGAGATAGTGGCCAATCATAGATCTATTAAGAGTAAAAAAAAAAAATATAGTGATGGCGTAAGAGCAAGTGTGGCTCAGTGATAGCATGTGCGACTTTTGATCCGACGCACCCGAGTTCGAATCCCACTGGCCCCGCACCACTGACTTTCTAAAGTTATGTGCGGATTTAGCACTCGCTCTAAAATCGGTGAAGGAAAAACATCGTGAGGAAACCGGCATGTCCAAGAATTTATCACAAAAATTCAAAGACATGTGACATCCACCAACCCGCACTGGGCCAGCGTGGTGGATTATGGCCCATACTCTCTCTATGAGGGAAGGCCTGAGTCCCAGCAGTGGGAACGTAATAGGCTGATGATGATGATGACGTAATGACGCTTTGAGCTGTATTCACCGCGGATAGACTGTTAAATAAATATCCTAGTCATGTTGATGATATGATAATAACAGAGACAGAGAGGAAAATGTGTCAACCCTATAATTTATTACTCTTGTTTATGGTAGTAGAATTTTATATTGCTCGTCAACCAGATGAGCAAAAACCCCATAGGGTTTACGCAGTAAACGGGCTTAACAGAGTCTTATTTTATTACTTACATGTACTACTAAAGGCGGCATGCTATGGGTCGGCTGCTGCAGTATGGCTGCTACTCTTCTCCTCTCTTTCTTCACATCATCGTCTTCTTTCCCATCGGAAACCGCATCTGCTTCTATATCGGGCTTCTCTATTAATGGGCGTCTTCGCTGTGAATAGATAAGAATAATTTCATTAACTTCTATACACATAAATTTGTTGAAACGTACCGGACACACTCTAGCGCCGCCTTTCAGCCTAACTACATACATTTGTTGAAACGTACCGGACACACTCTAGCGCCGCTCTTGAGCCTGTCAGCGAGCAGCAGCGCACCGAAGTAGAGCGGCACGTGCAGCAGCATGGCGGCGAGCAGCACGCACACCTCCGCCGTCAGGTACGAGCTCAGCGGCGGCGCCGTGCACGTGTCGCGCAGGTTGCACGTCACGTATACCCTGGGGGGATCAGTGGCTCAGTGAGACTGTATTAAAGCATGGCGGCGAGCAGCACGCACACCTCCGCCGTCAGTTTAAATTCTTTAAATTCCTCTCTTAATGTTTCTTAAGTAACATTACTCACCTATCCACATAATAAATGATGGCGTAAGGGACGTACATGACGTCTACCAAACTGAAGAATACGTGCATCCCGAAGGCGATGTCGTATGCTGGAAATAAGCAAACATTTAGATTAATGTGACATGACCACTTACACAACCCATACCCACCGTTTCTATGAATGTAATGGAAGAGGAGTCATAGGACATGGGCCGTAAGATGGAGATTCTATGGTAGTGTGTTTACAGCTTAAGTTGATATTAGAAGGGAAAGGTAGGTACGTAGAAGATTAACCAAACCCAACGAGCGCTGTTACGACACTAATTTATTGTAATTAAATTATGATATAAATGTTTGAGCATGTAAGCAAATTAAATAGTTTAAAATCATAAACGTCAAAAAACAACAATGCTTGCATTAACAAATCAATATGTACATAGGAATTCAGAACATCGATATGTAGTCTCGTACATATATTTTGCTTGAAACTTACTCCATTTAAAAGTATCCAGCACCGCGACCAGCAGAAACGGAATGACTCCGACCCAAGTGGTGATATTCGGCATGATGCTCTGCGCCGAGTCCATCTTGTCGAAGATGTAGGAGATGCAGGTGTTGAAGAGTATAGCGGAGGGGGAGTAGAGGATGAGCAGGCAGACGAGGGTGAACATCGCCGAAGGATTGTTGAGCGAGGGGATGTCGTTGACCCAGATCTGAAAGATTTTTTTTATTAATTAATAATTAAAAAACCCCCGATACAATGAAACATGTCTAAGAACTGATTTTAAATAAAAAAACCGCATCCAAATCAGTTTACCTGTTTAAGAGCTATGGTGCCCATAGTGCTATGGACACACTTAGTGGTCAAACTTATAACAGCCCTCCTTTTTGCGTCGGGGATTAATAAGTATTTAGCTTTTACGGTCACGGGTAATAATATCATTTCTATGGTGCACCGAGTATCGAAATTCAAAAGTTCCCAAAGTACCTATTTAATTTAGGCATCACATGATCTAACATCAGAAAAAGAACCACTATTGTGACTGCCAACATTGTGATATGCTTACCAGTAACAACACCCCGGCGCAAGTGATGATCATGATCACCGACAGAATGGTGAAGAACGTCAGGAAGTACATGAACATTGACAGCCCATTTATCCTCAACTGGTTCCGTGCTTTAATCTGAAACACAAATAGAGTAAGTTTCAGACTCTGTCTTCTTAGATTTTAGAACTGCTTGATTTAAGAAGAGCCGTTCCGATGTTTTCTGATCATCATGACCCTTGATTTATTTTCTTCTTTTAAAGATTTTGCGTGATAGTCAAGATATTTCCTAAAGTGTATTGGCGATTCATAATTTTTATTCTATGAGGTTTTCAATAATGAAATAAGCTGGCTTACTGCATCAATGATATCGCATACATGGATGACATGGGTATATTTACTCGTAGCAGGTCTCTCGTATGCGGGAGGCCGTCTGGGTAGGTACCACAGGTTTACCAGTTATTCTGCAGCCAAGCAGTAGTGCGCAAGCATTACTGTTTCTAAGTTTGAAGGACATTGTAGCCTGCAAAATTACTGGGCATATGACTTAATATCTGATGTTTTGGGGTGATGAGCGCAATGCGGTGCTACGCAGTGCTTTTAATGGTTTTCTAGTTCTGGGGCTCTGAAATTGTTATGGGGAGGCGTGGCGCTTACTATCTGGCGAACGACATGCTCGACTCATCACACAGTTCCATAACAAGAATCCGTAATCGATTAAAAACATAATCTTAAAACCACGTTTTAATGGATTTAGAATGCATTGTCATCGAGTTGTGAGTTACCCTGAAATTTCCAGCCGGATAGCTTGTCGGGAAGTGCTCGAAATGTGAGTTGCAAGATTCCACCCGGAACGACAGACAGACAGACAGACAAACAAGAAAAAGCCTTAATAAAAAGTGGTAAAATAACATCTTACCTCTCGATCATACACGATGTCCACAGCCAGTGTGACAGGCACCAATGCGAAGATCATGCCAACAAACACGGCGCAGATGACGTTCCCCACATTGAACTCCTCTTGCTGTTCCGTCTGCTGGAACGGGTGGACGGCCACCTCGATTGGTTTGAAACTGTCGAGGAGCCCAGCGGCTGCCATCATTACCCTGTGAGATAGACGGAGTTTTGAATTGACATTGGCAGCCTCTGTGGTGTAATGGTTGCGCAGGTAGTCTCAAATCTCATACACTACTGAGGTTGCGCATTCGATTCCCGCGACAGGAAAAATTTTGTGCACAGACAAAAAAAGCGCAAGCATTTGTTTTGGCTCGGGTGTTGTGGGACCATGGTCTTCATAGTTCCTGGTTACCTAGATCTAGGGAATCCTAGGTAAGGGGCCAAGATCTATGTATGTGATCGTTGGGCTTTATATATTTAATTGGGTATGGTCTTGGATCAAATGTAAATCTTAGTATGCATAGCTTGGCTTCAGAGCAGTTTGCAAAAAACTAACTAAACAAAGCGGTTGCTAACGATAGGTGCTTAACCCATTGGCATCACGAGCAGGAATTCATTACGATAACTCGCATGACCGGGATTTCAACTAGTTAACTGGACAACGAGTTAAGTTAATACAGATATACAGAATTAAATTCTTCAATTCTGTATAGAATTAAATTCTGAATCCAATTCTGTACATTGAAGATATATTTGAAAAACCAACTGGGTTCGACTATTTAGAGGGTATTGAACATGAATTGGCTTCTAAAATTTTTGTCTGTTTGTTTGTTTTCTATAGACTCGAAAACTACCGAGCTTATCTTAATGCGATTTCCAATGTTTGATAGCCTACATCTTAACTTGAAATCTGGTGTATTTTTCATTGCGCTGTGACATCGCAATGCTGAGATATCTTTACATAAGCGTACAAAGTAATGCAGGAAAAGCGAATTTTCAAAGTTTTTGCTTTCGTAACTGTTTAACAAATTCAAGTGGTCCACACGAACGAAGGCGCTGGCAAAAGCTAGAGTAGGTATAATAGTATACCTTAGTGGAAATGTAGGTACTCACCTATATACACTGTTATCTAATAAGTTGATAATGATAGGCAGTCCATGCGCGTAAGTGCTGTTGTAGTACGCCATCACATTCCCGTAAGGAATGACGCTGTCCTTCAGATTGAATGCTCCGAAGTTGTCTATCTTCAGGAATGACGTGAAGTTGCCGTCATAGTCGACAATCGGATTGGCTCCGAGAATCTGGAATAGAATGATGATACTCTTAAAATAACTGAAGACTTACTTTCTGCGCGGAACACAGTATTAATTCTAAGAATTTAAATAATTAGGAATAAGAAAAATGATATTTCTCGGGCAGGGATCGAACCTGCGTCCCGACGCTTTTACCAATGGGCCAACGAGCCAACTGCTCGAGCAACCAAACTTCTTCTATCCTTCTTATATCGTTTTACGGGGACGATATTTTTCTTCCTATTTATTTAAAATCTTATGATTTTCGCCTAGCATGCGCTAATGCATTCAATATAAAAAAAACGATAAACCTATTTGAAAAAGTAGGTATTACTCTCCATGATTTATGAAACGTACAATGCATTTAGCTGTTTCTATGCCTGTTCTAGCAAACATTCAGACAGACAAGAAAGACAGTTCTTGTACTACTGATGTTTTTTTTTAGGCCAAGCGTGTTCAATCCTAAATGAGTAGTGTAGTGTGTACCGTTCAGTGGAATCCTGGTCAATAGCTTACCTCTAAAGACTCCCTAAAGTCGGCTAATTCCCTGAGGTTGTTGAGCTCGCTGTGTAGCGCTATGGGCGTCTTGTTGAGGTAAGTGTTGGGGTCCAGCTTGAGAGGCTGTGTGCGGAACATCACTATCTGCCGAGACTTGATGTAGAGTCCCAGGGCGCAGGATACTGAGAAGAGGAATCTTTATTAGTAGTGCGCAAGCATTACTGTGTTCCGGTTTGAAGGGCATTGTAGCCAGCGAAATTACTGGGCATTATGAGAGTCAACAGCTAATTGTCTCAGGGTGACGAGCGCATTACAGTGCCGCGCAGGATTTTGCATAACAAAATTTTGGGTGGTGCTGTTATTGCTATGGGTGGCGTATTTCTTACCATCAGGCAAACGACCAGCTCTTTTCGTCATTCAGTTACTCAAAAAAAAGACGATTTGTATGAAAAAAATATCTAATTTCTTCTGTCGTTTCGTTTTTTTAGTACGTGCGTTCATGAGTCCATGACCATACATATCAAGTTATCTCTGGACAAAGCGTTCAAAATCCTGGCATTATTAGATACTTACATCTAAATAAATAAAACAAAGTCAGGATAATTACACCATTTATAATTCAAGAACGGCTGGACCGATGTTAATGTTCTCTAATTTGTTGGATTTGTCTCCGCACTGAATAGCAAAATAACTATTAAAATATCAGAAAAATCACGGAAAACTATACAGAATTTTTTTTTTGAATATAAAGTTTGGAACTCCGCCAACGTCCGCAATTGACAGCTCATGTCACGCAATGTTAGGCGGTATGAAGTTCGCCGGGTCAGCTAGTTGTGGATAATATAAAGAGTAGATATGGCAATATTTCATAAAAAAACTAGAAAGGTCATAAAAACGTCGTATTTGTACGTACGTACAGGCACGTGCTACCTTTTCCCTTGCAGTGTGATTTAGACTTCTTTTATCCAATGACCTGCTGTAAATTATTTTACTGCAATTATGAGCTTATATGTGCTTGTCTTCAAAAAATTAGTCTATCTGCCATCGTACACCGATTAAGTTAATCTCTCCTTCATTTATTCAACTTCTTTTTACACTTACTGATAGGCATGAAGATCATGACGTAAAGCTTGTAGGGGTCCCTGATCATCCTGACGGTGCGGATGTAGACCATCGCGCAGAACGTCCGCCAGCACCTAGGGTCGGTCTTCACCAGCTCGCTCAGAGCATCCACTGACACGGGGACTTCGGGGGCGACCTGGAAATAAAAGTCACAGACGCAAAATTTATTTAGGAAGATTAGTTCCCCAGTCTTCCCTCATCGACTATCTTAACGCTGCTATTGGCTTCCAATGACGTCGTTGAAAGATATAATTCAGACTATACATATAGGGCTCACTGTGATTAGGGACTGGTATACGTCAGTCAGTAGTACTTATGTGAGATCATCAAAACTTAGGTCAACACAACTTCAAAAACTGCTTCATTTCAAACAGCCTAAGGAGGTAACCAAAGATATGTTTGGCCTGATCTTGCGCGAGAAAATGCGTTTATCGCCACAAAAGAAATAATAGTAGGTATCGCGTTCAACTGTTATTTGTGGCCGCACTAGCAAAGTTATAGACCGCTATCTAGACACAGAGACAGTTAAACCCTACCTTGACATGTTCTACTCCATGATTGGTGGAATGTAGCGCGTGAGATGCAGGAGGTGTTGGCAACGATGTGGTCTTCTGCGGATCTTTGTCATTCAGCTCTTGGTAGCTGAGGGTCTTGCTCTGTAGTGATAGGCTCCTGGACAAGGCCCTGGCCCGAACCAACTTCACGGAAGATACTCCTTCTACTGATTCCGTTTCTTCAGCGTTCTCGCCTTCTAGAGAGAGGAACACCTCTTCCAGAGTGGTCATGGATACGCCGTAGCTGGTTACACCTAGAATGAAGCATTGATAATAAAAACGCGATGAATAAACCAGTCTGTCTTCAGTATAGCCCGAAAATGGCCGAAACGAGTTATAATTTGATTTTAAATAATTGATATTTTTTTTATACTGAGTTCTTCGACATACAATACAATAATGCTTTATTGAATACCAAACACGGGAAAAACAATAGTTAACAAAGTTAATAAACAATGGGTACAATGGGCGGCCTTATCGCTATGCGCAATTTCTTACAGGTAACCTTTGGATGGACAGAAATTTTAAAAGTAATATTGCGGTCAGTGTGGTGTACATTATAAAAAACTCCAATTATACGTAAATATATTATACTACTATTAAAAAAAGAAATAAAACATATATAAATATATTTTAAAAATAAGTAACATAAAAATTAATATACATAAATAAAATAAATATAGTATATATATATATATATATATATATATATATATATATAATATATATAAATATATATATATAAATACATAAATATAACTATACTTACAATGTCATTTAGCTGTTATTGGACCAGTAATGTTTCTTCACCATATTCTTAAAAATAGCAATGGACTTGGCATGTCTAATTTCTATGGGCAATGCATTCCACAGACGGACAGATTGTATGGTGAAAGATTTGTCGTAGAAAGTTGACGAATGGACAGGAGTTTTGAGCTGAAGGGTATCTGAAGAACGAAGGGAACGAGGATTGGAAAGATGGAGAAACTCAAAACGTTCTTTAAGATAAGGAGGGGTAGATGGAATAAATAGGACACTATACAGGAGAGAGAGAACATGAGCATCCCGGCGACGGCGGATAGGTAACCATTTGAGCTTGGTGCGAAATTCTGATATGTGGTCATACTTGCGCAAGCCAAATATGAACCGTATGCAAAAGTTAATGCGACATTGCGTTAATTAAATTCAAAGTTCTACCTACAACTCTCAGCTGGGGTTGCAACTATAATTAAGCGTAACTAATGGTATAAGCCTCATTATAAATGCCTGCACTGGCCACGCCTCACATGGTGCCGGGCTTCCTCAGGTTCACTTCTGTTAAAATACGTCGATGAACCTTTTCACATCGAGATTTCATTGGATTAGTGCAAGACCCTGTTTTCATTCCTTCACCCAGACTAACTAGTTTGGCCAGATGTTCATAGAAGACCGTTAATCTTTCTTAAGGGAGATATCGGGAGTAGAATTGTGAGGACACGCCCTACTATTTCTACTCTCGCTTTCTACTATTCCCCTCTTTCCATAACCTATACCATTTCATCTCCCGTTCCTTACAGGATCAGACGAATGTTAGGAACACACAGGTGATCCTTCGATACGGGTCCCTACCGTCCTCGAGGACAGATTGATTACCTACTGTCCCCGTCTATTCTACTATGTCTACTCACCAAGCCGGTTGGTCTTCTCCCTATTACCTATGCTCCTGTGACCGTCTATTCTACTATGCTACTCACCGAGCCGGTTGGTCTTCTCCTTGATCTCGTGCTCGATCGCTAGGAACAGCGGCGGGAACAGATGCACGGCGTAGTGCGGCAAGATATAGGAGAGCTCGCGGCCGTGGCGGCGCGCCTTCTCTGCGCGCGGCACGTGCCCCCGGACCAGTCGGGTGATCTGGTGCTCGCGGCACACGCCTGCGGAACGTGGCAGGTTATCACTTCACGTTATTACCACGTTTTCATTAATTTACTTTTTTGTTTGTCTATCTGTCTTTCTGTCTGTCGTTCCGGGTGTACCACAGAATAAACCGTTCTTCTACTTCTTTTTTACAAGTCACTTTCTTGTTTGTCTGTCTGTCTGTCGTTCCGGGTGGAATCTTGCAGCTCAAATTTCGAGCACTTCCCAGTTAGCTATCTGGCTGAAACTTTCAGGATAGCTCACAACTCGATGACAATGCATTTTAAATCCACAAAAACTTAGTTTTTAGATTAATGTTTTAATCTATTACGGAATCAAGAATAAGTTACTGAGTGCTCTAATATTAAGATTTTTGTACAACATTTCTAAATGAATAAATATTTAAAATCTTTTTCATTTTTAAGCTATTGCATAGCTTCTATCGCGGGCCTTGAGCGTGGAGACCGAATCCAGAAATTTCGTAACGAAAATAACCTAACACCCCCCACTCCGAATGCTATGCAATAGCTTTACCGCGGCAGTCTCCGAGTGCCACACTTTTTTTTTTGTATCATAACTGTCATACTAAATTAATAGTAGATGGTGTCATCATCATCATCAGCCCATCACGGTCCCACTGCTGAGACACGGGCCTTCTCTCAAGCAAAATGGTAATTGTTAGTAGTTAGGTTGTTATTTTAAGATTACTGTCTCATCTCATCGTCATAATTTTGTACATATTAAACATAATTTAGCTTTTATCCTGACAGAGAAGGAGCGTTTGTGACAGATGAAAGTGACCGTATAGGGGATGGCGCTTACAGTGGAAAACCTGTTATGTGTTGGGCGCCAATTTTTCTATGTGTTGGTTTATAGCTGTCAGATAACTTACCATCTAATACTAAGGTCAGGTGATATCCAATACCGAATTTATTCTTCAAAAATAAAGATGTGCCCGCACATCTCACCTAAAAACAGAAAAAATAAATTAATAGTATGTATCCTTAACAAAGCGTTCAAAATCACGTGTTAGCCTTTAACATTTATTAACACTTAGTGCCACAAAGATCTAAATAATCTAAATAAGCACCACTAAAAATTGGAAAGCAGAAGAACTTGTACATTTTTAAAAAAGCATCACTCCGCAAAGAAATTTAAACAAATAGCGACTCTCGCTATGACGCAATAAAATTCAATTCAGCTCGCGTAGCGCTGCATACCTACCAGTCATATTAACCTACAGAGCGCGTCTCTTTCTATCGCGCCGCTCTTATCTCTTCTGACGCGGCACGTGTAACGACGCGCGACCCGCCGTCGGTGTCCGGCTATGTACTTGTAGCTTCGTACCTACAGTGCGGAGTGCGCTAGACCTGTTTATACCTAAAACACACTAAAATTATGTCTTCAGTCTTACCCTCCCTTTACTAATAACAGCTTTTCTATCTCCCAGTATATCAGCTTCGTCCATGAAGTGCGTTGTGAGCAGTAGAACCTTCCCGCGCTTGGCTTTCTGCAGGATCCGCCACGTCTGCCGCCGGGATATCGGGTCCACCCCGGCTGTTGGCTCGTCTAGGATTATTATCTGAAAGATAACGGGCATAGTTTTATTATGTACCATACTGCAGAAGTTAGTTTTGCTTCATATTCAAACCATAAACTGTTTTGATTTGCGTTGTTAGTTCCTAAGGTTTTAACTAGATGGAGATAACAGAGCCGCGTTTTCTAAATCGCGGTGACGAGTTCCGCACGGAACAATAGGTTAGGGTTTAAGGTTCTAATAAAATTTGTCTTTGAAAGCAAATGGTTTTTATTTTAACGGGCGAATGTCTTTATTACTGATAACAAACTACACTCTACTTACTAAAACTAAACTAACTACATACAAGGAGAAGCAATTGGACAACCCATAGACCATTAAAGGCCTATAGATAGCTCAAATGCTCCAACCCACTACCGGTTGGCAGCGTACCCAAGATGCTGGCAGTATTTCCCCCGTTGGATTGTAATACTGATACATTGAGCCAAATAAGTCCCAGCATTTTGGTCACGCGTCGCATCGATCAGGCGCTCTGACAGACTTTTGAAAATACGATGAGCTCCCGGTCCCCACGGACCCAAAGTCTCCACACCAAATGGCTCAAATATGTAACCGCTACCGAGGTTAGCATATTTCCGCCGCTTGAGCTGCTCGGCCGAATTAGCCGCCGCGCCAGCCTTACAAAACGTTGCCTTACCAAATGGAATTGGTTTAACTAAGTTACCCTTGCCAAGCCTTCACGAAGACATCAGCTTGTACACATAGCACAAAATATTGTGTTTAGAGTTTTTTTACGAATTGTTATTGATTAATATTATAATTAGTTTTATAACCAAAAAAACGATTCAATTTTGATATATCTTCGAAGTCGACCACCACCGACAGGGACTAGGGATAAGGGATAAGGATAAGGGACAAGGGCTCCTTGTAGCTATACTGAACCTAGATTTTTGTAAATCGGTTTATAAAAGATGGAGGTCTGAGGTAACCAATATAAAAAATAAAAAATACATTCGAATGAAATGAGAACCTCCTCCATTTTTTGAAGTCAGGTAAAATTTACTTTCATTATGACTAAGATTTTAATTATGAATAATAACCGTATAAAAATAAATTTTATGCAACTGATTGACGAGACGAGCTGGTCGTTTGTCTGATGGTAAGCAATTCATTCATTCATTTTTTCATTTTTATTAATAATTCAGACATAATTATCCATATTTGTTAGTAAAAATTCAAGGTAATAAAATGTTAGTAAGTAATTAATTAATCAATTTGTTTCATTAAAAATGTCAAAATAAAATAATCAATAATGTCAATAAAATCAATACAATAATCAATATGTCAACAAATAATTTTAAATCAAAGTCAATATAAAATAAAAAATTAATTCAAGTCTGTTCTAAATTTATTGTGTGACTAGATGGGCTATGGGCCTATGAATTTTTACCCAGTGCCTCATGAAATAAGAGTTAAAATTATTTGCTACAACGCTCAGGATGCTGTTGGTGCTGTCATAGAGCCGGCCCATCAGGGATGCAGTTCTGCTCCGCAATATAGCAGAAAAATTGTATGTGCGTGCATCAGCAAACATACCTGATGCGCTACAGAACCGCGGCAATACGCCAGCCCATAACAATAATAGCACCACCCAGAACTTTGTTTTGCAAAATCCTGCGCCGCGCTGCACTGCGGTCGTCATCTTGAGACAATTAGCTGTTGAGTCTCTTATTGCCCAGTAATTTCACTGGCTACAATTTATTAGTTACATGGAGTTTGCATTCAAATGGAAGTCAAATAACGAAACTATATTTATCTTTTTCAGGAAAAACCGAAGTTATTTGGACAGCATTGAATTTCAATAGAATCATCAGTTTTAGCCATCATCACTTTCATCGAGATTGTTGAACTCTGCTGGAATTTTGCTATGTTCCGGTTTGAAGGGCATTGTAGCCAGCGTAATTACTGGGCATTATGAGAGTCAACAGCTAATTGTCTCAGGGTGACGAGCGCAGTGCAGGGCCGCGCGCATTTTGCAAAACAAAGTTCTGGGTGGTGCTGTTATTGTTATGGGCTGGCGTATTGCTTACCATCAGGCAAACGACCAGCTCGTCTCGTCATTCAGTTACATAAAAAAAATTACCAGTTTTAAATTGACATAAATGTTGCAAAGGTAAACATAACATTTATTGTCCAACGAACCTCAAATACTTTGAAGACCAATGGAAACCTCACCTTAGGATCTCCAATGAGTGCGATGGCTATACTCAGCTTCCTCTTCTGTCCCCCCGACAGGTGCTTCGAGAAGACATCCAGCTGATCCAGCAGCCCAACTTCTGATAAAGACTTGTGGAGCTGTTCTGCTAGTCTTCTGCGAGGGACGCCCTGGAACGAGACAAGAAATTTAAGATCTGTAACTTAAATCAGAATAATGCACTACATAACACTGCAAAAGGTGGCTTTTAAGCGAATGCAATCACTTAATTAGGTGCAATATTCATCATCATCATCATCAGCCCATTGTGTTCCCACAGCTGGGACTCGGGCCTTCCCTCGTAAAGAGAGTATGGGCCATAATCCACCACGCTGGCCCAGTGCGGGATGGTAGATGTCACATGTCCTTCAATTTTTGTTATAAATTCGTGGACATGCCGGTTTCCTCACGATGATTTCCTTCACCGTTTTTAGAGCGAGTTTTAAATCCGCACATATAACTTAAGAAAGTCAGTGGTGCGGGGCCAGTGCGATTCGAACTCGGGTGCGTCAGATCGATAGTCGCACGTGCTCCCACTGAGCCACACTCGCTCTCGATGCAATATTAAACATTCCGAACTAAAGCTGCAAATCTTCGAAGCATCTTGACTCGAGATGTGAGTAAACAGAATATACATATTTCAAGAAAACAATAAGAATGTTTTTTCATGTTCAAGGTCTTGATAACTACAACTTGGGAATCTTCAAAGAGGCTGAAGAGAATAGGTAATTTGAATATGAATGAATGGAGAATAGGTAATTTATTTCTGAGGAGATAGTCGCACTAAGACTATAGCAGTAAAAACTACAGGTCCAGGGTCCTTACCTTCACCGAGGCGTAGAACTCCAGGTGTTCCTTGACAGACAGCAGGTCAAACAGCACATCCTGCTGCGGACACACACCTGTCATCTGCCGGATCTCGTGCATGTCGTTTGGATCCCTACGAACAAACGTGCTGTTAGATAGATAGATAGATAAACGCTTTATTGCAAACATTAAATTAAAGATATTACATAAAAACAATTAAATAAAGCGTTACAATGGCCGGCCTTATCGCTAAAAGCGATCTCTTCCAGGCAACCTTTGGATGGAGAGGAATTCATGGGAAGCGTTCCGACTGAAAATCAGTGCTAAGGTACCTACTTAAGATACCTTAGCGTTTGCTGAGTCGGAACCTTTTCCTGACATCGCGCAACATTTCACTGTATTGTTTTGTCTTTATTTTAGTATGTATATATTCAGTGTAATGTTGTGTGATGTCCGGAATAAGTGTATTTTCTTTCTTTCTTTCTAATTATCAAGATGTTAAAGACGGGAATGTAAGGGATGTAAGGTTAGCTACGGGTCGTGTGAGGTCAGTTAATCTAGGTCTACCTTCTTAAAATTTCAATCTCACCTCACATCTAGCCCGTACACATACGCGGTCCCAGCAGTGGGCGCCGTCAGACCAGTCAAGATATTAAACAGAGTGGACTTCCCGGCACCATTGTGGCCCAGGACAGCCGTGATCTGACCCTCGTAGATGCTGAGGTCGATGCCGTCGATGGCTTTGGTCTCGGGCCGGCGGCACTGACGGAACGACTTCTGGAGACCCACGATCCTGATGGCTTCTTTGTCTTGGAGCTCTCTGCAAAAATATTCACATTTGCGATAGTACGTAGATAAGAAATTCCAACCGGTGGCGGCTCAGACAAATATGTTTTAGTCTTTGATTGAATTCATGTTTCACTTTTGGAAATAGTCTACTTATTTTCAGAACCACGAATAAGTAAGGTTCACGTTTCAAATATACATAAACAAAGAGATTTACAATACCTACTATCCCTTCATATTTAAATACAATTCTCGCGGCAGTCTATTACAATATGAATAGTCCAATATTCAGGCACTGGATTTCTGTTGACATGAGCGGTAATAAAAAGTGACGACACACCTCGGTGTGTATACTATCTATGACACTGTGACTGTAAGGCACTTTATACGGGTATCTTACAAATAGTTGATTACTTTTTATTCAATTTCATTGTAATTTTCATATGGGTTTTTGTCTGAATTAAACGAATTTTATTTTATTTATTTATTTATAACCGACTTCAAGGAGCAGGAGATTCTCAATTCGATTGTATGTTTGTTACGCGGTTACTTCGTCATTTAGGAACATTTTTACGTTCAGTTCAGAATAGCTAGGTGGTCCCATATAAATTTCATCGAAATTCTACCTTGGACTTCGAAGATACATCAGAATTGAAGTTGATTTTGAAAGTACCATATTTTTTTTGCTTTAGAGCACGTGAAATACATAATAATTTATGTAAGTTTAAAAACAGAATCTCATAAAGTTAAGTACTGGAGTGGAAGTCTCTGCCGGAATCTGTGTTTCCCTATAGCTGTAATCTGGGTGTCTGTAAGACAAGAGTAAACTCGTTTCTTCTAGGCGAGCGTGCTACATCTTCGACCGCATCGTCATTTAGCAACAGGTGAGATAGCGGTCAAACGCAAGACTATATAAAAAACAAAGAAGTTATCAATTCTCCCTTATGTTTAACTTCTCTTACCTCGGCACGGGCTCGACGTCCTTATTGTGCGCAGCGTCTCCATTGGAGTGGAAGTGGACGGCCGACACGCGGCTGCGGCGGCTTCCCATCCAGTAGGACGGCATCAGGCAGAACCACGGCTTCTGCTTGATGCCGTACTCGCCTGCGATGAGAATTTCAAGGTAAGACGTTTTAGTAAGCAACAAAACGACGGTTTTATCGTCATCGCTTCAATCCATAACTGAGTCACGTTAGTTTGTTCCAGCCCAATATTGGCAACATAATAATATTAATAATTATTATTAAACTCTTTATTTCAGGCAATATTAAAGTACAACAAAGTTAAATTAACAAAGGCCCATAGAATATATATCTTACAGACTAACATACATACAAAAATATGACATACAAACCACACACACTACTTCACAGGGTTCAAAAATTTCGCTCCTTCCCTGTATCTTCGGTATACTACCCCTACAGGCCAGAAGTCAGAATTCAGGAACAGTTCCTTATGCACCGCTGGAACTTGGAGCCTACAGGACTTGAATTCATTTCATTTAATGTCATTCATCATTCATAATAATGAATGCCTCCTGTATTGCAGACTTTTTCCAACCAAGTATCGGAAATTGTATATGTCATTCATTATGCTCGACGCATTGGTAATTTGTCCTTTGTTGCAAACAGTCATTTAAGCAACTGTGACCTTTTTTCATGAAAAGTATTTCCAAACCTTAATTATAATGATCACTTTTCATTAGTTCGTTTGCTTGATTGCCATTTTTACATAAAAATCGTTTTATGTAACTTCGCAGTCAATGATGGAACTTGCCTGTCGACATAGGTGCAATGCACATTACTATTGTTTAGTCCCATCCCTAGACTTACGATTTGATTTACTCTATGTTCTCTATATCATGGCATTCTCTAGTTTTGTGATATAAAAGGAAATTAAAGCAAGAATATAATAAATAAAGGTTTTTATTGAAGATCCAAAAGCAGAGCACCCAACATTGCCAAGTAGAAACGGCTAACAAAAAAAAAAGACAACCGATTTGTCAAGTTTTGGACATCAAATCGCTCCACCCAGAAGTCCTCGTCCTCCACACTTCCTGAACTCACCGATACCCTTAACTGTTGCTAAAATCATCAAAAGAGAGCACCAAGTCAAAAAAGTACTCACTGGGCAGCACAGCGTCCAGCCAGTAGGCGATGAGGCCGTACAGCACGGTGTCGACCGCCATCATGATGAGGCTGCCGCCGAACGGCACGCCGGGCCCGCTCCACAGGTTGTCCCACGTCACACCCACGCCAGCCATGTCCAGCACGAGAGCCTGGAAGATACAAGTGTCAGTCTACCGTTGGGTGTCCCTCTAAACTTCGACAGTTCCTTATTTCGACACGAAACATACTCAAAAAAAATGTAGTCGGCTGAACATAATTCGACAAGTATTAGTTCGACAGAAAGCACTTCGACAACACAAACATTCAATTTAGTTTCTGGCGCTTTGCCGGCCGCTGCCGCAGCACGCTCGCTTCGCTCGCTCAGCTCGCGCGATGTGTGGTCACTGCTCTAACATAACCTAACCTAGTCTTTAAGCCGTTTGTTTTCTCTACAATAAATGTTATGCTTTTATACACGTGTTCCTTTCGAATACACTATATAATCCAGGTATTCAATTCGCAGAGAGTATATATATATACAAGAATCAGAATGCTCTGAAAGAATTGCTGAAATTGCTTTGACATTATTAATCAGGTACAATTCGTGAACGAAGAGCAAATTCAGAAAACAGACATCCGGAAAAGTTTGGCAAGATCTATAGCTTAATGACATAAAGTCTCTTTAGAGCATTTTACCTTATCCATAGCCAAAGCATAGCAGCTGGAGCTGATGAGCGAGACGAACCAGAAGGCGAGGGAGTCCGCGTTGGACACAAACACCTGGATGAAGTACAGCCCGCTCATCAGGTTCACGGAGAAACTGCCCACGATGCCAGCCGTCTGGAAAAGATGATGGTTGATTATTGGGCCTCGTACGGGGCTAATTCCGTAAAACTTGCATAGACTTTTTTTAGCTAAGTGACGAGACGAGCAAATGATTCTCCTGATGGTAAGCAACACGCTCATAGATGACATTTGGTTTTCGGAAGCAATGGTGCTCCATAGCCTTCACTTAACTAAGTCTTCGTCATGGTATTCCGAAGAGGCATGGTATGCTACCGATGCAAACTTAGCTCGAAGAAAAAAATCTTCTTTCTAAGTAATATAAAATATTACATAATTAAAACGCTGCCAACTGGTAGTGGGCCGGAGCAATTGGGCTATCTATATAAGTCTTGAATGGTCTGTGGGTTGTCCAATTGCTTTTCTTTGTAAGTAGTTAGTTTAGTTTTAGTAAGTAGAGTGTAGAATTGGATTCGGTAATAAAGACATTAGCCTGTTGAAATAAAAATATAAAAAAATTAAAATGTAGTTAGGAAAAGCTGATCTAGAAACTTACCCTGGCCTTATCGAAGAAAGGCGTGAGCATGAACCCAAGCGTGATTATCGTGAAGCCAAACATCAGCATCAGCAAGAATATCAGGATATACGACGAGTGCTGGAACACCTGAAAATATGTACTTTTATTTATCTCATCACCTTCGTCAACCAACTCAACGTCTTCTCTCGATATCACAAGTCCTGTTTGACAATGTCAGTATACAAAAGAATTTATTTATTTACTTAAAGAAGAGCGAGTGTGACTCAGTGGGAGCACGTGCGACATTCGATCCGACGCACCCGAGTTCGAATCCCGCTGGCCCCGCACCACTGACTACCTTAAGCTATTTGCGGATTTTAACACTCTCTCTAGCAACGGTGAAGGAAAACATCGTGAGGAAACCGGCATGTTCAAGAATTAATCACAAAAATTCAAGGTCATGTGAAATCCACCAACCCGCACTGGGCCAGCGTGGTGGATTATGGCCCATACTCTCTATGAGAGAAGGCTCGTGTCCCAGTAGTGGGAACGTGATGGGCTGATGATGATGACTTAAAGAAAAAGTAAGGATCCTAAAACTTAGTAGGTATTAGTTTACTTCTTGAAAATAGAAAAACCTTACCTTCAGTGTGAAGAGGAGAACAGTGCTGACGACAGACAGGATCATCACGAAGACGCCGTAGATGAGAAACCAGGAACTCCTGAAAAAAATATTGTATGAGTTATTTTAAATAGAAGACTTTAAAACCTCTTATGTACTCATTTGTCTAACAGTGGAGGGAGTTTTAAAGTTGCCCTGATAGTTGAAAAGGTCAAAGAGAAACGCTTACGGTGGTACGGTCACGTCCAAAGACGCCCAGACGATCATATGGTAAAGCTTGCCCTAGACTTGCCAACGATGAAGCGTAAACGTGGAAGACCACCCACCACATGGATAACGACGGTTGACAAAGACCTCAAAGAAGCTAATATAAGCATCGAGGCAGCACGAAACCGTGCTAAATGGAAAATGCGGACAAGAAGGGACCCCAAGTAAATGGGAACGGGCCTAGGAGGAAGAAGCAGAGAAGATTTTAAATAGTAGACTGCTGTTGCTTTGATTTTTCCATTACTTGTGTATGGCTTGAATTTGTGTTCTTACTTTGCTCTCGTATCATTTACTGCTATAACCACCTCTGTCAAAACTTAGCCGTAGTCATAAGAATAAGTAATATTTATTCCTATGGCCGCGGCCGTAGCATTGATTGCGGTTTTTGTATTGGACTAGCATAAATGCCAATGACCAATGCTCTTCTGAGGGTCGTGCGGTTGGAGTCGCGCCACAACGTGAATTTTAGTTATTTTGTGGTGCGAGTTCCTACTGAACATCTGTCGACCTACATGTGTGAGAAATTCTGGCCAAAGGGTGTCGTGTTTCGACGATTCAGAGGACGGCTGCAAGCGTCACCGCTGACACCTCAAGCTGACACCACGCAGTTGCGTCACACGTCGCCGACAAAACGTGTCGCATAAACATAAATATTTTAATATAAATTATATGTATGTTAGTTCTAAGGTATATATTTATATGGGCCGTAGAATAATTAAATAACATCTGTAACTTATTTTAATCTTGCCTGAAATAAAGATTAAATAAATAAAATAAATAAATACATTACAATCAAGCTATGCTACGGCAGATATCGGTTGTTCAGCCATTAATCTACTCTAACTTACCAATAAACAGAATCCTTCAGCCCCATAATCCTCATTCCCTCTCGTATCTTCTTCTCTTTTTCCCCCACCACGAACATGAGGAGGTAGGTGATGAACTGCGAGAGCGTCATCACCATGTACATGGGCATGATGACGCGGAAGATCACCAGCCAGTCGCCGGTGTGCTGGCGTTTGGGGAACTGGCGGAAGTCGACGCGAGGTGGCGGGATGTTGGTGTCGGTGTCCGTCTGGGGATAAACAGTAATATTTTATTTCAAGCTGCCGTCCAGTTATGTGATAAAGAACCCTGCATAGAATATTTCTTTTAATGGATCTGAGTGATGGGACGAGCAAGTTCGCTTGATGGTAAGCACCACGCCTGCACATAACAATTGCAGTGCCACCCAGAACTTTCAACACCAAAAAAAGCACTACGTAGAACTGCATTTCGCTGACTTTGCCCTTCCCCAACAATGCCCTTTAAACCATGCTATTTTGAAAAGTAGTTTCCTATTTAACTATTTGGCGATCAAGATTAATAAAGAAATGTCATCCTGTCATATTTGTTGAGACAGGACAGCGTGGATCACTAGATTTCAACTGGTAGTAGAAACCTTTTTATGAGGTTCGATTGGCCTGCTTTACGCTAGAGAAGTTTGTCAATGTGTTAATTTGTCATTTGATATTGGTGCAGAAAGCTAGCTTAAGAAACCTGTTCAAAAATTTAAAAGAGTACAGACTCGAATCGAAAGCATACCTTGATCTTAACAAAGTCAATTAGTATCTGCATCGCCAGGAAACCTGAGTAGTAGTACTGCAGCACGGGGCAGGCTTCCTCACTGGCGTGGACATCCGACAGCGGGATGAGCTGCCCGCCACGCGACCAGTCGCTCGACCAGTCTTTGCGCTCGGCGCGCTCGCGACAGATAGCGGGGGACGTGAACAGGAGGCGGGTGGATGGTGTTCGCGCGAGAGACGGGTTCGTGCGGATTGTGTACCTGGAAATAATGGTTGGATTTAGCCATGCCATTCGTTGTTTTACCTAGCATTGCTTAGGTAGTCACGAACATAGCATGATATTTTTAAGGTATTCAATTATAAATATTCACTAGTCCAGTGGTATTAACGATGCTGAAAAAATATTGGGAACTAGCAATGACCCGCGGTTTACCGAGATAAAAGTAGCCTTTTCCAGGACCTAACGTACCAAATTTCAACAAAATTTGTTCAGTCGTTTTTGTGTGATTGAGTAACAAACATCCATCCATCTTCACAAAATTTCGCATTTATAATATTAGTAGAAAATCTCTTATCACTAAACTTGCTTTGCGAGTACATCTATTATGTCCCACATGGCTACCGCTTCATTCTACTTTACTGTCAATTAGCAACTTACAATAGTCACTAACTGCTGGATTTACTTGCACCATAATTGTCAATAAAGAAATGCTGTAGGTACCTGAGCGGCTCATTATACGACGTAGGGTCGGTATGGAATACCACCGCCATTGGGAACTGCTTGGCGTTGTCGTGGTAGGCATCGTTTAGCTCCGTGGTATTATTGAAGCGCACCCAGTGGATCGGCTCCTGCCCCGACGAGAGCAGGAGCTCATTGATGTCTTGAAGGAAACCCTGGAAGAAAAGTCTATGTTAAACAATAACTCCTTATTTGGGCAGAAGTACATTTTTATCAATTCTCTCTATGAGAGAAGGCCCGTGTCCCAGCAGTGGGAACGTGATGGACTGATGATGAAGATGGTGATAGTCATTAAAGAGAAAGTTAAACGACAGATGTCTCTGGTCCCCATTACATAGGAAACACAAAAACTTTAGTTGGATTGGAACTATGATGAAAACTACACCATTGTTTTTTTGTGGAGGAGGAAAATGCTTTCACACTGCCCTTCTGCCACGGGGGTAGCAAAAGGAGGTGTGTGGGGTTTGAACCCACTAAAAACCCCTCCGTGAGCAGTCTCTCTCGAGTCTCTGCCGAGAAGGGGCGAGATGGGGTAGCGCTAGCATTCACCATCTCGCCCCGACAGAGAATGCATCCCTCAACCCCATGTGAGGTAGTGGAGCCAAGATTAATAAAAATACAGTAGATTCTTACCATAGTGCCATTAGCGTTGTACCAATCAGCCACCACAGCAACGCTCTGGTTGTCAGGAAAGGAGTTCCTCGGCAGGATGCGTAGCAGACGGCCCGGCTTCGTCACCTCGGGGAAGTTGGGGTTTGGAATCAGCATCTTGAGAAAGATTAGCACCCCGAGGCAGTACAGGGGCACTAGAATCTCCTGGGGGACAAAATGCTTCTTTAAACTTGGAGAAAACTGAGTCAAACGGAAACACGGGGGCACGGGCGATAAAGATATAAAGCAGTATAAATTGGATTAGAAAATCACATAATGTGTTGTGTGTGATGACATGATGTTGCCTTTTGAACCAAAGACTGCAACGGAAAATAGACAGACTTGGTTATTGGATTGTTTTATTGAGTGTACTGTGATATTTTTATTTGGTTTCTCGTATGCGAGAGGCCGTCTGGGTGGGCACCACCGCTTTGCCAGTTATTCAGCCGCCAAGTAGTAGTGCGCAAATATTACTGTGTTCCGGTTTGAAGGGCATTGTAGCCAGCGAAATTACTGGGCATTGTGAGACTGACGCATGGGCATTTTTGACGAGCGCGCTGCAGCGCCGCGCAGGATTTTGCAAAACAAAGTTCTGGGTGGTGCTGTTATTGTTATGGGCTGGCGTATTGCTTACCATCAGGCAAACGACTAGCTCGTCTCGTCATTCAATTACATAAAAAAAAAGTATGATAAGTTTCTTCGAAATGTTTTAGCACTGGTGCAAGAGGTCTACCTACCCTGCTTTACAGGGATCTATTGGTACCATTTTGGCAGAGCCCACTTTATGGTGAACCCTCAGTAAAGAAATGCTAATTTTTATTTTTTACGTGGCACGTGGGTGACGTGGTACTAACCGCCAAAGTCTTCCTAGTGTCCCGTTTCTTGAGAAGGACATTCCGGACGACTGTGGCCCACAGTTGGGGCCAGAACTTGTTGGGGTCCTTGGGACCCATGGTGTTCCGCAGCGTGCTAGCTGCTGTCACGTCCAGTTCGCCGGAACCCTTCTCTGCGCATTTCCTGGAACAAATAACAAGTAGTGTAAATTCACTAGAAACTACTCAGTCAGCATAAATGCAGTATTATCATCATTATCAGCCCATTACGTTCCCACTGCTGGGATACGGGCCTTCTCTCATAGGTATGGGCAATGATCCACCACGCTGGTCCCAGTGCTGGTTGGTGGATGTCACAATGTGTTTGAACTTTGTGATTGTGACATATATTTTTTTACTAGTTATACGCTTGCGTGACCGCTATCTCACCAGTTGTTAAGTGACGATGCGGTCGAAGATGTTTCGTTATCTTGCGATGTTTCCTTTACCTTTTTAGAGCGAGTGATAAATCCGCACACACACATTGGTGCGGGGCCAGCGGGATTCAAGCTCCGGTGCGTTGGATTGAAAGATGCTCGAGTTCTCGCTGAGCCACTTGCCACACATTTTAGTATCATGTCGCAACAGAATTGCAAAATTAGAAGTCACTCGCGCCAGATTTTTTAAAAGTAGCTGAAGTCGATGCTCTTTACAAAATATATTTTTTTTTATTATTTTTTTTTACGCTTAATATATCTATGATCGGCCACTATCTCGCCTGATGTGAAGCGATGATGTGGCCTAAGATGGAGCAAATAGATCTAGAAAGAGACGGCAGTTGAGCGGCTGCTCAGACCCGTCTCCCCGATGGTTCACCGAACGTCATCCCGAAACACGACTAGGTCGCTTGACGGCATGGCTTTGTTCGGTGGGTGGTATTACAACCACGGCCAGAGCCTACCACTCCAAAACGCGTAAGCGGGTTTCATCACGATGTTTTCCTTCGCCGTTTTAGAGCGAGCGTGCAAAATCTGCACTTAACTATAAGTCATTGGTGCAGGGCCGAGTCGGGATTCGAACCCAGGTGCATCGGATCGAAAAGCGCACGAGTTCCCGCTGAGCCACACTCGCTATATAAAAAATATTACACTACTGTAGGCACATACGTAGGTACGTGTGTTTCAATTGAAACGTACAACTCTTGCCAAATTAGTTTCCGGTTAGCTCAACCGTAAATTCAACTTTCAGTGATTTTATTCGTCAGCGATTTCATTTAAAACACAAATTGAAATCAAACATTCTAGTTTTTGCTCTTCCCAAATGTTATTTTAAGTCCTTATGGCGAGAAGAAGAGAGAGAAGGGTCTGAAGTGAATTGGCTCAATGAAAACAGTTATTATGAAGAAGTGAAAGTACCTACATGTATATGAATTCGCTTTTATAGGTGATGTAACATGTCAGTGTCACCGCCTATGAATAATTATTTTAATTTGCTTTATGTATATTTTGTTTACTCTTGTTATATATTTGTTTATATATTTATGTTGTATTCGTCTCTTATCTTACTGTTCGTGATGTCACGGTCATAGGTTCCGGCTGAAAATCAGTACTAAGGTATTTATTACCTTAGTTTTTGTGCTGAGTCGGAACCTTTTCCTGACATCGCGCAACGTTCCATTATACTATAATTATATTATGTATTTATTATATATGTTATTACATGTGTTATTTTTTTCTGTTGTATGTATAGTATAATATTATTTGTTATGTGTAGTATAGTATTATAGCTTAATGTAATGTTGCGTGTATCTGTCTTGAATAAATGTATTTTCTTTATTTCTTTCTTTCTATATGAACAAATTATTTCCGGAGATAATTTACAAATAAAATAATGGCACATTAGTAGAGATAGCTATTGATTTTATCGTTACGTTATGATTTCTTGGGACATCCATCTTCTTTCAAAGAGACAAATAAAGAGACATAGAGAAAGAGAAAGAGAGAGAGACTAAACTTTTTTTGGGTGACTAAAGAACTTATAAAGCTAACCTAACTGAAGTAATTCGTCAGGACCACACTCCACAGCGGCTCCGTTCATGTAACATGTACTGTACTACATAATATATAGCAACAAATGGTGAGTTTGTTATGTATAGTTATTATCATTCGGCCGAGCAGCTCAAGCGGCGGAAATATGCTAACCTCGGTAGCGGTTACATATTTGAGCCGTTTGGTGTGGAGACTTTGGGTCCGTGGGGACCGGGAGCTCATCGTATTTTCGAAAGTCTGTCAGAGCGCCTGATCGATGCGACGCGTGACCAAAATGCTGAGACATATTTGGATCAACGTATCAGTATTGCAATCCAACGGGGCAATACTGCCAGCATCTTGGGTACGCTGCCAACTGGTGGGTGTGATGCGAGTGGGTTGGAGCATTTGAGCTATCTATAAATTGCTTCTCCTTGTAAGTAGTTAGTTTAGTTTTAGTGAGTAGAGTGTAGAGTTGTTTTCAGTAATTATTATCATGTTAAATGTAAAATTAGTACCTATATGTATAACTATACATATATAGGTGTGCTATTGTTTATGATGCGCCTGATGTTGGCAAGTCAATACAATTTCAATATTTTTCATTTTTATTTTCATGATGATGAAGTTTTCTTTTAGTTAGAGCCAATTTCATGTTAAATACTCTATAATAATACCTAATAAAAGAGCTGCCCGCTTCATTATCGACCCCATTATTACCAGCACCCCCTGTTTGACTAGGGGGCGCCTGGCAACTGGCTCCCCTCGGGGTAAACACTGGACATATGATATGCAACGGCACGCTGGCGCCAATGTTCAACCAGGAATTAGGTACCTGGTTTCCCCGGAAGTAGGGTTGGTCTTTGGAAAATATCGACCTTACCTTTGAGGGCTTGTCTTTGTTCTTTAAGTAACAATTGCATGCTTTGTCTTTGGTGTTTGAAGATCGAATATCGATTTGATAAACCCTTGAGCGAGGGCTTTGTTTGCAACTTATACATATAGGATCCGTTGCATAATTACTTATAGACCTAGTTCTGTTCTCAAATTGTTTTTATGGAACTGATTAATGAATCGAGCGAGTCGTTCGCCTGCTGGTAAGTGCCACGCTTACCCATAACAATAGGGGATCGGACAGTAATCGAAAAAAAATCTAAAATATAGTTAGAACGAATGTTTATTGAATTGGAAAGATCATTCAATCAATATTTTTGTAAAATAATAATAATTTGTATTTTTAAATCAATAAATATAATCTAATAATTCTGTTCTTTTTTATCTGTTCCGAAACACCAGCACAGTGCATGACGTCATTTCAAAGTAAATACCGAGTGCGAAGCTTGTGTTTATTTTATATTTATGCTTTTTATCTAAATCAAAACGATGTTTTTCATACCATGACGACCCTAAAGTCTTTAAACTTTACAATAACGTATAAATCACTTTGCAAGTTTGCTTTCGTAGAGCTTGTCATCTCGTTGGCCAGCGTGTGACGTCATACATCTGAGGTAACCTTTTGCGCGGCAATAATTGAAACATAACATTTAAACATAATTTTAGGTACTTTTAGGATTTTATTTAATTAAAATATCATTTTTCATAGCTATATATATACATTATGGTTAATTTTAAATACTTTCTGAAAAGTTGTCCGATCCCCTATTGCATGCACTACCACCCAAAACTTTAAATACCGTGAAAAGTACTGTGTAGCACTGCATTGCGCTTGTCAACTCGAGACATCAGATATTACTGCTTAAGATATTTATTTCTTAGAATTATAAATTTATTTTTTCTGTAGTATCTTCTTATATATAAAATTCTCGTGTCACAAAGTTAACGATAGCGATTGTTTACACATATCTGATAATTAAAATACAAATATAAGTAGCACGATAACTGACTAATGCCGTATAGCATTAGGCAAAGAAGCAGATAGCAAATGCTATAATAGGGCATCGGACAGTAATCGAGAAAAAATCTAGAATGTAGTTAGAACGAAAGTTCGTCGAACCAGAAAGATCAGTCAATCTATATTTTTGTGAAATAATAATGATTTATATTTTTAAATCAATAAATAATTCTGACATTTTTAATCTGTTCTTCATCTCAAACGAAACAACAATCACAGCCCATGACGTCATTTGTAGGCAAAGGCCGCAGTCAAGCTTATGTTTATTTAACGTTTTTGCTTTTCATAAAATGTATTTTTGCTATTTTTTTCGTTCCATTACTACAATATAGTCCCCAAACTTCACAAAACGTATTAGAATCTCTTTGCAAATTTTATTTCGAAGAGTTTGTCGTTTTCTACCTACATATGACATCACAAGTTTTGAGGTGACCTTTTGCGCGGCAATATTTGAAACATAATATTTAAACATAGTTTTAGGTACTGTAAGAGCGTTGTTTAATTAAAATAGTATTTTTCATGGCTATATATATTCATTGTAGTTAATTTAAAACACTTTGTAAAAAGTTGTCCAATCCCCTATTGTTAACATGCTATGACTTACATTATTTTGTTGTGTTTTTGTTGTAATTTCGCTGGCTACAATGCTCTTCAAACCGGAACACAGTAATGCGTACACACTACTGCTTGGCGGCAGAATAACTGGCAAAGCGGTGATACCTACCCAGACGGACGCATACGAGAGACCTACCACCAGTAAACCATTGAGTTTATTGCGCCAATTTAAACTATTCTCATCTTGTCTTAGATTTGTATTAATTGATCTACATAAGTAGCTGTGATATACAAGAAAAATTCAATTAAATACGTACTTGAAAAGCATGAAAAAGTAAAACGACATTTCAACGCTTTCCTGGCCAGCCAATATCGTAAACACAATGGGCTGGGCGCCAAAATGCCAGTTGTAATGGCGGACGGTGGCCGTGACCGGAGTGCAGTGATGTGATATCATGGTGATGGGGACCATTTATCCAACGTCGTTTGCGTTTGGTTGGTGCTGATGACAGAGAATACAGTGTCTAGGAATTCAATTTTTATAATTTCGGTTAAATCTTTGGTCGGGTAGCTTACAGTATTTTATAATTTCAGAAGCAAGTTTCATGATATCAAGTACATATGTATTATTGACAGAACTTTCACAAAAAGAAATATTATACGTCGCACCATGTTGGGCGCCAATATTGAGAAAACTAGTTTAACTGGGTCAATATGCTAACAAATTCTCTCCAATTCTTCTTCAATTCTCTTCTATTCAGCTACATTTTATATATTATTTCATTTACTGTATCCAGTTTACTTCGACAAGGTGTAGAAACTCCATTGAAAATATACTCGTCATTTTTAAATCGCAAAAGCTGACGAGCAAAAGACCATACATAAAAAATGTACCTTTAGATAAAGAGTTTCATCAAACATTCGTAATGTTTTGGACGTCAAATACCAGCGCTAATGGCGACCGTGACCGATGCAAGGCGCGCCTCCGCTTCAATAACGTGGCTACCGGCTACCTACGTCAATCAGCTGATGGTGAGCAGATTATGTTCAAGGTTCCAGGATTACCTACCAACATCACATCTCTAGCCTACATTTTAGAAGTCGATGCCAGGTACATCTAATTTTGCGGTGTCACATTATGTGAGGCGGGTTGGTCAAATTATACAGAATTGTGAATATATTTATGGGCTTGTATGGCTTTTAACAAATCTATGAACAATGCATGTGTTGTCGAAAAATCTGGAAATTACTTTTTACGATATATTACTCCTGTAAACATTTAGTAGTAATATAATTATTATTATTAATTGCGTAGTTTATTTGTATTTCAATGTTTCTTGTTCTTTTTTTTGGAGAAACGGAACGTAATCGCAAAACGCGATATATGAGTACGTGCAACCACATTTTGACGTCACGCGCCTCGCTGTTTATTGGTTCATTTTTGACATAGAGCTCGCGCTATTGGTAAATTATTGACATACACACACATGTAGCATAGACAGACCAATGAGGAGATCCTAGGTCCCCACATTTTGACGTTACAGGCAAATGGCGCGTTTATGTTGATTTAAGTTGATCCAAATTTTCATTTATTTATTTCATTGACGAATGATGCCGTAAAATTTTTGAACATATTTTTTAATTAATAGTATTCATTAATGAATCGATTCATGTATTAATACACAAAAATTACATGCATATTGCAATGACAGAAATTATTTGATAAGTCTCTATTTCTAATGTTGCTGAACACATATCTAGAAAAGATGTGGTCAGAAATGCAAGGGTTACGTTCATGTCTGCCACATATTTCACTATATCAAGGATATTGTGGCCATACGTTGGGCTGCAAATATTCTAAAGTGAACACTGTTAATTATACGTTTTAACTTTTTTATTTCTACCAAGTACTAGCAAATATTTAGTTTTCTTTGCTCCTAGGCTGCGCCCCGCGCTTTCACTCGCGGTTTCCTGGTATAAAAAGAAGCCTTTGTGTTAATCCTGAGTATATTATTAGCTATCTTATTATTTATTTATTTATTTTCAAAATCCACAGCTCTTAAACTAACTAATATAATAAATAATTTTATTTTTTTTGTAATAAATAACGCCCAACGATCATATACATAGATCCCGACCCCTAACTAGGATTCCCTGTATCTAAGGAACCAGGAACTATGAGGACCATGGTCCCCTAACACCCAGACACGAAACAAATGCTTGCGCTTTTTTTTCTGTGCACAAACATTTGTCCCGTCGCGGGAATCGAACCCGCAACCTCAGTGATGTATGATATTTGAGCCAACCTGCCCAACCACTACACCACAGAGACTGTCATTTCCATACACAAACTTACATACCTACAAACTTTCGCATTTATAATATTAAACTACGATACTGTAACTACTTTCTAATACTTTTTTTCTACTTCAAAAAATGCTTTATTGCTATATATGCATATAGAAATTAAGTACCTCGCTTTATGCCCAATCACCTTTCCAACTATTGAAATCCCTCCCCTTTATATAAAAAGTGTAAGGGCCAAATTAAATATAACGATCCTGCCACTGCTTAAGCCACAGTGGCAACAAATAGCAGTGAAACATCTAATCTGCCATCCTCATGAAACCTTGTTTATTAAGGCATAATGTATTTTGTTTTAATGAATAGGTACTTTTCTGTACCTACTGAGTTTTGTAGGTTTTTCTGGTCATTTTGCAGTGAATCACTCTCTCATACCATAATTACCTACGTCAACTAGGCGTACCGTAATACCAAAGTCTTAATATTATAAATGACTACGGAACATTATCACATGACTAAGCATTCGTGACAAAAAGTTCTTGTTGATTCATGATATTTAATGATAACTTGATAAGATGCACTAAGTGCGGCGCCAAATTCCTCGGAAAGAGGAGAAAAAAAACTTGATAAGACATTCCCTATTAGGTATGATGTTCTGTGGTCGGTAATCGAGTAATTTGTTTAACACTGCCATGCCGGGTGCTTCTCAATAAACTCCGTAGGTAGGTCGTCGACATAGATTTGCAATCGAATGAGTATGAATTATATTGAACCGTGCATGGAATTTGTTTGTAATTCTAGCATATTCGAAATATTTCTGACGTGCGTACGTTGTTTCAAATAATAAATAATGCATGCTATGTGCGTGCCTTACGTTTAATGCTATAATTAACGGAATGGCAATCATTTATTTGGATTTATTGACATAATAAAAATTGGCACCCAACGTGGGGCGAGCTAAAATATTTCTTTATTATATCTTCATCGTTTGAGTAGCAAGTTATGCAGAATATTTCTTGTAATACGGAATACTGAGCAATAACTACGTGATATTTCTTTCAATATGAGATGAACCTACTTGTTGACTGTTCCACGATGGCAATAGAAATAAAGTGTGGTTCACATCGGAAAATGAAAATAAAAATGAATTAAAATGAATATTCCTCTTCCCACAACAGTTCACTAATAAACTTCATACAAACGTAAACGTCCACTTAGACCTAGTCCGGCTTGTTGGACGTCACATCTTCTACTGGTGGTAGGTTTCTCGTATGCAAGAGGCCGTCTGGGTGGGTACCACCGCTTTGCCGGTTATTCAGCCGCCAAGCAGTAGTGCGCGAGCATTACTGTGTTCCGGTTTGAAGGGCATTGTACCCAGCGAAATTACTGGGCAACAACAGTTCAACAGCTGATTGTCTCAGTGTGACGAGCGCAGTACAGTGCCGCGCAGGATTTTGCAAAACAAAATTTTGGGTGGTGCTGTTATTGTTATGGGCTGGCGTATTGCTTACCATCAGGCAAACGGCCAGCTCGTCTTGTCATTCAGTTAAATAAAATAAAACATGTCTTTATCGTTCTTCGATGTAGGTACAAGTTTTTTAGTTTTTTAATCTTTTAGTTTCTTTTTTTCATCTGTCCATGACTCTATAAAAACCATTCGTACGGTGCCGATGAGACATTCGTCGCACTCCTATGTTCGGAATGACAGTCGAATCATAAACGTCGAACTCCTTATCATAAAACCAAGCGGCACCTAGTAATAAACCCTTACCATTTAACTGAATTTAGGACGGCCCCCCACAAGGTGGACCGACGACCTGGTAAGAGTCGCGAGGGGCCGCTGGCTGCATACAGCAAGCAACCGCTCGTTATGGCGATCTATGGGGGAGGCCTATGTTCAGCAGTGGACGCTTCCGGCTGATGATGATGATGATTTAACTGAAATATCTATAATACTGCGTCTGTTTTGGCTGATCACAACGAAATTAATTACAAAATCTATAAAATTACGCCAAGGTAATATGGGAAGTAAGGAAATCGCGCTTGTAAGCGAGCAGCATTATTAATGCCAGTATGTTATGGACCGTTGCCAAGAGCGGTCGCCGCGGAGTCTGCCGACGACGGGCGATTTAACGCAATTTCTTTGCTTTGTGATTTACCGGGTATTTACGAATGCAGAGCATTATTCTTTCTTCGAAGAGAATATTATTTTTTTAGACATGGTTTTGGCGATGTACTTAAGGCGTCACATAGACAACTCTAGATCATTCGTCATTATCTGTGAATGCACTAAGAAAACTGTCTAAGACATCACTTAGAAAAACATGAAGAGTATACAATTGCGTTTTATAATAAATAAAATTCAAGGACCAAGTCTGTTAACGATTGAAATGTGTTATTGTAAGTCGATTGTATGAAAAACTTCAATATTGACAGTTTTTGTAGGCCGCTCACTATTTAGTTTAGTTCGATCGCCGATGATGCGACTGGTGGCATCAATTTGCCATCAATCCTTTTGCAGTGCTATCGAGCTATTTTGACATATCTAGCACCATACCGCCATGTCTTACGTAGTTTTTATTTGATAGTTTAATATTCCATCTATTATACTTTTGTTGAGTATGAGGGTCATCAGCCACAAGCCGGACCCTCTCCTAGTGCTTCAATAAAGTGGTGGAACTTTATTCAAGCTTTCCTTGGACTTTTTGGGAGAACATAAAAAGCAATGTTTTCTCTATTTTGTTTCATTTGCCTACACTCGTGCACGTTTACTTACACATAATGGTTAATATTCCACCGATATTACACATGATCACTCGAAATAACACTTGTTTGGAAAATAAAACAAAATCGAACTGTATCACTTTTCACTTCCCGCCAAAATGTCCTTATTCAGTAAACTATCGCATTCCGATAGCGTTGCTATGGCAACGGCAATTTTTTTTTCGGAACTGTTCTGCTCCAGCACGGTTGAGGTATTGCAGCACGTGCAATTCGATTTGAGAGAACTGATTATGAGACCAAAGCAGTCGCAACGATCGTAAAATTATCTCAGTAGTAGAACGTCGAAGGAGTGGAACGCCTTGCCGTCGTCTGTTTCCACATAAATACAAATTGGGTGCGTTCAAATCAAGAGTGAACAATTATTTACTGGGTAAGCTTGATACATCTTCGACCACATCGTCGCTTCCCATCAGGTGAAATCGTGGTCAAACGCTGACCCAGACAGATGTAAAAAAAAATAATGTTGTAGATTGTTTTGACGATAATTAACAGACTTGGCGACAGACAGGCGCACAGGATGGGCGAAAACAATGCGGAACCGTTGAACACGAAGTCCTAAAAATCAATGTTTTCTTGCTTTAATCGTTGGCGCTGTCGACTCAAGTCAAGGTCAAGGTTCTCCTCCTTGAGTCAAATCATAACTCAAGGAAGAGAACCTTGACCATAGTAGGACTGAGTCGTGATCGATAACAAATAATTAGTGTTATTTACCCATTTTTCCGAATAGACGTATGTTGTTTTGTTCAATGAAACATTAAAATATTACCTATTTGAAGAGTATAATAATAGTTTTAAATGCAGTAATCGTGTTCAAGTTCAAAGTCTAAAAGTTATTTTTTCAGTTTTGGTTTCACATACGCACTTATAAACGTCAACAAAATGACTCTACCAGCTTATCTGGAAAAAAACGCTACTCAGAAGATACGGCAAGGATTTTTATGTTTTTGTTTGACAATATTATGTTTTTTAGATGCCAGTTGGGTATTTGGCAGAAGCGGAATGTTCCATTCATCTATGTCTTCTATGTTATTACTAACGGTATAGTATGCTTTTTTCATTAGAATATTTTTCACACGCAATTTGAATCTACTATATTATAGGTATCTGTGAGCTCCGTTTTACATTTCGGAATTTTATTGTAGAAACGTAAGCAATCATGGTGGGCACTACTAATTACAACTATCTTACAGATTGTAATAGATTTGAGGACAAGGGGATGTTTCATAATAGCCCATTAACTAAGGTTATACAGCCTAAACCTGTAGCTAATTATGCCAGTGTGAACGCACCCCTTATCGCCAACTAAGGCGACGTCCACAGTAAACAAAATCGATAGTTGGAAAGGTCGGCGTGAGTTAGTGCGGAGCGGCGCATAATACAGTGAGGTCACAGGACAATAGTGACAGAAGGGCAGGTTTTTTTAATGGTGAGTGAGGTTTGTGAAGGGTCCTGCTGGCTAATGGTAAATTTAAATGTTTCAAGGGATTAAGGGTATGATTAATGAAGAGTGGCGTTTTATTTTTGTATGTTTGCCATTTTAATTGCACTGTTACCACACACTAGCTGCACCCCGCAGTTCCACCCGCGGCTTTCTGATAAAAAGTATCTTATTCTTTTCCGAGATTTTAAGCTCTATGGGACGGCTCCGCCAAATACCAGCTCTAAGCCTTGGAGACCATTGAAAGAAGAGCCAAAAAGCTCATTGGTGACGATGAGCTGGTTAAGACTGTACGATCTATATACAATCTCGGGGGAAGAGGTATTTCAGTGGACTGTATGAGGTGCGTGTGAGAATTAGGTGAGGAACAGATACTCGATCTTTGCTTGCATTTAGATGGATATTATGGAAACTCCACCAACCTTTTATCCACGCCCGCCTAGGGCGGCAGAATCCACACGGTTTAGCACGGCAGGGTTGCACAGTTAGTTTAAATGTTCACAATACTCCCAATTACGAACTAGGAGCAGTTCCAAGGGTCTCACACGAGAGGAGAGTGAGAAATCCGCCAAGAACTCGGGCAGGCAAGAGCGCAACGTGCGTTCGGCGCGACGCTTTAGTAGAAACTGGCCTACCACTAAACGGTAGTAGAATATAAAGCATTGATGGAGTTATTTTTCCAACTACCCTCCATTATGCTTTGCAAAGATCGAACATACCCCCCACCGAATTCATCATGAATGAATTCCCTACATCGAATTGTGTATGTAGAGTGTGAAGGATATACATATGTATATAATATTTATAAAATACAAAAAAGAATATAAACTAAATAAACTTTAGAGCTTACTAGTGAGGTGAACCTATATTAAATGATAAGTGTATAGGTAGTATATTAACTAAATTTATAAGACATATATCTAACTTAAGAGGTATGTATCTATTTTATAATAAAAGAGAGGTAATTAATTTGCATACGGTAACGGGCAAATTTTGTTAACAGGTCTTTTAATAAGACCATTTTTCGTTCTCAGAGTGACAACACGAACTATTTGGTCAACGCCATGGTGTATAATTTCAATTCTACCAAGAGGCCATTGCAATGGTCGAGTTAAATTAGATTTTAGCAAAACTAAATCTCCAACCTTTAGATTTGGCGGTGAGGAAAACCATTTCGCTCTCTGTTGAAGAGTGTGAAGGTAATCATCAGACCAGCGACGCCAGAATGATTGGGAAACCTTCTGAAGGGATTGCCAACGTGACAATCTATTCTGAGGAACGTCCTCAAACTCATATTCCGGGACAGCTACTAAGCTTTGACCTATCAGGAAATGACCGGCTGTTAAAACATCAAACTCGTGTGGATTGTCAGACAACGTGCACAAAGGACGCGAGTTTAAAACGGCTTCCACTCTGCAGAACACGGTTGACAACTCCTCAAACGTGAGCGTTCTATCTCCTACTGCGCGGAGTAAAAGATGCTTAGCAGATTTTATTCCCGCTTCCCAGAGTCCACCCATGGACGCAGCGTTCGGCGGATTTGTTCGCCATTCAACTTGACGTGTTGTCAATTGATTAAGAATCTCATCTTGATTTTTCCTATTATTTAAGAAGCTAGCCACTTCTTTCAAATGTTTTGATGCGGCTATAAAATTAGTACCGCAATCAGAATATAAACAAGAACAAAGTCCGCGGCGGGCCACGAAACGATCAAAAGCGGCTAAAAAGCAATCACAAGATAAGTCGGTCAGTACTTCGCAATGTACTGCCTTCGTTGAAAAACATATAAATAGGCATAAATATGCCTTGTGCAGCTTCGCATTACGACGTAAACTTTCTTTAACTAGAAATGGACCGCCTAAATCACAACCAACGTGGTTGAAAACCTTATCAGGCATGAGTCGAGGCGCGGGCAACGTGCCCATCTGAGGTTGTAACGCGGTAGGTCTACACTTAAAACAAATTTTACATTTCGATAGAATCGATCGAATGATGCTACGAGCACCTACTAGCCAATAATTTTTACATAATATGCCTTGTAACGTACGAGGGCCTACATGTAGATACATTTCATGATAATATTTGATTATTAAATTGCTAGTATGACATTTCGGAAGCAACACGGGGTGCTTCGCATTATATGGCAGGTCACTTTGTAAAATACGACCCCCCACCCTGAGGAAATTATCAGAATCTACGAAGGGTGACAACTTGCGTAGAGATGTTACAAATTTACCCTTTTTTAATAAGGAGATATCTGAATCGAAATGATTAATTTGAACAACACGAATTATAGTGTTGTGAGCTTGCTTCAGCTCAAAGGTCTTCAGAGGTCCTACAGACCGCTCTGAAAGTTTGCATCGTAGGTTGTTTACAAACCTATGACACCACGACATTACACGTTGTAATTTTTTAAATGAAGAATACTTATGGAAAGTTTCTTCAAGGTCATTGATTAACCTGTTTTTGTCGTCAGATGAATTAAAAGCAAACGTTGCACTATTTGTTTTAAGCTCGGGAACCTTAAAATCCTTTTTTACATAAAATGTCTCAATAGGCCATAGTTGTTGGTCATCATAAAGCCACGCAGGACCGTGAATCCACTCTGCAGCTTCCTCAACAAAGTGAGCAGGCAACGCTCCACGTGAGCAGATGTCTGCAGCGTTTCTCTCACTTTTCACGTGATGCCAGCAGCTGGGCGGAACCACAGAGATTATCTGACTAACACGGTTAGCCACAAACGTTTTTAACATATAGGGTTGCGTTTGTATCCACGCTAATACATTTTTAGAGTCGCTGAGAGCGACAATCGAAATGCTTAATTGATTTAAGTTTTGTACGACAAAACTTACAAGTTTAGTGAGCAGCACGGCTGCCTCAAGTTCAAGCCTAGGTATTGAAAGAAGCGGATTTAGAGGTGCGACTTTTGACTTACTAGTCAACAACCTAACCTTAACTTGGCCTTCGTTATCTACGCTACGTAGGTAGATACAAGATGCAAATCCACGCGATGACGCATCGCAAAACGCAATCAGTTGTACTTCACAAAAGTTAGGTATTAAAACATGACGTTCAAACCGTAATTCAGACAACTTTGGTAGATCGGAGATGAATTGATTCCACTGAGAGCACGGCTCTGGGGGCAATTGATCATCCCATTCAATTCCTAATTTCCAAAGATCTTGCATAATACACTTCGCGACAAAAGTACAAGGGGAAATTAGCCCTGCAGGATCGAAAACGCTTGCGAGTAGTTTTAAAACAGATCGTTTGGTTTGTTTAGCGTCAGTCATGTTGTAATTAAAAGCGAAACTGTCACAGGGAGGTAGCCAGGTCAAACCTAAAACCTTGAGAGATGACGATAACGTATCGTCTTGAAAATCAATAGATGAAACTTGGTCTGATTGCATCCTACTGAGTAAATCAGGACAGTTACTAGCCCACTTTTTTAACTCAAGCCCACCACTTTTAAGAAGTAATATCAAATCGTCTTGCAACTTGCAAGCTTGTTCCTTTGATGGGCATGACCATAAAAGGTCATCAACATAAAAGCCTTTCATGAGAACTCTTGCAGCTTCGGACCGGGGCTGCTCAGCGCGAGACAGTTCGTCCTCAGCTAGCTGGTATAACGTTCTAACAGCGATGAACGCGCTACTTCGGAGCCCATACGTGTTAGTTCTTAGTTCATAGACGCGCACTGGTTCCGTCGGAGATTCACGCCACAGGATATGCTGGTACTTCCTATCAGGAGGATCGATGAGTACAGCCCTGTACATTTTTGACACGTCAGCAGTAAAGCACACGTCATATAAACGAAAGTTTATAATGATTTTTAATAAATCGTGGTGTAGCTTTCGGCCTGTCAAAAGTGCACCATTAAGTGGGATTCCGTTTTTTCCTTGGGCGGAACCGTCATAAACGACGCGAAGAGGCGTACTAGTCGAAGAAGGACGTAAGACACAGTGATGAGGTATTAAATAACCAGAGGGTTCAGAACCCTTGTATAACTCCATGTGTCCGAGGGATTCGTATTCTCTCATGAACTCAACATAGGCCTTACGAAGGTCTGGAGACCGAGCGAGGCGGCGCTCGACCTGGTTGAGTCGCTTTAGAGCCACATCATAAGTATCACCGAGAGGTTCGTGTTCAGGGTTTAGTAAAATTGGCGAAACGTAACGACCGGTTTCATCACGATAATGTTTATCTACATATAGTTTTTCCGCTAGCTCGTCTAACGGACTCATCATCGGAAGTTCGCACGGTAAAGCTTCCAACTCCCAAAACCGTTTGAGAGTATCATTTAAAGAGGTATTTTCGATAGTGTACGACATTATAACGATGTTGTACACGGTACAACATTGAGGTTGCTAGAGGAATTCATCTCTAGTCTTCCCGTTATCACGTAACCAAAAACACTACTTAGCGCTACTGGCACATCACTATTAATTATAAATTTCTTCCCGTCATAAATGTACGGAAATAAATCACCGGACAAGATTATATCAATCGGAGACTTTTTATAAAAGCACGGGTCGGCCAATTGTAAATTCTTATATTCATTAATCACCTTATCAGGAATAGGTACGGTTGGCAAGTCAGAGGTAATTTTCGGTAAAATAACAGCATCGATATTAAAAGTAGGCATCGAACAATGACGCGGCTGAATGGCGCACGAAACCATTCCGTGATTCTTTACGTATTCACCACCAAGTCCAAAAACATTGTAAGGACATTTCATAGAAGATAAGCCTAAACGTTGAAAACAGTCCGTAGAAATAAAACTTGATTGCGCGCCTGAGTCAATAAGAACTCGGCAAGGCTGCAAGTTATTAAACGAATCTAAAATATGAACGACGGCAGTACCTAAAATAACTGCATAGTTCTTATGCGTCGACGTTACATGACAAGTGTTGATAACAGCTGGCGCATCTACCTGGTACGGCACAGGCGCAGGCGCAACTGGAATTTGACTCGATACCGGTTTGTTATTGTCATAAATGCTGACTTCGCGGTGCAATAACACATGATGCGGTAAATGACAAATTAAACATTTAAAGTTACTTTTACATGTCTTGGCAATATGGTCCGGTTTTAAACAGTTGTGGCACAACTTCAATTCATTAGCACGGCTAATGCGCTGAACGTTTGACAATTTACGAAATTGATCACAACGGAAAATCATATGATTTTCTCCACAATGTAAACATATGCATTTAGAACACGTGGACGCGGCATGCGAGTATTTTTTTATATTACTTTGCTTTGAATCACCCTGTTGACGTTTATTCGGTGGCACATTAGAGGTAGAATATGACGCAGAATGATCTAAAACCTTTATTTGATTGTGCACGAATGACATAAGTTCGTTGAAACTAGGTATCGAATTTTGATTAAGTTTTTGTTCAAAACATTTCCGTGTTTGCGGGTCTAACGCCCTTAACGCAATATGACACATTACATAACTGTTTAAATCCTCGATATTAAGCGCTTTTATCGCTTTATACGAATGCTCAAAGTTCTCAATAAACATGTTTAGGTGAGTAGAAGACTCCTTTTGCAGTGGGGAAAAACTCAACATTTTATCTAAATACCTACCGGCCAACAATCTGATGTCTTGGAATTTAAAAATTAAGCTTTGCCAAACTAAATCATAGTTAATAGCGGAAATCGGAAGGCTTTTTACTATATTTAATGCTGAACCTTTTGTGCACGATAACAAGTAGTGGAACTTGTCTATTTTCGGAATATGTTTTTGATTATGAACCAAAGAACAGAATGTCTCATAAAATGTGTTAAAATTTTCAATGTTTGAATCAAATGTAAACAACTCCAGTTTAGGTAAACGAGGTCTGGACTCCACAGAGTGCGAAGGATTTTCGCTCTTAATACCTTCGGGGTTCGGGCTACATTGGGATGCACATAATTTTACTCGGAAATAAATATCATCAAAACTTTGCAATGCATGATTTCCAAGCGTGGAATTAGAATTAATTTCAAGCTCTTTTTCAAATATTTCAAATATAGTCTTTTCAAATGAACTTCGCAAATTACTAATCTCAGATACGTGCATTAAAAACAATTGTCTAGTTTCGGGATCGGATAAGTCACGAGACATATCGTAAACTTTTTGCATTTGTTGAAACATACGCTCTTTACGATAAATCAACACGGTTAATTCTTTAGGAGTGTCAACTCTTTCATCGGCAGATTCTTTACTTTTAGATGGTGGCGCCATTTTGTGACACGAACACGACACACGTGGCTATTGACAAAGTAATATGAATATTTTTATTAAATCACGTTAAATATGATGCAAATTAACTACACAATACATATATAAATACTTGTACGACAAGATAATGTGTGTTGTGTGTATAAATATATGTGTACCAGTCCGATATAAGGTAATTAAGAAGAGGTGTATAAAACGTTTAT